>CM031627.1:24496239-24513739 GCA_018398815.1 Conus ventricosus
TTCAGACAGTTTGTGTGCTTGCGAGGGTGGGGGTGGAGGAGGGGAGATGGGGTAGAATAAACTTATCCCCTACCCCATTTTCTGCTTAAGTGATTTTGCTCCAGATATCAGAGTCCTGTGTCAAAGACAAAAACTTGAATTAAACATCCAGTCTCGGAGAAGCAAGTTTTACAATGTGTTGGAACATATTTTCTGTGTGTGAAGAAGGGAAGAGAAGGGGGAAAGGAGGTATGGTGGGTGGGGTGAGGGGCGAGGGCTGGCAAGGAGATGCATAGGGTGTACTATGCTTGTCCACACACATGCAAGTCTTTATGTTGGTTGCAGAAGAAAGTGAAGTTATCGGTGGTTAGCACTGTATCATCTTGCGCAGATTTGGTCTTCGATATAATGCATGTGCCAACCTCTCTGCCTTTACGCAAGGAAGTCAACTTTGACAGTCCCCCTTTCCCACTGTCACTTTAATCATCTTATTAGTTTTGTGAATTTGTCATATTTCTTCATGAAAATGGTTGCGCTCTAAGATTATCTCCTTAATCATTGAGCCAACTGCTCCTCTTACTCCTCATCCAACAACAGACATACCTTCCCCCCACTCCCCCACCCACCCCCCTCCTCTCTCTTGCTTTTTTTTTTTTTTTTTTTTTAAGGTTAAAAAAAAAGCGTTTGTTTTGCGTATGATCATGATCGAGCACAGTTATCCATGACGTGTGTGAAAGATTCGTATTTTTCGGAGCGTTTACGACTATGAAATGTATTTTTGTTGTGTTTGTGTTTGTTTGTATGTTTTTTGTTTTTGTTTTTTGTTTTCTTTTCTTTTCTTGATTACGTACCATAGTACCAAATAACTGGATGTTACACGACCCGAGTCAAAGGAGGACTGTGCCCTGCTTTGTGTAGTGTCACTTTGTCCTGTATCTACCTGCAGTGCTGGCCCTTTTTTTTTTTTTTTTTTTTTTTCCCTCTTATTCCCCGAGCTCCTTCAGCAATAAAAAAAAAAAAAGAAAGTTCCTTCCTCACTGTGAACCACACAGTGGATACGTATCCGCTGTTCTGCATTGGATATCTCCAGAACGATATTGTATTATCTGATGGATGCTTGTCTACCTTGTTCTTCCTAATAAGGCTGTACAATGCATTGTCTTGCGTGTGAAATGAAGTCCGACTGGGGGGGGGGGGGGGGGTTGTTGTTTTTTAATACATATTTATATTAATAATATATAATATATATAGTTTTTATATCCATAAAGTACAGCTTTTAAAGAAAGTCGATTTGGACTGCCTTTTACAGATCCCTTCATTTTTTTTCTTTTTTCTTTTTCGTTTTGTTTTAAATGATAAATCCAGAAGGTTTTTTTCAACCTGTAGAATGATACTTTTTTTTTTTGTGTCTGACTTTATAAATCCGTCTGCTACCTCTGAATTTTGTGACAGTCATTCCTCACTATTAAATCATGTGGTGTGTTTTGGCTTTGTGCCGATGATGACATGATACACGTCTGTCTAATATATCCATTAACTTTTTTTTTTTTTGGCGGGGGGGGGGGGGGGGGGGGGGGGGAGGAAACGTGGAGGGAGAGATGGATTGAGGTGGAGGGAGTGGAGGGGGGAAGGGGGAGAAGGTGGTGGGATGCTGCACGTGTGACCTTTCCAACTGACCTGCAGGTCATTCTCTGACCTGCAAGCTTACATGTAAATAGTTTGGATACATGTGTAGTGTATGTCTGTATTTGTCTGGGTATGTGTACACCTGTATTTGTCTCGATATATGTACTTTTGTGTGTGTGTGTGTGTGTGCACGTGTGTGTGTGTTGTTTTCTTCGAGCCGATAGCGTTGAACAAAAAGTCTGTTGACGTGAAGAAAGCCAACCCACATGCCAACATGACTGTTCAGCAGTGGTGGTTTCCGGACTGAACGCATAACTTGTAGCAAAGTAAAACACCCCAAACACCTTGCGGTGTTGGGGCGGGGTGGTAGTTGTTGTGTCAATGTTATTGATATCATGTTCGCTGGCTTATTCATCAGACTTGGACATATATTTTTTTTTGATAATGACGAAAAGGCAAGCATGGTGTCATTGCGCTTGTTGAATTTCCGTGCAAAGTATGCATTGAAGCAACACGTCGGTCAAGTCTAGCCATTGACTCCCCTCTGTCCATGCCTCCCCCCCCCCTCCACCCTCCCCCTTCCCCCCCCCTTTTTTTTTGTCTTTAAATGAGCCAGTCAGCTTTTCTTTTCTGAACCTTTCCATTCTGCCATAAGATTTAGTTCATTGCATTTAACCTGTTTCTTCCATGGACGCAATTTAATCTTTCTGTTCCCAAACTTACGGTTGCCATCGCATTAACATTTTGCACAGATATTGTTTTAGTGCATAGGACTAAAAAAAAACTGGATTTTTTTTTCTCTCTCTCATCTGAACACACTTAGCTATAACTTTAAGCACACCACGTACTCGCACACAAACAACTGTTGAATAACATGTGCAGACACATGTGGGCACACATGTACATACACACTAGTGAAGTGGATGGAGAAGGGGATGGGTGGAAGGGAGATGTGGATGGTTGGGTGGGGGGGGGGGGGGGGGGTTGCAGGATGTGTGTGTTGCACAATAAGTAAATATCTTCAGAAAAAAAAAAACCCTGCATGTTCATTTACCTGTGTCTTAGAGGTGAAGGCAAGGTAAACTCTGCCATTGGGCTGAAGAACAGGAGAGTGCTGTCAAGCCCCCTCAATCCGGAGGGGACGTGAAAGGTGTCCTTGTTAGCGCCAGCACAGAGCTAACGGGGTGTGCCGGGTTTGTCAGCTGGGATACAGTTAGAGAGAGATCGGGCACCAGAGAGGATGACATTTTGAAGCTTTTTTTGTTTGTTTGTGTGTGTGTGTGGTTTTTACATTCGATCTAAAGCTGGAGGGAAGAAGCTCACTGTCCCGTGGACAGGCACAGTGTTACGTGTCGTAAGCCTTAAACAGAAAAGTGCAAAAGTCTGAACGTTTGAAGCTGCCTGCACCAGTCTGCCTGATACCAGCTGTTCCTTGCAGCTGTAGCTTTTCTTTGTGCCTGAAGCCCTATAAGGAAAGGGGGACGATTGGGAGTGGCGGCTGTGCCTGTTGGGGAATGCGTCATGTCTTGCTGTGCATGGTTATTTCGCTCATATTCAGTGATGCTTTGTCCAGTGCCTCATGGTAACAATGGTAGCAAGAAGGTCGCACGCGTCAGACAGCACAGGTATCGTCATATGTTAAGGTTGAGGAGGTATTGGTTACTTCTACAAGCCATCTGTCCAATCCAAGAATCGTCATATGTCTCTCCAATGTACATGGCCGAGCTTAAATCCAAATTGCTTGTCTGTCCTTTGATCAGGATGAGCACGAGAATATGATTGGTTTGTCGTTTGAGACACATTCCATTGTAAGAGTATTTTTGTGAAAATTGGTTGCGCCGTTTATGTTGGGAGCGGGGATAAGCTGACAACAATGCAAAGCAGGTGATAACGTGAAAATCTAAGTTGAAGGTAAGCGAAGTAATGTAATGTGGATATATCGAAGAGTGTTCATAAAGCTCTAGGGAGGGTGGGAGAGGGGGCTAAATGGAATAGGAATGAACATAAGAACTAACTATACATGAACCAATTCCTGATGCACAAGCACATGAGAACACACACACGCAAACAGCACTCTGATGCGCTCACCATGCATGCACACGCATGCACGCACGCACACACACACACACACACACACACACACACACATACACACACACACACAAACCACATGCACACACACCACACACAAAACACACACACACACACATAAACACACATACTGCTCCATTCATTCGTGAAGTCTCATACTGTACAAACTTCCTGAACACTTTGTGGGCATGCTGGACCGAAAGAACAGTCTTCGGTTCTAGAGATCTGGCTGTAACAGAAGAGTGAAAGTGTTACTTTCTTGAATTCTTTAAATGATAAGAAAAGTGGAAATGGTCGTCTACTGGGCTCCAGAAAGAATAGAATGCAAGTTGTATTTCTTGAATGTGGAAACGTCAAAAAGGGGCTCAAAAGTGAAGATTTTTGTTGTTGAAAACCCTGATCGTTACCAAAAGGATTGTTCAGCCGGAGTTGTTTGACTTCACTACTTAATTGCTCAGTGTATGTGGAGCAAATGATGCGCGTATTCGGGTGATGAGTTTTGTTTCATTTGTATGTATGTCTTTCCTTACCTTGGAGAAAACATGCTTGCATGTGTGCAGTTTGTATGTGATTTTCACGGATGTTTACTCCAATGTCCAAAATGCCGCTGCAGTTTGGTTGTTGCTTTCGGTAATGCACAGAGGCAGAGACATTCTTTGCTTTGTAGTTTTCAACAGCAGTGTTTGCTGTGCAGTTCACAGTTTGGGGAGTTGAAGAGCAAAGAGCTTGGAGATACTATCTCAAAAGAAAAGAAAACAAAATGAAGGAAAGATGAGAAGCCTTGATACTATGCCCCAAACTGCCATCTTTTGTTGTCTACATACTGGAGACTTATATGTCCAAAGGCGAAACGTTGGCCTCCCTCTTCCTTGGGCTTTTTCTCAGAGTAAATGAGCTGTCTCTGAAATGCGTCGTCAGCATTCATTTTGTTCTTGTTCTTTCAGGCGTACTGATGTAAGAATTTGTCATTTTTAGACAAAGGATGTGAAAATTACTGTGACGTCGAAATGAAGATTGCAGGAAGATAGTAGATTCCGTAGTCTTTTTTGTTTGTTTAGACAAAGGATGGGAAAATTACTGTGACGTCGAAATGAAGATTGCAGGAAGATAGTAGATTCCGTAGTCTTTTTTGTTTGTTTTAGACAAAGGATGGGAAAATTACTGTGACGTCGAAATGAAGATTGCAGGAAGATAGTAGATTCCGTAGTCTTTTTTGTTTGTTTAGACAAAGGATGTGAAAATTACTCTGACGTCGAAATGAAGAATGCAGGAAGATAGTAGATTCCGTAGTCTTTTTTGTTTGTTTTTCCTCATCATATGTGTGGATTATGTCCAGAGGCAGGATTATTTTGCACACACTGATTTTCCTCTCAGTCGCTTATTGTCGAGTTAAATCCAAATCGGTCGATGTCTCATGTCTCTTGCTTGATGAGGATTTGTTTCTTCATGGACATCAGCATGTATTCCGATTATTGACAAGGGCTTGCCCAGCATCCGTCTTGTCTCGATCAAATCCATATTTTTTCCATTTTTTTTTTTTTTTCTCTCTTCAATAAATTTTGTTTTTGAAGATCGATATTTCCAGGCATAAATCCAAATCTGTTTCTTCCGCTGACACATTTTTCGATATGTTGCTCCTGTTTTGTTCTGGCTGTATTTCCATTTGTTTGGTTAGGTTTGGTGCTTCTCTCCCCCCCCCCCCCCCCCCCCCCCCCCTTTTTATTTTCCCCTCATTTTCTCTTCCTTCTTTTGTTCTTTCTTTTTTTTGTTTTGTTGTTGCTGTTGTCCCGGATCACTCCTGACTGACATGATCTCACTTGAACGTTCTGTCCTGTCCTGACTCTGGACAGTTCTACTATTGATGTGACCACTCCAACCCCTTGATTTCCATATCTGTGCTGCCCCAACCTATCCCCACTACAGTTTCCAAGAGAGAATTTATGCATTTGGTAATTATATAACGTTTAGAGCATTTTCTGCTGATGATTTATGTCCTCTTTTCCTCATGCCACCCCCCCCCCCCCCCTCCCGCCCCCTGCCAGTCATCCACCAACCCACCCTCTGTCCTCATCCGCCCCCACTCCCCATTTTTTTTTTTTTTTTTAAATGAAATTGAAGCAGGGGAAAAAAAAAAAGAATAAACAAAAAGAGAGAGAGAGAGGTAGAGAAAAATTTGATGTTACGATCTTTCCCCTTTTAGCCGTCGGGTGTCCCTCCTCGGATTCAATGAGTGATGAATGTGCATTGTTTGACAGTCATCTTATTCCCCTCTTACTCCCTCACTCCTGCTGGAGACGTAACGGTCCTGTAAGTAGGCATGACCTTCAGTCTGTCTTGATGAAGGGTTTCAGCTCTAAACCTTTGGACGGATGGCCTTTTTGTGTGCAGTTCTGCTGCAAATAATAGCATTTTCCCTAGGGTTTTTTTTATTTAAAAAAAAAAAGGTAATTGACAACTTGATGATTGGACAATATTCAGAACCAGTTTCGACTTCTGTTGGAATCTAAGCGTGTTTCATAGGAATCGGGGTGCTTCGTTGCAAGGTTGTGACCACCAACCCCTTTCCCTCCCACCTCCCTCTCCGATACTCTGGCTGCAAGTTTCTCTGCTGACGTGCAGCTGGTGGTGGCTTCATGTTGATTTGCGCGCTCCTACCGCTCCAACCTTTGTTTTCCCTTGGTCGGTTGGTTTGTTGGTTTCTGGGTTTTTTCTTTTGTTTTCGGTGTGCCTGCTAATCTTGCATGTGTTCCGTGTTCTCTTCTGCGACCAACTTGTCTCCCTTTATGTTAGGTTGACTGGATAAGTCGTATCCTGCTGGGCTGCCCAGACAGATCGCACTGTTGGGGTTTTACCTGTAGATGGCTAGTTCATATTACGTTGATGAAAACAGGTATTCTGTGTTGGGTCGAACAGAGGACAGACGATGGTGTGCCGAGTCAAAGCGGGATGTCGTGCATGTTGGTTGACCAGTTAGGGAGTTATGCTATGTTTGTTTTTAAGCAGATGACAAGTCACGCCCCTGTTGATTCAGCCGCATAGCAAGTTAGGTTCACGAGAAGAAGGGCTGCGTATAGAATGGTGGTGATGCTGACAGTGTTATGTCATGACTGTGATGACAGTAATTATCATGATTATATATTTAGTAATGATGAGGGGGAAAAAACACCTATTAATGGAAGGAGTAATGTTGGTATTGAAGACATAACTGGAACTGAAAGGAGAAGCAGTTCTTAGGGGCAGAAAAGAACGTTTATTTCATTGAGTTTGGCTGGAACATCTTGTGTGCAGGAAGGAACAGGCGAAAGAGAAAGAAAGGGGGGGGGGGGGGGTGTGCTACACATTGGTGCATTTTGCTCACGCGTCTCCGAAGTGCATTTGTGCGCGCACATGTTTGTATGAGTGTGTGAACACGCGCATGTTACCCACAAAGCTGCACATTGAGGTCTAAGATGTAATAACAGGAGCTGTGTTCTGACAAGACGTGATTTGTTGTTATCGTGGTTTAGAGAAAGCTTGACAAACTGCCAGCGATAAAGCAGAAACTGCCGGAATTCCTGAACAATATGGCATCATATCTCTAGAATCTTCCCACCTCAAAACTCGTTCTCCATCCCCTCCTTTTCCCCCCCCCCCCCCCCCCCCCCCCCCCCCCCCAACACATGCCTGCACGTGCGCGTGCACGCACGAACGCACGTAGACACGCACACACACACACACACACACATGAGCACACACACACGAGCACACACACACACACACACACACACACACACACACACACACACACACACACGAGCACACACACACACACACACACACACACACACACACACGAGCACACACTCTCCCCACAGACACCGCCTACTCCTGCTCACTCTCTTTCATCCCAGCGCTCCCTCTTACCCACTTACACTCCCTACCATCATCACCGCCGTCTCCCCATGGCCGTGGTATGAGCATACTGAACTGTTTCCACATTTATGATGACTCTGAGTTCAAAGGTTGGTCCCTTGTTCTTGAACGTTCAGACGTTGTAATCACATTCAGCATAGTGCTTCTGGGTGCCGGTTTGAATTTGTGTGTGTGTGTGTGTGTGTGTGTGTGTGTGTCGCGCATGTGTTTTTGTATGCATTATTTTTTTAGGCAGGTTCCATTGATCTGACGGGGTTGTGTTTTTGTTTTGTTTATGAGAACGCCAGGTTAACCTTAGTAAGTGTTTGCAATCATTTTGAATATCATGGCATTAATTTGTTGAGATGTATTGTCAAAAGGCGGGCACCTTCAACACTGCCTAATTTTCTTTTCTTTTTTTTCTTTTTTCCATTTGTCCTAAAAGCTTGGTGGCCGGTAACTGATCTCCACTATTGTAGGGTCCATACTGTTCTCTTGAGTTTGTACTCTTCAGGTTTTTGCGGATTTTGTTTTTAGACTGAATATAGTCTTTTGATGTGTGTTTGTGTATGTGTGTGTTAGGATCCAGTTTTGTTTTTTTCAATCTATTATTATCATAATTTTTAATTGTTTTAATAATGATATGCCCTTAGTCGTTGCTAGGCTTGCGGTAGACGAGAAAAGATGTAATTTTTAAGCTGTTAAGTTTCAATCTTATTGGCGTTTGTCAGTACCGTGCAAAAAGCCCAGATCATGTTTTTTAGACTTCAGGTTTTAATGAGAGGTTGTGTTTGGCAGAAGTGCTCATGGTCTGAAATATCTTCCATTAAAAAGCACTTGTGGTGAGTTTAAAAATTTTTTTTTTTTATCAGCAAATGTTTAATTTAGGTCATTGTTGTGTGCTAAGGCGTTGGTCTTCTGAAATAAGATTGTTCGCATGAAATACTGAAGGCAGATTTCAAGTTTGAATGTCGCCAGCAGTGTTCACGGCTGTTACTAAAATAACCTGTAAAGTTATTCTGATATTAAGTCATCTTTTTTTCAGCAGGGTGGTTGGCGTTTGAATGTCGTCTACCATAAAAGTTTACGCTGCAGGTGTGACAGGTGTTGGCACGTTAGGGCCATGAACATTATCGACCGATCGGGAGGAAAGTTATTTCGACAGCGGTGAATCGCGCAGCCACCCCCCTCCCCTCCCCTCACCCTCACCTCGCCCTCGCACGCACCATGTCAGCGTATCACCCACACACTATGAAGAGAGAGAGACAGAATGAAAGGAAAAAAAAAAAGAAAGAAAAAAAAAAGAAAGCCTTTGAGAAGAGAAATGACAAGAAGTTCGCTGACTGTTTTTCTTTGACCTTAATGCTCGATGCTTCAAGACGAATGCTGTCCGTAGGTTAGGAAGGACACTTTTTCTTGTGGTGTGCTGCTTTTCTTCCCTTCTACCGCACCAGCAATCGTCCAGTCGTTCGATATTCGCAGCAGAGTGTCCACGCTCTTGCACAGCATAAAACAACAATGTCCAAGACAGTTCAGATGAAGAGGACGGACTGGTGTCTGTTCCTGCATTGTCTCTCTTTGGGTGTGACTGGCTTCCACTGTTGATGCAGAAGCGTGTGCGTGAACAATATTTTTTTGTTTGTTAGATCATTATCGTGATTTGTTTTAAGCAGTTTACAAGCGCATTTACAAGTTTGCTCTTTTTTTTTTTTTTTAAAGATGATTGAATGAGGACTATGTGCGCTCATGCATGCACACATGTGTGTGAGCGCATGTGTGTGTGTGAGAGAGAGAGAGGAGAGAGAGATCGCCCGTGTCAGTGTTCCCTATTGCAAAAGGCTGAAAGTCTTGTACTACCAAGTGATGGATGGAAAGTAGCAGAGTCATTGAAGGCGTTGTAGGCTTATGGACCATGCTTACATAGCGGCTTGTTCGTGCTGTTTACGTCTTTTGTTTTTAAAGCACAGGATCGGTATTGATAGATTGTTCATGCATGTGTGCGTTATTCATGTCCTTTTTTTTTTTGTACAAAGAAGTACAAGGTGTCATTGATAGATTGTTCTTGTTGTCGTCCCTTCAGAGCCAGTGCGTCGTCATGTAATTCACACCTTCATACATTTGTTGGTATCCTTTTTGTGTGTGTTTGTGTGAGTTTGGGTATTGGACAGCTTTTACTTTGACCAAGATATTTATCTTCTGTCACAGAGTGCGGGTGGAGAGAGAAGATGGGGACGGGGGTGGGAAGGGGAGGACCAGTGGTGGGGGAGGAGGGGGGGGGGGTTGGGCGGGGGGACATTCTCTGGAGAAGTATATAAAACCTTGTGGTGTACCATACATATGTTCATGTGTATTATATGTCTGTCTGAGATGATGAAAGTGTTAGTAGCGCTGACCAGACCATGCTATTTGCTAAAGTTGTTACCTGTGTGCGTGTGAGAGGAGGGTGGGTGGGGATGGGGAAAGCGGGCGGAGACGGAACTGTCAAAGGATATATCTGAAGTCTATAGATATGCCTCTGTGTTTACATGTACTCTGTACATTGTTTGCCCTACTTTTGTTACCACAGTGACCATTTTTTTTTTTTTAAAAGGGGAAAGCATTACTTATTGTATATCGTGTTGCTGGCTCTTACATGATCAACGCAAAAACCTTGTTCTTCACCATATACCTCTTTCGCATTCAGTCTGCGGCGTGTATGTATGGGTGTGTACATTCACTGATATGGTTTGTATCGTTTTGGGTTGTTTTTTTTTTGTTTTGTTTTCATTTGTATTATTGTGTGGATCAGTACATGCTTCCCTGCCTATTTCTCAATGTCTGGGTACACATTCATGTTTGCTTTGTCCATCAGAATATATGCACATGTGTTTGAAGATCTGAAGTCCCATGTCCTCATGATGAGTTCTCTCTTGCTCCCTTCTTCCGTTCTGTCACATGTTTCTGTCTCTCTCTCTCTCTCTCTCTTACTACTACTACTACTACTACTGCTCCTATCACCAATTCCGTCTTCTCTTTCTGTCTTGTCTCTCTTCCTCTTTCTCCATGCCTCTTTTCCGCAACTTGTCTTGTGGCCAGATACTTGAATCTCGCAAGCAGACGAGACTTGGATTGACCCCCACCCCCCACCCCCACCCCCCTACCCCAGTCCAACCCCCTCCCTCCCCCCCCTCCTTATTGTTTGTCATATGGACTACTTATGGATGTAATAGGGTACCAAATGAATATGTTGTAGATATTGTGTATGATCACTTTTGTGTTATGGTTGTGTCTTTTTTTTTTTTTTTCCTTTTTTTTCTCTCCAGTTGTTCCTTTCACCCCTCCGCCCATGAAACTTGCGTGTGGCACTGATTAGTTTAGGTGTACAAAGGTGGAAGTGAAGTTCTCTAGTTGAACTGTCGATTGTCATATTGCTAGATGAGAACACTTCTTTACAGCTGTCTTGTCTTTGAACAATAAAGACAGAAATGATCTTGTACACAGCGTGTGCCCCGGTTTGATGTGCATTTGCGCGCACATGCTTGTGTGCATGCGTCTGTGTGCGTGCTGCATGCATGCGTGCCTGCATGCGTCCGCGTGTGGTGTGTGTGTGTTGGACAGAAGTGATAAAGACATGTTACTTTTTTGGTATGCGCATATGTGAGAGGGTAAGTGGGGGGGGGGGGGGGGGGGGATGATGCACGCACATGCTCGTGCGTGTATGTGTTTATGTATATGATGGAACGTGCTATTGAAAAAAAAATGCCAGAAAAAAGGGAAATGACGATAATTGATCAAACAGAATTTACGAGCAAAGTTGTTCAGTGTCTGACAATTTCCAGCTCAAGATCAAGATTTCCAGATTTAATTAACCTTTGACCTTCACTTCATTATGAGTGGCTTCAGACAAAAGCATGAAATTACTTGATGTAAAATAATATATGTCTGCGTCATGAACATAAAACAACTCCTTGACCGTGTAACAGCTAATTTTGACCATTTTAAACATGACCTTGGATACAAATATATGATAATAATAATGATGTATGGATTTATATAGCGCAATTCTTGGATCTACACATTGCGCTCAACACACACTCAAACACTCGCACTAACATGTGTGTACACACACACACACACACACACACACACACACACACACACACACACACACACACCTACCGACACAGACGCACTTATCAAGTTCATCGGTTCAAGCGTAAACAATACAGTTTTGCATGCAGTACATAAAAAGTCAGGTCAGAAATTGAGAATAATAGACAAAGCATTTAGATATTATGGTTGAAGAAGGCTTTCCTAAAGAAGTATGTTTTTAACTCTGACTTGAATTTAGATAATGTAGGCAGGTCACGTAAGCTGTCGGGAAGAGAATTCCAAAGAGTGGGCGCACTAAAGCTAAATGCTCTCTCACCGACTGTCTTTAACGAGCGCCTAGGAATTTTCAGAAGTTTTTGAGAAGAAGATCAAAGAGACCGAGAAGTTTGATAGGTGGACATAGAAGCAGAAAGATACTGTGGGAGTGTCCCATCAAAGTAACGATAGGCAAAAACTGCGATTTTGAACTGCCATCGATATTTGATGGGAAGCCAGTGGAGTTCACGTAACAAAGATGTAATATGCTCATTTTTACGCTTTTTGAGCACAAGCCGAGCTGCACTGTCTTGCACCCTTTGTAATGCTAGGTTCACACTATGGAAACTGTGGGAAACTCTGGCAGTCTGCGCGTTTAAGAAACTGCTTTGGAAACCGTCTATAAATAAATGTGACTGGAGTTTCTGTCGACAATGTGAACGCTCGACGAAATTATACAGAAACTGCGAAGCTCCTCCCCTTTTTTGCTCTTTTCGCGCCATTCACGCTGGCACACTGCGTTTTGCACGGACTTCCCTGCTATTTTCGCCTTTCTTTTTTTTTTGGGTCAATTTCAGTCAGTCTCCTGTACAAAAACTTTGTTGCCTACCTGTTCACACTTTGGAAACGATATGGAAACTCGGTAGCGTCAGTGTCCTAGTTTCTTCTCGGCCTGTATTTCCAAACAACTTTTGCAGACTGAGATGGAAGGAAACAGGCTTGGCAAATCTATCGGGAATATCCGATAGAGGTAATGCAGTTTGTTGAAGGGGGTAATGTGAGTTTTCTCTGTGCAGATTTCGGTTACCCGACAAGAAATTGGGGCTGTTTCCAGGCCGGTTTCCATAGTGTGAACTAAGCTTTACCATGGCGGTGATGAGTCAGATTGTTGCCTGAGGTGTCATTCTTTTGCGGATGTCAGTATCCCATAGCAAAATGAAACCCATCTCCGACAGAATTTGTTACTTTTTTTTGCAAATACAAATATTTATTTTGGAACGGCTGTTCTACACACGTATGTACGCACATACGCATATTTCCACAAGTTAGCAAACTATGGCATCACAGGTCCCCTCCACACCTGGTTTCACTGCTTCCTCACGGAACGCAGCATGCGAGTCGTAGTTGAAGGCACCACGTCTCAGCCCACCACTGTCGACTCGGGTGTCCCTCAAGGTACCATGCTGGGCCCGCTCCTCTTTCTCTGCCATATCAATGATCTCCCGCAGACAGTCAATTCCCAAGTTAGGCTCTTTGCCGATGACTGTCTAATCTACAGAGAAGTCAACACATTCCAAGACCACCACACCCTACAAGCGGATCTGAAGTGTCTTGAAGCCTGGGCAGAGAAATGGGGAATGCACTTCAACGCTACCAAGTGCTACGCAATGAGTCTCTCCCTTCACCCACCTTCCACTTTCATGTATTCCCTCAATAACACTATCTTGAAATCAGTATCCTCAAACCCATACCTAGGAATCCAATTCTCTGATAACCTCAAATGGAGCAACCACATCAGCGGCATCACCAAAAGGGCGAATAGCACCCTTGGATTCCTCCGGAGAAACCTCCACCACTGCCCATCAACCTGCAAACGTAACGCCTACCTGGCCCTAGTCCGCCCATTCCTTGAGTACGGGGCGTTGGTCTGGGACCCGTGTCAGAGACAGGACATCGATAAGATTGAACGCATTCAGCGCACTGCAGTGCGCTTCATCGCAAGCAACTATCGCTCTACCACCCCTGGCTTTGTTACGGGCCTCCTGACACGACACAACCTCCCGACCCTCCAGGAACGACGTGAACAACTCCGCCTGACCTTCTACAAGGTGGTTGAGGGGCTGGTGCCGGCAATACCTCCTCATCAGTTCTTGACACCTCAAAGAGCTGGCCGCATGATCAGACCCAGACGTAACGCAGCAGACTATGTAATCAACAACCTTGTTGAAAACTACATTAGGAACAACGATCGGTGTTTTTTCGTACCACGTTGCCAGTCAGATCAGTATAGGCAGTCCTTCTTCCCACGCACCATAATAGCGTGGAACCACTTGGACAATTCGGTGGTCCACTCGCCATCCACTGATTCATTCAAGAGGGCGCTGACCACCAAGCGCCATTAACAACCTTCGCTGCGCACCCCCATCCGTCGCGCCAAAGCCAGATCACTGGATGTCAAGCGACGTACAGCTACAGATACAGATACAGATACAGATTCACATTTTAAATAGAGAATGAGCAAGAAGTGTTACAGTAATGATATGAAGAATGCGCAGAAGGCGAAGGAGAAAAGAGAAATGCATTCTTAAGATGGTGTTCAGGTTTCTTCTTCTTCTTCTTCTGCTTCTTCTTCTTCACTCTCTTCTCTCTCTCTCTCTCTCTCTCTCTCTCTCTCTCTCTCTCTCTCTCTCTCTCTCTCTCTTTCAGATACGTTGCTTAATGTAAAACGCATTGTCGTTGCCCTCAGTTGCTTTCAGAGTCAATGAGGATCCAGTGCGTTGGCAAGTATGATGTAATAACTGTCAGGTAACGCGTTGTTTCAAGGCCAGTAAATAATAAGAATTGCGTTACTTTGAGATTCTTACCGGGAAAAAAAAAAGGGGGGGGGGGGGGGGGGGGGGGGGGGAAGAGAAGAAGAAAGCACGAAGGAAAATGGTGTAGCTATCAGAACGTACCATAAATCAATTCTCCAACTTGGGTTTTATAAATAGTGGAACAGTCCAGACAAGTGCCTTAATCCTTCTTGACATGGAAGTGCCTATCACTGAAAATTAAAAAAGGGGGGGGGGGGGGGGGGGGGGGGGGACTACGCCAATCTCTGTGTTTTCTTGGAGTCCCTCAATCTCTAGAATGGTCTCCCCTGGTTACCTCCCGCTTCCGTTTGTGAGCACTTCGGATCACACTGCCAACCTCTCCTCCAGCGGGGGGGAGGTGGAAGGAGGGTGTGTTCTGGTCACGGAAGTCATGTCTAAAAAAAAATGGTTTAGAAGGAATAGGAAAATTCCTTTTTTTTTTCTTTCCCTTAATACTTACCTGTCCTGACAGGTGCCAGACACATAAGAAGGATTGGGAGATTGTCTGGCACACATGAACACTCGACCTTAGGATGGTGACTACCAGACACCACACCGTGACCAATTCCCAGCGGATTACCTGTGAAGCCAGGACCTCACCTTCAGTAACAGTATTTTATTATGAGTGGTTCTCCCAGACCCTTAACTTCAATAATAGCATTCTCTGAGAGCGGTTCTCCCGCGACCTTAACTTCAATAACAGTATTCTATAAGAATGGTTCTCCCAGGACCTTAACTTCAATAACAGTATTCTATGAGAGTGATTCTCCCAGGACCTTAACTTCAATAACAGTGTTCTATAAGAATGGTTCTCCCAGGACCTTAACTTCAATAACAGTGTTCTATAAGAATGGTTCTCCCAGGACCTTAACTTCAATAACAGTATTCTATGAGAGTGATTCTCCCAGGACCTTAACTTCAATAACAGTATTCTATGAGAGTGATTCTCCAGGACCTTAACTTCAATAACAGTATTCTATAAGAATGGTTCTCCCAGGACCTTAACTTCAATAACAGTATTCTATGAGAGTGATTCTCCCTGGACCTTAACTTCAATAACAGTATTCTATGAGAGTGATTCTCCCAGGACCTTAACTTCAATAACAGTGTTCTATATGAGTGATTCTCTCAGGACCTTAACTTCAATAACTGTGTTCTATAATTATGAGTGGTTCTCCCAGGACCTTACATTCAATAATAGTATTCTTTGAGAGTGATTGTTGACTACCCTGAAGGAGGATGAAAGGAAGAATACAAAACGAAGCTAAGTCAAGAACATTTTCCTCTTAAAAAAGGTAGTCCACCATTCCTTCAAGTTCATAAAACAGCAAATTAATAAGGAAAGGAAAACAGACAAAGATGAATTCAAATGTGTAAGGTAGGTGTGTATGAGGATGGATGGTAACCTCAAGCTCCAAAGTGCATGTACGGACAACCCCGAAACACATACCTCAGTAAAACAACACACAAAAGATAAACAACGGCCAAACACAGATATATGGTATGAACAAACAGAATACTGTATTGTCACCTTGCGTCAGACTAGGGAAACATTCTGAGAAAAGCACTCATCAAACCAAGACAGGTGATCAGCAACCCCAGTCAGGTGAGCTGAGGTACGAGCAGCGACAGCACCGCCCAGGACATCTAAGACCAGCACCTCCTCAGGCACATTCCTAGGAGAAAACCTTTCAAAGGTGTTTGAGGATCTCCTCCGGCTCCTCTCACAAAATCAGGAACCACAGTATTCCGTAAGAATGCACTATTGATGAAAAAGGGTCTCCCCCGGCTCCTCTCACAAAATCAGGGACCACAGTGTTCCGTAAGAATGCACTATTGATGGAAAAGGGTTACGTGTCGATGTGTCCGCGAAAAGGACTGTAATTGAAGAGCCTGCATGTTAAACTGAGGAGGCATGAGGAAATGAGTGGTCTAATCAAAGTCTTCATCCAGGCACTAAGGTGAGGCTCCTTGTATCAGCGTTCTCACAGCCACGCTACGAAATGGAGTCTGCACGTCCTAAGTAAACCCTCAGTTCTCTAACTGCTTAGTTGGCCTGGTCTCTCTCCCTACGCCTGGGGCTAGTGGACGGCAGAGGTGCCAAAGAGGCAAGGGCTGCTGCTATAGCCGGCAGTACTTCGCCAGGAAGGTGAGTGCAGTTCGGCAAAGCGACAGCACCAGCAGAATTCTAAGAAAAGTCACAAAAGCAGATCCGGTGTGAACGTTCAGAGACACCAGGCACTGGAAGGATTTGCAGGTTCTATTCTCGACCAACACCACAGCTGAAAGTGATGCAGATGTAGGCGAAGTCGCCACAATGATGCCAAAGTCATTGACACAGATGCAGATGAAGAATGTTCAGCTAGCATGTCCATTAGCCGCTGAACCCTAAAGGAAGAAATGCCCCACAAAGCGGCAGGAGCGGAATAAGTACTTGCCAAGGAAAGGAAGGGAACCAGTTCATAGCGGTCACAAACGGAAATGGAAGATGGTCAGGGGGGACCATTCTAGGGATTGAGGGATAATGAGCAGGTACAGTGAGTCTGAAGTAGTCCCCCTCTTTGTAGATGGGGTTGTACGTTCGTTTAGAAGTAAGGAATAAACGGAGGACACCTGTTTGGTGTATGTATAAGAAATATACTTTGTGGTCGTATTCCATAACGGAGAATGCTTTTGCACTGTTGTCACATATTCATTCAGCACAGATCGACAGGGAATTTTTAAAAAAAATAATCTGTTGATGATGGATCTTCAGGGAAAAGGACTGATGGCCTTTTCATCAGTTGATGATGAATCTTCAGGGAGGACTGAACGCTTTTTCATCAGTTAATGTCGGATCTTCAGGGAGAACTGAACGCTTTTTCATCAGTTGATGCTGGATCTTCAGGGAGGACTGACGGCTTTTTCAGCAGGAGAGGCCTGGGGGCATTCTGCCATTACGTCAAGGGTGCTCGTCCCTTGGTGCTGAGAGTTATGCCCCTTCCAGCCAGTTT
>CM031627.1:24516239-24531239 GCA_018398815.1 Conus ventricosus
GCCTTGCTATCTTCAGGATGTCTTTTGGGGCACGCGAACGATCTTTTATAGCGTGCGGGACTTGATTTCAACTCTGTGTGTGCAGGCCGATCTCCTTTGCTGCACATGCGGCCTGTAGTTCTTATTGGGGCCTGTTCAGATGGAATGTGCTAGCAAACATTTCCACTTGTGCCTGCAATTGTTTACTATTTCTACTTTTGTGTTCAGAGTTGCTAAGTGTGGTTTACATAAAATTAACCATTTTTCTGTGGAGCATAGATGGCATCTTTTTGAAATATTGTTGTATGGTGTTGCTCTTTTTATGATTTTCCATGATATGTTGTAGTCTATTTTTTTTATCTTTGAGTCTCCAAATGTATTTGCTCAGCTCTGTTTGATTTTTGTATTTTTCATTTTTGAATGACTGTTTGTGATTTGCGTATCTGGTTTTGAAAGTGTTTTCAGTAATCCTATATATGTTTCTTTTTCATTTTCTGAAGTTACCGTAGCTTGGTATACAATGTTGCTGTGAAGACATTTGTTGCTTAGGGGGCACTGTTCTTTTTTGGTGCAGTTGCAAGATGTCCTTTCAGCACCCTTCTCTTTTATGTTGCTTTTCATTTTGTTAGATGAAGAATCAATTATGTTTTTGAGGTTAGGCATACATGAGTATGATAGTTTGATGGTGTTTCTGTTGAATATTTTGGACAGTTTGTGTTCTTTTGGAAATGATGTTGCCAAGATTTTAGAGAATTCTTTTCCTACATTTGTTTTTACTTGTTCATCGTATGGTGGGTTGTACCATATGATCTTTCTTTTCCTATTTTTCTTATTTCTGTTCGTGTTATTGTCTGGACTGTATTGTAGTTTGTAATTGTAATCACTTTTTTGTAATGCTTCTTGATATTCTGTTGCTGCATCATTGAATGCGTTTTCATTGCATGACAGGTTGGATAGTCTCTTGTTTATACCATTGGGTATTTTTAAAGTATGGATGGTGGGTGGTTGCTCTTGATATTTACGTAGATTGGTATGTCATTGGGTTTTTTGTATGGTTTGTACACATGGTCATTGAGGTCTAATGTTATGTCTAGGTAATTCACTACTTTTTTGTTTGCTTCTATTGTGATTTTTAAGTTGTGGTTTTTAAAGATTTTACATAATTCTTTTTTCTTGTTTTCAATGGTTCTTGGATTATTGTTTAATGCAGCGAGGCCGTCATCTCTGTATAAACCGACCTGTTTTCCAAGTTGTTTTTGGATGTTGGATAGCATGAAAAGTCCGACTAGTTCACATGTTTCGGCACCATCATACGATCCCATGGTTACATCAAATGTGGAGTGTTTGCTCGTTTTCTTAATCCAAGTTTCATTTCTGCTATGGAGTAAGGTTTTCTTGGTGTGGAAAATAATCTCCATTTCTGACTCTGTTATATTGGTGTATTTGTTGGCAAATTTCAAAGCTTTGTTAAGTAGCTCTTCATCTATGGATGGATAGAAGTCTACTATGTCAAATGTAATGAACATTGTATTTCTCTTGTTTGTTGAGTTTCTTAAACCCATTGTATGACCTCATAGCTGTTTTTCCAAAGGTTGTATTCGGTGTTTGAATTTAAAATTCTTCTATAGCCTTTTCCAAAATTCTCTTGCTTATTTTGCCCAGTTCGGATTTAGATGGGTTTATTAGTCTACATGTTGGGTTGTTTTGGAAGTTAGGCTTGTGGTCTTTAAGTTAAGACATTTTGTTTAGGTTTGCTTTTGTCGTCAAAATAAATGGAACTACTGAAACAACACACACACACACACACACACACACACACACACACACACACACACACACACACACACACACACACAGCTGGAATCAGTGGACACCGCCGGAATGACATGGCAGCAGTGGGGTGTCTCCTCTTGTGGGTGCCCTCATGACGGTTTATAGACTGAACTGCTAGGATTTTACAGCACATTTCTAGATGAGGCGTTTGGGGAATGAGCAGTGTAGCAGGCATGCCACTGGGGATGGAGAGAGTAGCAATTGTGAGGAGGGGTTGGATGGCATGGTACATAAAACAAACGACATATAAGACATTATATTGACAGGAAAGTTTCACCAGTATATATTGTTATGTTTGAAATCAAACCAGCATTTGACTCCCAGCACCTTCGGGTGTTTCTTTTTCTTCTTTGCCTTAACTAGGCTGACCTGGAGAAAGGTCCAGTGACGGTGAGGAAAGGGACCCACTGACCACAGGGAAAGCCCTGTTGACAGTGGGAAAGACTACAACTTTGGATTCTCTCTTGAGGGACATAAGACCGTATGGCGAAAGCTTGGCTGTGTCTGGAGTGGCACTGTCTTCATCTGTCCGTGGGCAGGGGTGGTTGGGTCTGTGGGGTGTGCTCGGCAGCTGGAGGGTGGTGTTTTTCGCGGTGGGCTCTGCAGTCATGAAATACGGGCTGGTACACCCATGGGGATGCTACTTTAAGGTTGTTATGAGCTGCACCCTGTAGTCTGATTTACCTCTGTTCAGGAGCAGTTATGTCCCTTGATATCTTAATGGAGTGTCCTGCGCGTGCCTGTACCATCGTCAACACAGCGCAGGCCTCAAGGGTGGTACGGGGACTGCTCTAAAGGCAGGTGAAGACAGTGCTTCTCTGGGTCCTCCCCAGCACCTTCGGGTGTTTCTTTTTCTTTTTCTTCTTATGATGAAATCAAACCAGCATTGACTCCATCCATTTCAACAATTTAGATTCGTTGACTTTCTTTCGCTTTTCTACCATGGTGTTGAAAGTATACATAAAGGGATTGATAGCGAATTCAAAGGTAAAACAAATATTGCTAGGGCGACATTCACTTCTCCAGATATAGGAACACCACCCAGTGCCAATTTATTCCGCACAGCCCAATAGGAAACCAGCACATGAGTCTGTCAGTGCAATGGTGATAAACCCGACAAGCTATGGTCATGTCTTGTGATATTTGTGTCGTGATCTCTTTTAACGCATTTTTCTGTACTGACCAGTAGACAAATGCCTGGCGACAGAAATTAATAAAAAACAGAACAAAATTGAAGACAATCAATACGCTGAAGGAATAGAGTTTTCCTTTGAACTCTTGTCTCGTCACGGGTTTAGAGGAATACAGACACCTGTCTGGCTGTAAAACCCCCAGCCCAGTAATGATCATCAATGGTCCCAGTACGTCAGTTAACCAGAATCTTTGTTGTTACAGATCTTGAATATCAGCATAATCAGGATCAGTGACATTACACGAGTCTGGAATGCAATGCCATCCGATCCCAGTGCTTGCAGATGAGCCGAGAACACTTGCACGATCAGAACCGTTACAGGATCCAAGAATTTCAACGCAGTTAGAGCCATTGCATGACACCAGAACCCAACACAACTTCAGTCATCACGTGATGACAGAATGTTAAACACAAGTATAAACCATTACATGACGCCATAACATCAACACAACTAGATCAATGATATGACGCCAAAACATCAGCACAACTAGATCAGTCACACGTCACCAGAACATCAACACTACTAGATCAATGACATGACGCCATAGCATCAACACTACTAAATCAATGATATGACGCCATAGCATCAATACTACTAAATCAATGATATGACGCCATAAATCAAGACAACTAGATCAATTTACATGTTGCCAGAACATCAACGCAACTAGATAAATGGCATCACGTCAGAGCATAAAACACACCAAGATCAATGGCATGACGCCATAACATCAACACAACTACATCATGACATGACTCCAGAACATCAACACAACAAGATCAATGACATGACTCCAGAAATCAACACAACAAGATCAATGACATGACTCCAGAAATCAACACAAGATCAATTGCATGTCCCCAGAACATCAACAACTAGATCAATGACATGGCTCCAGAACATCAACATCACTAGATCAATGACATGACTCCATAACATCAACACAACTACATCAATTACATGTTGCCAGAACATCAACACACACAAAGATCAATTGCATGTCGTCAGAACATCAACACAGCTAGATCAATGACATGACTCCGAACATCAACATCACTGATCAATGACATGACTCCAGAACTCAACATCACTAGATAATGACATGACTCAGAACATAAACATCACTAGATAAATGGCATGACTCCAGAACATCAACATCACTAGATCAGTGACATGACTCCAGAACATCAACACAACTAGATCAATGGCATGCCTCCAGAACATCAACATCACTAGATCAATGGCATGATACCATAACATCAACACAACTACATCAATTACATGTTGCCAGAACAGCAACATCACTAGATCAATGACATGAATCCAGAACATCAACATCACTAGATCAATGGCATGATACCATAACATCAACACAACTACATCAATTACATGTTGCCAGAACATCAACACAACAAGATCAATTGCATGTCGTCAGAACATCAACACAGCTAGATCAATGAAATGACTCCAGAACATCAACATCACTAGATCAATGGCATGACTCCAGAACATCAACATCACTAGATCAATGACATGACTCCAGAAACATCAACATCACTAGATCAATGGCATGACTCCAGAACATCAAATCACTAGATCAATGGACATGACTCCAGAACATCAACTTCACTAGATCAATGACATGACTCCAGAACATCAACATCACTAGATCAATGGCATGACTCCAGAACATCAACATCACTAGATCAATGACATGACTCCAGAACATAACATCACTAGATCAATGGCATGACGCCATAACATCAACACAACTACATCAATTACATGTTGCCAGAACAGCAACATCACTAGATCAATGACATGAATCCAGAACATCAACATCACTAGATCAATGACATGACTCCAGAACATCAACATCACTAGATCAATGGCATGATACCATAACATCAACACAACTACATCAATTACATGTTGCCGAACATCAACAAAAAAGATCAATTGCATGTCGTCAGAACATCAACACAGCTTAGATCAATGAATGACTCCAGAACATCAACATCACTAGATCAATGGCATGACTCCAGAACATCAACATCACTAGATCAATGACATGCTCCAGAACTCAACACAACTAGATCAATGGCATGCCTCCAGAACATCAACATCACTAGATCAATGGCATGACGCCATAACATCAACACAAATACATCAATTGCATGTTGCCAGAACAGCAACATCACTAGATCAATGACATGAATCCAGAGCATCAACATCACTAGATCAATGGCATGATACCATAACATCAACACAACTACATCAATTTACATGTTGCCAGAACATCAACACAACAAGATCAATTGCATGTCGTCAGACATCACACAGCTAGATCAATGAAATGACTCCAGAACATCAACATCACTAGATCAATGGCATGACTCCAGAACATCAACATCACTAGATCAATGACATGACTCCAGAACATCAACATCACTAGATCAATGGCATGACTCCAGAACATCAACATCACTAGATCAATGACATGACTCCAGAACATCAACATCACTAGATCAATGACATGACTCCAGAACATCAACATCACTAGATCAATGGCATGACTCCAGAACATCAACATCACTAGATCAATGACATGACTCCAGAACATCAACATCCACTAGATCAATGGCATGACGCCATAACATCAACACAAACTACATCAATTACATGTTGCCGAACAGCAACATCACTAGATCAATGACATGAATCCAGAACATCAACATCACTAGATCAATGACATGACTCCAGAACATCAACATCACTAGATCAATGGCATGATACCATAACATCAACACAACTACATCAATTACATGTTGCCAGAACATCAAACAAAAGATCAATTGCATGTCGTCAGAACATCAACACAGCTAGATCAATGAATGACTCCAGAACTCAACATCACTAGATCAATGGCATGACTCCAGAACATCAACATCACTAGATCAATGACATGACTCCAGAACATCAACATCACTAGATCAATGGCATGACTCCAGAACATCAACATCACTAGATCAATGACATGACTCCAGAACATCAACATCACTAGATCAATGACATGACTCCAGAACATCAACATCACTAGATCAATGGCATGACTCCAGAACATCAACATCACTAGATCAATGACATGACTCCAGAACATCAACATCACTAGATCAATGGCATGACGCCATAACATCAACACAACTACATCAATTTACATGTTGCCAGAACAGCAACATCACTAGATCAATGACATGAATCCAGAACATCAACATCACTAGATCAATGACATGACTCCAGAACATCAACATCACTAGATCAATGGCATGATACCATAACATCAACACAACTACATCAATTACATGTTGCCAGAACATCAACACAACAAGATTAATTGCATGTCGTCAGAACATCAACATAGCTAGATCAATGAAATGACTCCAGAACATCAACATCACTAGGTCAATGGCATGACTCCAAAACATCAACATCACTAGATCAATGACATGACCCCAGAACATCAACATCACTAGATCAATTGCATGACTCCAGAACATCAAACATCACTAGATCAATGACATGACTCCAGAACATCAACATCACTAGATCAATGACATGACTCCAGACATCAAAATCACTAGATCAATGGCATGACCCCAGAACATCAACATCACTAGATCAATGACATGACTCCAGAACATCAACATCACTAGATCAATGGCATGACTCCAGAACATCAACATCACTAGATAAATTTGACATGACTCCAGAACATCAACATCACTAGATCAATGGCATGACTCCAGAACATCAACATCACTAGATCAATGACATGACTCCAGAACATCAACATCACCAGATCAATGACATGACTCCAGAACATCAACATACTAGATCAATGGCATGACTCCAGAACATCAACATCACTAGATCAATGACATGACTCCAGAACATCAACACAACAAGATCAATGACATGACTCCAGAACATCAACACAACAAGATCAATGACATGACTCCAGAACATCAACACAACTAGATCAATGACATGACTCCAGAACATCAACATCACTAGATCAATGACATGACTCCAGAACATCAACACAACAAGATCAATGACATGACTCCAGAACATCAACACAACAAGATCAATGACATGACTCCAGAACATCAACACAACAAGATCAATGACATGACTCCAGAACATCAACACAACAAGATCAATGACATGACTCCAGAACATTCAACACAACAAGATCAATGACATGACTCCAGAACATCAACACAACTAGATCAATGACATGACCCCAGTACATCAACACAACAAGATCAATTACATGACCCCGGACATCAACACAACTAGATCAATGACATGACTCCAGAACATCAACATCACTAGATCAATGGCATGACCCCAGAACATCAACACAACAAGATCAATTACATGACCCCGGAACATCAACACAACTAGATCAATGACATGACTCCAGAACATCAACACAACAAGATCAGTTATTATTATGTGTGCATTTGCCCTCGATAAGGGGTTATTTGGGTGTTCTGTGACGTTCAGTCCCTATGCGTGAACGTACCCCCAGAAAGTTTTCCTTCCTCTTGTTATTCTGACTACGATCAGAAAAATCTCGTCACAAAGTGAGGCGACTGCAGACGGAAATCGAACAAAGTCGAAAAATTGTTGGTATCGCTGCGCCGAAAAACGTTGACAAACGAATCAGAGACAAAACTCGACGCGTTTCGACCGCTTAGGTCTTCTTCAGGCAAGAATAATTCAACGCCCATCTTGCGCCCAGTTGGATGAAGACAAGTGATTGCTCGTTCTTTTGTGTTGTCATGAGTGTTGTGTACCTTGTCTGAAGAAGATCTAAGAGGTCAAATGTGCTGCTTTTTTTTTCAGTTTGTTTGATGTTTGTTTGTTTTTGCTTATTCATTACTTCATGTCATGTTATTCTTTATTCCACCTTGTACCCATATTTTCCATACGCGCTCTGCTTTCATACTGCATGTGCAACCAGTCGAACACCGCACGCACGCTTATATGCAAGCGATTCTGGGGGAAAAACTCTCCAGATGCAGCCTGATCATGATGGTGACGATTTTGTTAGTATTGAGCATGTTGAGGCAATATGTAGGAGGTTACAAGGAAGCATGGATGGAGGTTTGTTTCGGTCAGGCTCAGAGCGTGTTTTGCAACGTTGCAAATGCACGAATCTTCCGGTCGTCCAGTGTATTTACCAGTCACACAATCAACATACAGACTAACAATGTAAGTCTTTCTCTTTCCCTAAAACACAGTAAACCCTCCTCTCATAAACACACACACACGCACGCACGCAAACACGCACGCACGCACGCACGCACGCACACACTGAAACTGATTTATTGTCAGATTAACTCATGGTTAAACTGACAAAACCCCACACACCCCACACACACACACACATGCACGCACGCACGCACGCACGCACGCACAAACACACACACACGCACGCACACGATCGAAGTCATCTTGAAGGGAACAGAATGCACCTTCTCAGTCCTAAGAAAGGACAAAAAAAATTGTTTCTCTTAGACCGCGGGCCCCAAAATGTAAAACTCAAAGGGTGGCAGTTCCGCACTAACAGAGAGAACGGAAGACATTGATCAGTCATATCTTCCAATACTTTGTCAGTGCTTGAGGCATTTAATAACCCTCTTTGGAAAACAAAGTCTGGACGACCTTGTTCCTGCCAAGTCTGCTCTGTAGAACAGTTGTGAGTGTACACCGACCCGACAACCAGACAGTCTTCGGGCGATGCTTTCATCCTAGGGAATGAAGGAATACATCAGACTGACGATGACGAGAGGAAAACCAACACAAGAGGAGCCCTTTTTCTTTTCGGTTTTTGTATTTTTTATTCATTTTTTGTTTTGTTTTGTTTTTTACCCAGTGAAGAAATTTAAGACGTTCAATGAAACACGGGTTATACCGGAATATTTATCAGAACACTCAGATAACAACATCATCATCAACAACAGCTACAACAACAACTACGACCCACCTTCTGCAGTTCTATCAAGACGATCATGCGATGGTTTGCTTCATAAAGAAAGGACCTCTGCGAGGTGAGCCCTCGCACACTGAGGAAAAACCACACGTGCCCGCACAAGCCGCCATCCGAGCCCTTTGAACAAGAACGGCAACTCTGTTTCCACTTTTCTCACTGAAAGGGCGGCAACCTCGCCCACAGCAACACCACTGCCAGCGGAGGCCTTGGGGTACAATCGGTCAGCAGTGGATGGCAAACTTCAGAAGAGCCATCTGTGGGTCTGTCTCAGTGTCCGACAAAGTTTTCTCTTTTTTTTGATGGAAATGAACTAGTAGCTATTTAAAACCCTAGCAAGGGTGCAGTTTGATGAATTTGCATCAGTAAAAAGCAACAACAACAAAGAACCGTTGTTGTTCTTTTTTCTATCAATCTTGAACAATGATTAAAGTGATGAAAAATAGACCTAAGTCTATCTATCTGTCTATCTGTTCTATCTGTTATCTATCTATCTATATATCTATATATCTATCTATCTATCTACCTATCTGTCTATCTGTCTATCTATCTATTAATCAGTCAGCCAATCTATCCATCAATCAGTCATTCAATCTATCTATCTATCTATCTATCTATCTATCTATCTATCTATCTATCTATCTATCTATCTATCTCCGTCCGTCGTCTATCGATCGATCTATCTATCTATTTATCTATCTGTCTCTTTGTCTGTATATCTATCTATCTATCTATCTATCTATCTATCTATCTATCTATCTATCTATCTATCTATCTATCTATCTATCTATCTATCTGTCTGTCTATCTATTATCTATCGATCTGTCTGTCTGTCTGTTTCTATCTATCTATTTTATCTATCTATCTATCTATTATCTATCTATCTATTATCTGTCTGTCTGTCTATCTATCAGGAAACGATGTTGACGAGGTGACAGTCCTGTTTCAGCCCCGTGGTCGGCTGGGCTACAAACAACACCACCTGAATCCAATTGTTCGGAACGTGGGGAGCGGCTGTGAGGGGAAAAGGGGAAGGTGGAGGGAGGTGGGGGCCATGGGAGGGGGAGGGAAGCAAGACCTTCACATCTTTTCTTATGACGCAGCATGGAGAGGATGTTGTGGTTGTTTAATCGACGCTTTCACTTTTTTTTTATTTTGCAGGTGATTTCAGTCGTGATTTCAGAATCCTCAGCATTTTTGCTCCTGTGCTTCTGCTCCTCTCTGAGAGGTCACAGTCCACAGGTTTAAAACAACGGGTGGAGCCCTGAGGTAAGTGGTAAATGAACACAACGATAGCATCACGAGTCCTCTTTAACAGGGTGACGCTGGCTGCTGACGTCATGGTCACCAGACCCAATGAACACCAGCAGAGGACACACGTAACGGCCAGAGTCTTGATCAGGTGGACCGACGAAAAAAGCGGCCTTTTTAAGGGGTTTAAGTACAATTCTGTACTTGGGCATATGCAAAGTATATAGCAACTTGACAAACTGTAATCAGTAAGCATACGATAGAATTGAGGGCTGCAATTCCTGTGAACCATACGAATCCTTGATCGGAGCTGTAATGTTGAAATAAGGCCAGGCGACACAGACCTGACTGGCCAGAGAGACCCCAGTGTGACAGCCCAGGAAGGAAAGGTGTTAGTGACAACAGAAGTCCACCAAACCAAATGACTGCACACACTGCAACAGTTGATGTTTGTTAAGTCTCCACGAATCGTTTGGGGCGCAAAGGATGATTGTGTGATCCAACGTGGTGAATAAAATGATGAACATTGATACTTCACAGGACAAAAGGAACAGAACACCGCTCAACTTGCAAATCACACTGTTCGTCCACGTTCCCTTATGCTGGATGTACTCTCCATAAAAGGTGGCATTTGCTATCAACACAACTCCAATGTGGATTCCCATACAAATGTCCGCAAAATGTAAATGAACAATGATCCTTAAGAATTCACTTCCAAACAACATTCTAACCGTGACAGAAAACAAAGTAAAAAAAACAAATCCATAAATTTCCGACGGCTAATGCACACACAACCCAAAGAAAACGGTATACAGATCAGATGGCATCAGCATTCTACATGAAGGAAGTATGGCATGAGTTGTTGAACAGGTTCTCTCACTTGAATGTTCAGGAAATAGATTGTCACAGCAAAGCCTATAGTCTGAAGAAAAAAATTCTCCTTAAATGATGGGTCTTTGAAAACAAATCCCCAGGAAATCGGTCAAGTGGGACCGCCTTTAAGTCCAACTCAGTCAACTGAGGCATGTTTTTGAATCCCACCCCGCGATTGCCTTTTGTGGAAGAAAAAGATAAATTCAAATATTCGAGATGGGGTAAGTATGTAGACACTTCATCATTTAGTGTACCAATACATGTCTTCGAGATGTCCACCCTTTTCAGAACATATGGAACAACGTTTCGAAGTGTATTTGTTATCTTCTGTAAAGGATTCTTTGATAAAATAACCGTTTTCAAATTTGGAAGGTCGGTAAAAATGCCAAATCAAGTTTTCTTACTTTGTTGTAGGAAAGGTCGAGAAACTGCAAGTTGCTGAGTTTTGCACCCGAAATATTCTGCAAGAAACGGGGTGAGGCAGACTCAGATGAGTTATGGCATCACTTTTCTTAAATCAGCAATGAAAAGCCGGAGCCTGGTGCGTCTAAATAGCGAAGCTGAGGGAAGAGGTCAGCAGGAAACGATTTTCTACACAGAAAGGACAGTCCTTGACATTGGCAGCTCTCAGGACAAATGACGTCACACACCAGCTCATCATCCTGCAAAGGGCACTGTGCCAGTCCGTCACACAGGTGATCTTCATGCACATACACTGTGGAATCTCTACACCGATAATAATCAGGGCAAGTCACACTCTCACACTTTTTTCATCTTCGCCGTAGACGCAGTCAGAAAATCCATTGCATCGGGTGTAGACAGGGAGACAGTACAGCCACTCTGCTGTGCATTGATAATGAGTGTCTGGACAAGATTCATCACCTTGCATCACCTGCTGAGTAAAGTATCCAGTACCATCTAAGTTGATGTAAAATGTTTGCAATGAGACATCTCTTTTCGCTGGAAAATAGACTGCCCCTTCTTTGGACAATCCAATTCATCAGAATCGTCCAAACAGTCTGAGTGTTCATTGCAATGCTGACTCCACAATATGCACCAGAGTCAGAGCACAAATACCCATTACATGAAGAATGTTGACAAAAAAGACTCATCACTGTTATCTGGACAGTCCTGTCTGAAATCACAAACCAAAGTGTAATGTATTGTTGTGGTGACGTCTCACACTTAAACATGGAGTAAGTATCTTCATATAGAACATTTAAAGGGAGATAACCGTGAATTCGGCATATCACTGGGCATTCATAGCCACGTGAAAATGTGAAAGTGACGTGTAGTAGTTTCTATCGAGGTTGGAAATAAAAAATCCATGGGTCACGTGCTTATGTGGACAAACATATAAAACCTGCTGGGTGTTTGTGAGAATGAACTTTGGGAACGCGCAAACGAGCTAGAAAACGCTTCAGAAGGAAGCAGTCTGGGTGAGCTGTACTCAGTTTCACAAATCGCAGAATATGTAAGAGGCTTGGTTGTTGTGATAAGTTCCATTGGTTTAATCTCACTACATGGTTTGTCCTTGAGGGGCGGTATGGACTGTGTAGTCGGAAGTGATTCATGTTGTAGATCAGCGTGTTGTTAGACCATGTACGGAACTTGCTGTATATGAACGGCACTTTGTACCAGCCGAGGTGTAACCGAGCAAAGTGTGGACACGTATATAGTACTTCAAGATGTATAGCAGGTCCTCTTGTTCCTCCTGGTTTTGATTGAAGCCAGAGTCCCACCTATGGCTCTGCAGCGAAATTCATAGAAAGAAGGATGGGGTATAGACTGGTCGGACCAACGTTAAAACATTTGTTGTGTGAAGCCCCCAGACCTGACAGGAAGGACTGCTGAAAGGACAGTGCTCTGTTTCATCTTTCCATCGGCACACTCCGTCTTCAGGTTACAGTCCAGATGGTCCTGAAAGTGAGAAAAATGAGCCACGGAACAATTGAACAAACCGCTGGACAGCTTGTGAGGTTGGATGCCCTCAGGCAGAGCAGAAAAATAAAATTGGGTGTTTATTTCGAGGAAGGAGATGACTTGAGCTGAATGTGAATGGCGGATGCAGGGAATATCCTTGCTGGTGTGAAATGAGACCCACACACCCCTCCACCTCGGCCAGAGCCTCACCTATTTTCTGGTACTTGACTTGAAACACTTGTTTTTCTCCTACGGTGCAATCATCCATACAGTATGACTTTTGAAAACTGATCATTATTACATACCCAAGAGACCATTTCAGTTCGCAGCAAAACTGCTCATTTATTACAGTCGGGACTATCACATAGCCAGAATGATGTGATGTGATTTTTATAACAAAGTTTTAAATTCAACATTAACAAAATCAATTTTTACCAGAGGATTGTTGCTGTGGGCCACGTGGTGATCATTAGGCAGGTAGAACATTTCTTCAGGCCCGTGGCATCGCATACACATAAGAATCTCGGAACATCTTGAGTCACTTTGGTTTTCCAGTGTTTGCCGTCACACCAGTAGGCCAGGCTGAAGATTCAAGCCCGACGCCTCCATTTTCTGCGTCTTGTGCACGATATTACAGAAAGAAGAGGAACTGCCGACACACCATACACACTCCTGGTAAGCTGTGGGTTGGGGCAAGTGCTCACAGTCTGTGGCATTAACTTGCAGGGATCGTTGTACTCTGTTTGGTTCTGACGAAGGAAATAGTCAACACCTGGACACACTGTCCTGATATTGGTGATGTTGACGTTGACGATGTTCGTTGCACTCTGATCTGTGATCAAACCATGTCCAGGATGGTAGGAATCGTGATGGTATTGCTTAAGTGTACTAAGCGTAGTATATTTTTTCAGGCTTAACACACCAAGGTTACCTCTGCACTTACAACGCATATGCGCACCATGCACCCTTCAAACATTTAGTTTTCTCTGGGAATGGGGTGTCACAAATTCGCTTCTCTTTTGACACGATTGAGAACAAGAAATGTCGTTTCTGCTCTATTTGTAATGACATATGAAGATCCAGATGCACCAAAATTATATGACAGAAACCAAGACATCAACACTTCCTAATCTCGAGTTATACGCTATAATGGTTTATTGCCTGGCCGGTGTACACACGCACGCACGCACGCACGCACGCACGCACGCACGCACGCACGCACGCACGCACGCACGCACACACACACAACACACACACACACACACACACACACCACACACCACAGTTCTCAAACAGATCAGTTCAAAATGCTTCTGCACTAGGTGATGGTGATGCCTTTGTTGTCTGGCACCAGGTTCTCTGTGGTCGTCTCTATTGACTCTTCTTTGACATCGAAGTCTTTTTTTTTCCTTTTCCTTTCCTCCCACATCTGGCTTTTGGACTTCGCTTAAACGTAGAAGTCTTCTTTTCCGTAGTTTTCCCCCCACGTGTGGCTCTTGGATCTTTTGTTCTCAGCTTGTCTTTGATGCTAACCCCTGCGTTAAAGATCTGGCCTCCACTTCTGTCTCCCAGATCCATTCTTCGAACTCTAATCTGTCCAGCTTCCTCTTCTTTCCCGTGTCGTGTTGTTCTTTTTCTTCCGTTCCTTTTCCGTTCTCTCTTTTCTTCTCAACGTTCATTTTTTATGTTTCTTTTAATTTTTTTTAATGGAAACCTCATCCACGTTTCCCTCTCTATCACAAAAATCCACATTGATTTCATCTTAACTGCATTCTTCCACACGTTAGCATCTACACCATTCCTACAAAATAGCCTAGCAAAACGACCATTTCTCAACAAATGAACATCGAAAATTCTCAACGACTTCTGAGGTCACTTTCACACAGT
>CM031627.1:24536239-24569418 GCA_018398815.1 Conus ventricosus
GAGTACTTGTTCAATGAGATCAGGGAGTTTGTGAACCCAGATAAGAGAGATCTGGTGTGCCCACAACCTCTCAGTCTCAAAAACATCAGGAAAGGTTACCCATCTCAGTTTCCACCTCCTTCCCCCTGTCCATCAGAGAACAGCATTTTACCAATTCTAACTCACTTGCTTCACCACCGAGTTTTTGGGCGAAAAGTGGCCTAAAAGCCGCCTTTTCCTGTGGCGGAAGAGAGAGAGAGAGAATCACTGGCAGACAGACAGAGAAGATAGAGACAGAGAGAGGGGACAGACAGACAGACAGAGAGGCGGGCAGACACTCACACACACACCCCACACACACACACACACACACACACACACCACACACACAACACACACACACACTATTTAAAAAATGTGTCCCTGGTTTACAGTGGCATACTCCTCACCTACGGTGGCGTGCTCCCGGTCTACATTGCAGGTGTGTTCCGGCCAAAAAATAAATACTGCTGCACTTCCTCCCCTACCCCCACCCCTTCCCCACCCAGCCTGCTCGATTGAAAAACATATTACATCAGCCAAAACTGCCCGCGTGGCGGCGCTGTTCTAGCCGGGCCAATCAGCGGGCGCTCACATACTAGGCTAACCCACACATTCTTCCACTGACTGCCGGCAAGCACGACGCGTTTTACTGAGCCGTGGGGTGTGTAACCGGTTTACCAAAGAACAGAATTGTGTATCTTAAAGGGTTTGTTGGCTCAAGGAAATGAAAACGTTGAAGGCATATTGTTGACAAAGATGTAGCCAGTTTTTTTACGTGTTTGACTATTGTTTGGATGGCTCCTTATCTAATAAATGGCGCTGCGTTGAAAGTCGGCCCCGAAGCAAAACAAACCATCACGCGTTGATTGTTGGGAGCTGGTGAGACAGCTAAAGCCATGTTTAAAAAACATGGCGTTCATTTCTTAAAGCGGAGGTTAAACACGGCTGTTTCGTATGCTAAAAAACTTATATTTGAAACATTTTTGCTTTCTCCCAAGTAAAAAATGTTCTCAGTTTGATTAGACTTGATTGATTGTTAAACTACAGATTCAGGGTTCATGTGGCAAGCTGATCTGTGTATTAAGATGTGTATACTTTTCTATTTTTTTAATTCAACCAGTTCACGCCTTTAAGTGTGCCCTTATGAAACCCTGAATGGGGATTTCGAATGTTCTGGCAAACAAACTAGATAGGGTTAGGCAGACCTTAGTACATCTACAGTATGGAGAGGAGTAGTGTGTGGCCAGCACTATCTTCATATAAATGTTTCAAATATACAATGACGGATGTACTATACTGGCGATTAGAGCCGCCATAAAAGCTTGGCTACGGCAGAATTGCTGTAACTCTGCCAATTTTCAAGCCGGGTTGGAAAAGAGGAGCACAGCCAAACTAGGCTAAGTGATAAGTTTTATATTTTTGACATTAAAATCCGCACACTTATTCTGACTAATTTCAAACCTACAAAACTATGTGTAACAGATAGGCTGACACGAGGCCGAAACCTAATCGCTTAATTTCGGCTAGCGAGACTCGCGACCTTCGTTCCCAGCGCACGGCAAGCGACCAAAAAATCAATAAAGCGGGAGACTGGGCTTGCCAGGTGAGGGGTGGGGGTGGGGGGGTGTATTCATTTCAGGTTGACAGTGCGCAGGTGTCTTTTAGCAAATGTTCTAGACTGTTTCGTGTCACTCCCCCCTTTGTGGCCGCCACGTCAGAAAGACCGGTTGTATTGTCATTGAAGGTGTGGGGTGTGTAGTGAGAAGATATTTACCGGGTTTTGTGCAGGTTGGTTTTGTTTATATAATATTTGATCATGGCAGAACAAAGGGACATTTGGGAGATTTCTAAGCTGACAATACTTGGACGAGCATGTTGAGTACCATGCACAATTTGTTAGTGCTTTGGATGATTGAGAGCGGCAGGCCCTTCATATTCTCGCAAACTAAGAGAGTTGCTCGTTGTTGAATCCATATGTAAAAGGTTTTCTACAGTTGGTCTTTCTTTCATAGAAGTCTACTCTATGAGAAGGATTTGTATTTAATGATTTCAAGCAGTGAGGAGATAGAAATTATTGGACTACTCCCTTTACAAGAACCAATGCAACTCCAAAAACACTCCTCTCAAAATCCGCAGCAGTGAGAGAGAATAGCGCTCCACCTTTGAGCGGTCAATGGTCACAGGAGCAAGCCGTTTCTTCAGCGCTCCACCCTAGAGCGGTCAAAGGGCCAGTGGCAAGCCCTTTCTTCAACGTCTCCACCTAGAGCGGTTTAAAAAGGGTTTCAGTGGCAAGCCGTTTCTTCAGCGCTCCACCCTAGAGCGGTCAAGGGCACAGTGCAAGCCGTTTCCAGCGCCCCAACCCCAGAAGCCTCAAGGTTACAGTGGCAAGCCCTTGGGGAGATCCAGCGCTCCACCCGAGCGGTCAAAGGTTATCGCAGTGGAAGATTAGACTTTTTTTGCTGCTTCGTCGCTTTTGCTGTCTACGCTCCACTTCACATACAAAGGCTGTCTATTCCAGACGTCTTGGGGCCAGTGGTGTTACACATGACAAATAAAAGCTCTGTGTACACCCCACACACTCCCACCCCCAAGTCACCCCAAGTTCTTAATTAAGTTTTTAATTAAGTCGCCCCAAGTTCTTAATTAAGTTTTTAATTAAGTTACTCAAGTTCTTAATAAGTTCTTGATTAAGTTTTTAATTTTAAATTCTTGATCAAGTTCTTTATAAGTTCTTGATTAAGTCTTCCTCTAAGTACAACAAGTTATTATTTAAGTTATCTTATAATTATCAAAAAAATACAATCTATTTTTTATTTAAATAGTAGATGTCTAATTATAGTTTCACACACGCCTCAAAAAACGCGTCATCGTGAGGTGTCTTGCTTAACGCCCTTAGCGCGGGGATCGGTCAGCATAGATCTTAATGAGGTCTTACATCCTAAGCAACCGCATTGATTCTGGTCTATGGAAATGTCTTTTATAGACTCCATGTCTTTATTTTTTGACTTTATCATTTTAAAAACGCCATGATCTATTTTTATTAAAAAATTTTAAAATTAAGTTCTTAAAATATTATTCCATCTGAAATGGATTTAAAATGATCTTTGTTGTTGACGGTTCTGGCGTGCTGTTGTTTTCTGTATTTTGTGGTTCAGATTTTTTTGATTGCTTTTGTTTTGGCTGCCATTCTTTTATTATTTTATAACAGTAATAACCGCCCCAGCAGCAGCAAGGGCGCCAAAAATGGCAACAGTTTTAAGTTCAAATATCCATGAAGACTTTGGTGCCCTTGAATCATATGGAGTTTTATAGCCGGCATTGAAATTTTCTTGTTCTGGCGTTGGCGGTGTTATGTTTTCATGATGAGTTATATTCTGTAACATTAATTTTTTTTGTCTGTTCCACTCTGCTAATTTTTTTTCCTGCTTTAACACGCCCAGGATGAGGATGCTTTTCACTAGCCCCACCTGATTCGTGTTTTCTGATTTGCTGATTTTCTGGCTTGGTTACTTTCCACCTGATTCAATGTTTCCTGATTCTGGTTCTGATGATTTTCCAGCTCGTTCATTTTGAAGGGAAACAAAATCTATATGATTAAAAGTTATTAATCCCATGATTAACGGCGATAACAATGTTCCAAATCTGTAGTATAATACATCTAGAGACTCTAATGACTTTGTTAAAACTGGATCTTGCGTTAAATCATACGTAAGATCTTGTTTAGAATCAATGGGAGCAAATCTACTGGATAGTTTAGTGTACAAACTAAGAACCGTTTGCCCAACGCTTTTTTCCATTCTCGACCCCAACTGCGCCTCATACCGGGTTTTGATACTTTATAATGTCTTGTGGCGACATTTTGTTGAATCTGTTCAAGTGATTCAGTCGAGGAAATGTTTTGTTTTTCCACACGCCGCCAAAGAATACAGCCCCTCCTTTTTGGGCATAATAGCTTGGTCATCAACTTGGTCATTCATAAGTTCAGGAAGGTTTAGGCCGCCTTGGTAGCGTAGTAGATCATCATGTTCATGTTTTTTATTAATTATTAATTTTTTTTATTTTCTAAAAAATGAGCACCGAAAAAAACTGTTGCTTTAAACCCTTTTATACCATTCTGCTGTTATTGGGGTCTAAATGTAGGATACTCAATGCTTGGTAAAAGCCTGTTAAAAATTAAAGCCAGCAGATCTTGGCAAACTAGACTTTGAAGATTCAGCAAAGTAAAATTTCAAACATTGCAGCTTCGTTTGTACGAAAGATTTTCTAGTTTAAGCAAGGAATAATTCCGGACAATATAAATATGTAGAAAAAAATCATTTATAAAAATGGCTTCACTCGTAATGATGAAGGCGGGCCGCTGTGGTTTAATGCGCTCGCTTTTAGTGGAAGTAATTACGCATTTTTGTAAACTGCGAGATGAAGGCGAGAGAAAAAAGAACATAACAAAGCTGTGGAGCAACTAGCTGCAGCACAAGATCGCTATGAAAAGCAGAGAATTGAGCAGTTAGATTTTATTAATGATACTCTGAAAAAAAAGGGCCATGCAGCTTACACATTTTAAAGATGTTGATCAAGCAATAAAACAATATTATCTTGTAACAGGCAAAACCAATCGAGACATTGCCCCCACCAAAATTTAGCGACTTTTATCATCCATCAGAAAAACAAAAGATGCAAGAAATCGGGGGTTTTTTGTCTTTGGTTTTGACTGTTGTGTATTTTGTTGCACATAATATTGGCTGAGTAAAAAAAGGGAAAAAAATCTATTATTCGCCAAAAGGATATTGGAAGGGAATCACGGCAATCAAAAAACTAAGCCAAGCAGCTGGAGTCAGTGAACAAACAGCAAAAGAATGGTTATCTAAAAAAAGCGATTTGGCAAATTTATTTTACCGGCGCCTAGACGAATACAGAGACCACACTTTGTCAATACAACTCCAAACGACACCCATTTAAATGGATCTTCTATATTTACCCTCTGATAGGATTAGGCGAAAAAGATTTAAGTACGCACTCACAGTCATTGACATAAACTTCAAGGTACAAAGATGCAGAACCCTTAACACAAAGAGTGCTTCTGCTGTTGCTGTCGCCATTACAGCTGATTTTACAGCGAGGCCCCCTAACTTTCCCTCGCATGATTCAAGTCGATGATGGAAAAGATTTAAAGGCCAAGTGAATCAATTATTGTTAAAACATTTGAGTTACCATTTAAAAAAGGCATTCCGGGAGTTTACAGATCACAGGCTTTAGTCGAAAACTTTAACAAACAGTTATCCGAAAAACTTTTTTCCTACCAGTATCACAGAGGCTTATTGACAACTCTCGCAACACAGAATGGGTTAGAAGACTGCCCCCAGTTTTGCGCGCAATGAATAAAGAAGAATTTAAAGGGCTAAAGCCAGTACAAGCAATCAAAAAAAAAACAATAAATGTTGCTGAAGGGGAGTCTCATCCGGCAAACTATTTTCCATTTGGATTGAAAGTAAGGTACCTTTATTTGCCGGGGGAAGCAGAAGGGGACACTCGCATCAGGGCAACAGATCCAGTTTGGAGTGTTGATCCATATGAAATAAAAAGAATTGTAAAAATGAATCCGCCCGTGTATTATTTACGAGAAACTGACACAACAAAACAACCAGCTCCTCAAAGATCTTTTGTGAAGGAAGAACTGCAGATAATCCCGCCGGACACAGTTCCGCTTTAATTAATTTACGGGGTTTTCCAGTGCCCAATTGCATTTTGAAAACTCTGGATTACAAACACCCTTTTGTGTTTGTTCTATCTAACGAATTCTTTGTTACAACAGTTGTGTTGATCTCATGTAGATTAGATCGCAGTTTTACGTTTTCATGATGAAAAGTTTTATTGCCAAACAATGCTTCTTTGTAGTTGTCATGTGATATGTTTGACCCGCACAACGCTGCGAGATATTTCCTTTGCTTTTTTAATGATTTTCTCCTGGCTCGAAATACTGTCATTTTCGACCTTAAACCAACATACTCCTTGATCACCTTCCAGATAAAATTTATCCTTCATCTTTCCTAAAACCTTCTTGTTTATAATTGAATGCAAAGGCGAATCTTTAGGATAATCGGACGTGTCATACCCTCCTGCATGCCCTTTAGCCACTTCCCGGGTTTTCCCTGTCTTTATAGATGTCTTCAGTGGGGATATCTATAACAAAACTATCGTATCTGTTGTAAAGTACTCTGGACTCAGGATACAGGGGCTTAAAGTAGTCATAAAGAAATTCTAACATCAAAAGCTTTGATAATTCTAAACAGTAAACCCAATAAAAACAGGTTTGTCCAATTTGACTTTCTTTTTTTCATCATTATGCCAAAAAGGTGATCAGGAATCTTCTAAAGTCCTGTATTTGGTTTAGAAGTCAGCTTAATTGCTTCGTTCTCCCCTGGTGACCAATCTGACATCTTTGCGCTTGTCGGATTCTCCATTTGTCTTTCCAAAACAGCTGTTGTTCATCAGCTTTAAAAAGTCTTTTTCTGAAGCATCTGCAGATTTTGTTCTGAGATCGTGTTCTTCATGATGTATGGTTTCATGAATGTTCTTGATCAAAAGCAATTATACGATGAACAGCTGTCAACTTCAACCCATGTCTTAAATAAAATTGTAGAAAATCTGTAATGACAGACATAATTTTTTTTTCCTCGAAGATTAGGCACAAGTTTAGGCGGTTCTGTTTTCTCCCCATCTTTTGACTTTCTGCTGCTAACGGATAGTCATTATGCAGGTCATGGAGTTCCTGAGGATATTCTAAATCAACTTCTAGAATGAAACCACGCTGCTGATCAGGCGTTAAACTGCCCAACCACTTTAATGCCTTTTGAATATTATTCGGATCACCGCCTGTGTACATTTTAAAGTTGCGTAACGGAAGTGATTGCGCCATTGCCCATCCATACAGATTGTTTGCATCTAAATACATAAGATAGTTAGACCTTTTACTGGGATCATAATCGTCCAAGTATTTGTTGTTTGCTTTACAGTAATGATGCGACGCCATACTAATTCCCCACGCAATCCGTTTTCAATCATCTGAATCATTGGTAAATCTGACAATAAATCAATCTGTACTCCAGTAAACTTTAAGAAAGCGTCCCAACTCATCCCGGGCGCAGAAATGTAATGCGCAGGATCCAAACTATAATGTTTCATGCAGGTCTTTCTGTAATTTTCAAAGACGTCCGCCAACAAACATACATCAGCCCTTAAATATGAATCATGATAGTCTCCCATCGTTTTACAATCTAACTTCTGCCACGCATCTTGAGCTTGCTGGTAATCAGAATCACTAATGTCCTTTCCCTGAGACTAGAAAAGAACGCGCCTTTAGGAGGAAGTGTGTCTTCATCAAACCTTTCCCAACTGTTCATGTACTCATAAGGGTAAACGCCCTTTCTAACGAGAGTTGGGTCAAAATATTCTTCCGTTATTGGGCAGGACTTTAAGGACATAGCCAGCGCTCTAATGAACCCATCATGTGTCTGCATAGAGTCATAAAAAGACATGTTATTTAGATTAAGCACATGTACTTTTCTGATGACTGTGCAATGCATGCTACCCTGAAGGCGTTGGTACTGCTTGCAATATAAGATGAGAGTCGTAACCTCGCAAGTTATGAAAGAATACAGGCAGCTTCCATGTCTTAGGATCAAACTTTAGTTGAAGATTGCATTTTACTGTGCGCTGCTCCTCTGAACTTTCCGCTAATGTGATCATGGTCTCTTACTGCCGGATTCTCTGCGTTTGATGAGAGACCTAACCGCAAATCCAACAATGTGTGGCTGAGTCATACTGTTGTTGGTCTTCAGGTGTCATTATGATTTCAGATAAGTTTAGATTATTAGAACAGTCATTACGCACTTTCTGCATGCGTTCTAAGAAGTATTTTGCAGCATTAGGCCCTCTATATAATTCTGGCTCTGAATGAACGCCATCCGACCTGACAACAATGAAGGCAAATGAACAAATCTGATGATTACTCATTAAGACTGTTTTTCGAAGTTTTTGTGGCGTGGCCCTTCATAAGGAAAAATGAGTGATTCGAAGTCTGCGTAAACAACATATGGAGAATTTTGCACCCTTTTTTCCCAGTTCTTAAAACTAACTTTAGATCCGGGTGGAGGTGTAATTAGTTCTGTATTACAGTCTACAGAACTTTTAAAATGTTTTTTTATGTTCGCTCGCGGCTTGAACAGATGGCATTCTTGTTAAACATTTTCTGCAGAATTCTTGTTTGTGCCATCTTTTGAAGTATGCTTCATTAGTCTACTCATCGTGGCGTATCAATGTGTAATGGGGGTTAGCCCGTGGTGAAGCATCAGTAGTAGTCAACATGATTTTTGTCTGGTTCGCTATTGTTGGACTGTTCTTGGACACTTTAATTGGCACCAATTTGTTTCCTCATCCATGTGTATACATTAAAGTTATTGGTTTGTTTTGTTCTTCAAACTGATCATTTGGTTCTACACTAACAGGAAAGGAAACCCACTAAAGTTAAGATCATTGATGTAGGGTGATAGTTAGACACTCTCTCTGCGTTTTTGGGGGCGTGATGCAGCCTTGCAAGAACACACCACATGAAACATTTGTTGTCTGAATTCTTTATGTTTAGAATGCTCTTTTTGCGATAATGTGGAGGTAGTGGAATGTAAGCCTTGCCTACAATCGGCGCATACTTAGCCTGTTTTAATCTGATCTCTAAGATTCGCCCTTGCCCAAACCCAGAGCCTCTCATTTTGGCTTCTTCAGCCGCAGCGTCAAACGGGTGCAAGCAGTTCGTCTGCCCAAACCCGGGTGTTAAGTCATTATTACAAAAAATAGTCTGTTGTTTAGTCGGACCCAGACTTCTAGATTTTCTTCATTTATTGTTACTTAGTCGATTAAAACAGCTAACATTACTTTAACTGGCGGGGTCTATTAGTAGTTTACTTGGAATTTGGGAAAAATTTTGCATGTACAACGCTTGCCCGCACTTTTGCTGGATCAATGAACTTCTGTAAATTTCATTCAGTGTCTTGTTAAACGCTCTCTCTCAAGCATTCCTTCAAAAATTCGTCTTGCCCTTCTTATATCTTAGCCATGTTGAGTTTTTTTTTCTAACTCAAATATTTATTTAAATTAAAAAAAATAATTAATCAGAATCAATATCAACGGTTTTTTTTGTGCTTGGACTCATATAAACTAAGTATAAACACCCTTCGGTGTTGTTACTGTGAGCTGTTTAGAACAGAGTTTAATGTCTCGTTTATTTTTTTAAGCTTCCTTTTTTTTCTGCTCGGGGTCTGGCTGTTGAGAAAACTTGCCCTCGCCTTTCTTTGAAGATAAAACTTTTGTTTTTTATAGTCATCAAAATCGGCCTGAAAACGATTAATTCTTCAATCCGTGATGTTTGAGTAGCTAGTGCTTTATTTATTGTCGTTGAACGAACTAAGTTTAGCCGTTATTAGTTGAACCATAGCTGTGTGCTTTTGGAGTTTAGTTTTTAATTTTTTGCTAGCAGCCCTACAGCTAATGAACACGGGCCCAAGAGCCAAAGACAAACCACTAGAGGTAAAAGCCGCGGGTGCGCCTATGCCCGTTGCTAAGAGACCAACACTCGTTCCGGCTGATAGAGCATTATAGTCGATGCCCCAGTATTAACTAAGTAACAGCATTAAGGCAGCAGAATACCTTGTTTGGTTTTTGGCTGTATTTTAAAAGGTCTTGCTCTAGTTTTTGTTGCATTTGTGTAATGTTTTTTAAATTGAAGGTTTTTATGTTAGGGCTTTCTACTATCCCTTCTTTTGGCGGCGCTGTAGGCAACATTTGGATAAACCTGAACAGACATGCTTTTTTTTAAATAAAATAATTTAGTATACTACATTTTTTTAATGTGTTATTTACAATATTCAGCTCGCATCATTATATAAAAAAAATGTACATTAAGCGGTTTATCGGCTTCTTCTTCTTTTTCAATTTGAATGTTTATTACGTCTCTCACAGTTCTCCCGTTCCATGAACTGATTACCCTCTGTTGACCTTAGGTCAATCCATAAACCGTATTTTGTTGTTAAATAATCATCAAGCCTAACATTGTGGAAGATGAAAATCTTTAGACACAAGGTCAAACTTTTTGGACTTTACACCTCCCGCCCCAAACAGTTTTCTTATTTCATCAAAATGTGTAAGGTTTAAGCCCGCTAGCGTAGATTTGGTTGGAACTACCCTCAATCGAAACATTGTACTTTCGTTATTTTTGGATTAAAAAACTTTTCACTTCCTCTTTTGACGGTTCTTCATCTTCGCCAGCAATAAAATCCTTTTAAAGCGATCTTGCTGCAACACTAAAACTAAATTCCATATGTGTCTGCCCTGCTTCTGGGATATGTTGTATGATGAATCACTCTTTCGTAATATATTGGGAAATGTGACTGATATTGTTGCTCAATCAGCTCTGCTAATTAGGGTTGCTAACAACGTCAAACTCTAACGAGATGTCAGAAATGCTGTATTTTGCTTCGGTGTCTGATGATTTAATAACGCGTTTGTATTCTTTAAAAGTTAGTTATATGAAAATCTGTCTTTTAACGCCCCTTGAAGTACGGTGCATGCGCTTTTAAAAACTCAAAATCTGGGGGGATGGAAAAGCGATTTCCATACGCAAAATTTCAGCTGCATACTTTTTACCGTTTTTAGTATCTGCGGCGCCTATTCTATGTTTTAGTGCTTCTTCATTTTCGATTCCCTGGAAACGCAAGATCACCCCTTTTCTTTCCCCGGGGTTAGCATAGATCAGAATAGGTTAAAAATATGTCTGCATTATGTAAAAAAAATTTATTTTTGCCCTCAATTTTTTATAGAAATTTTCTTAACGATTGCCCGCCCCAGTTCTGGACAACTGTCCTGTTGGGGTCTGTTGCTGCTTCGAGTTCTATTTTAAAAGTAAGTCGCGCAGAGCCTGGCAAAATCAATTCATCTGCTCCTAGGTCTGGAAATTTGACAGTAAGAATTTGATCTGCATCAATAGTAGATGGATATTTGGAACAATAATATTCCGTTTATTTCCTTCACGCCAAGGGGCTCTTTCAGACTTCTATGCGGGTTAAGAATCGACCCATATGTTGTGGCATTTTTATAAAACAAAATAAAAAAGTTAATTTTTTTAAAAACATGGAAAGGCTTTGGGAGGATGAAGATTATGTTTGTTTTTGATCCTGGGACGACATGAGTGAAATGCTCCTTTGGTACAACATCGCTCGGGGCTTCTTTGCGGCGTGAATTAACAGAAAGTAAGGGGCAGTTCATTATACCAAAGTTTAGGCCAAGAACCTCCCGAATTTATAGACCCTAATGATTTTGAAAATAAAAGATGACCATTTGTTTGTGGGAGGCGACAAGGACAACTTTTTCAGCTTACAACTAAAAAAGACCCCTCAAAGTTTTTAGCCGTGGGTTCAATTAGAAATAGAAATCCTGCGAGCGTACAAAATCGCCTTGGCCTTGTTAGGCCAAAATTAAGGGCGGAGGCAGTTTCTAAACTTCAAAAAAACACTGCAAGAACTCCCGACAGATAACCAAATGCAAAAACATGGAACTTAAAGAATTAAATCAATCAGCAGGTGAATTTAATTTAAAAGTAATAGAAGCAGAATCCAGTTTTTCAGAAGAAACAGCGTTAAAGACTATACCCGACTCGCCCCTACCCATGCGAGAACTAACGGCCCTTGATCATGCTTTAGAACCATCAAAGGCGAATTAACAAAAAAATTTAGCAAAAAAATAGGGTGACTAGATGAGCATATAAAAAGAGAAAAAGAAAAACTCGTTGAGGCTGACGGGCGCCAACTTAGGACGTGATATTAAAGAAGAATAAACAAAGACTAAAAGATCTTGAACAAGAAAGATCAGCAAGACTAGAAGTGACAACTACTAACCGGACCAATTACGAACTCAAATGAAAAGAAAAGAAGAAACTATCGAAAAAATTTTATATGAAGCACGACGCTAGCAGAACGAATAAGAACGGCTGTTTAGAGAGCAAGGCGTCACATTAGCAAGCGTTATAACAGCCTTAGGATTTGCATTAGCACACTGGTGTTGGCTATTACAGGCGGCGGTGGCCAAAGTTCATTACCTCCGCCCCCATCGCCTCCCCCTGATAAATCATGGGTAAAAAAACAGCTTTATCATCTTGCGAGTTTATTAAAAAATTAGCCCGGTAAAACTATAGACTCTTTACGAGTATATTAGGAGGTATTGTTTGCTGGCTTTTGTCTTCTGCAAGCAAAGTAGTTGGCTTTATGGCCCAGCACTTATGGACATTAGGTTTTCTTAATAGTTGGGTTAATTTTTGTAAGTAAAGACCCAAATAAATTTCCCAGGCCTGTTAAACAAGAACAAGCGCTGTCTTTTCATATTCATGGTCTCGCGAAAAAGAGTCCTCGAGGGTTTGCTGAGTCTTCAATGGCCTTTGGGCTTTGGGCCGCGTGGATTGGATGACTTATTCTTGGGGGGCCATCTTGTTTTTTTACTGCTTGCAATATTACTGGCTCAGAATTTATGTCGTTTTGTCCAACCTTCTGTTCATTTCCTGCAACGGGAATTTCATTGTTGTAGTTTATTTTTGTTCCTATTGGAGCCTGAGGTCAGAAGGGCAGCATGTATTAAACCAGTGCCCAACAGCAAAGTCTACTTTCGATCTTGCGTATTGTAAAACTTTTGGTACCTTTTAATACTTGAAGGCAATCAACAGTAGAATTAATGGCGTCCTCTAAATTTGCTAAGTATTGTTTTTGTGCGTCAAAGCCAGTAGAAGGATCTGTTTGTTCGATTTGTCTGTGCTTGTGAACCTAGCAAACACCCAAAAGTAAGTGCGAACAGAGTCGTTTATTCGCTCTATTCCTGCTTTTGTTAGGCCCCTTTGAAGTGTCTAAGATAATGTTGTCCATGTGTTTTATGCTCTTGCTCTATGGACCCGGGTGAACAGCTGTGCCTGAAGAGAAAGATGTGTAAGGAGGATTCCAGTCATAGTTATATTTTCTGTGCACGCCCCCAAAAATAAGGGGTGCCTAAGCCATGATTATGATCCGACTTTTGTCTAAAGTCTGTCTTGTTGTTATATATTGAATTCGTTACAGATTCTTTCAAAAGCCTTCATGTCTATTTGGTGCTGAATGGATTAAACGGTTTTTTCATTTTGGGAATGGCGCTCGCAGTTCAGTAAAATACGTCTGAAGGTGTAATAGAAATGAAATTATACACTGACCTAACCAAAGGATTAGGATGATTTAGTGATCAGCATACGACACTCCACACCCAGTTGATGCACAAAACACAGCAAGTTTAACTGGTTCTGAAAAAAACTGCATCGGATGACTAAAACCCCACTTTTGGGATGTAGTCTTTTTTAACAGGGGGGTTAAGATATATGCTTAATGGGTACTTACCTTTTTATGGGAAAAGGGGTCAGTCTGGGTCACAAAAATGTCGAGGGTTTTCAGTTGTTATATTTTTAAGATTGTAGTGCGGCCCAAAAAGATATTTTGCAAACAGTATATTTGAATGCACTCATTTTTAATTTGTTTTAAAAAATGTTTGTAACAATAACAACTCAAGACGCCCTTCGTTTTTAGAACATGTTTATAACGAATGCGAAACAGAACGGTCGCGCTCAGAAAATATTCTACAAAGTCGTATGGTTTATATAAGCAAAGCCAAGGAGAATAATAAGATTAAAAAGTTAATAATAGAGGAACATTAGTTAGGCCCGTTAACCATACCTGATGGTTATTACGGGTTTTGCTCGCTAAAAGAAGCAATGAGTAACTTCGACATTGCTCTCAAACTTAACAATGCAAATTTTTAAAATGTTTACATTCAAAACCCGAAAAAGAAGAAGTAGGTTACTTTTTTGATGGAGAGCTAGCTAAAATGTTTAGGCTTTGCAACTGACAATCGGGACATTATAGTTTTAGAGTTGCGCCGCAAAACTACTTATGAGGGAGAAAATCCGCTCGATCTTGCATTACATTCATTACTCTATGTTCATTTTGGATTGAGCTGAGCACTGATGAAACTTATATGATGGAAGGCCCTCAACTGTTTTAAGAGCTCTTCCTCAGGGAAAGCTGCATATTGCGATTATGAAATTATCATTCCCTAATTACAGTTTAAAAAAAATTTGCTTGTGGGAAGGTCAGTCATTTAATTTAAAAATCAAGACAAGCGGGGAAAGTTGTGAAATGTGATAACCTGCACATTGTTTTGGAAATAAAAATAAAACGTTACTAAAAAAAAAATGTGCGTGGGCCGAAGAATCAGGAGTTACATTAGCGCCTGTAAGGTGTATAACCCTTTGAATTTAAAAGATCTTGCAGACGTTGCGGACTTTGAACAGAACGGTTGAGTTAGGCGCTTTGTTGGTTTTGAGTACAATAAGATGGTGATTATAAACGCAAAGAGGTGGCGACAGCAAAAAGTTTCCTAAAATAGAACAACTGCGCAATCTAGAGGCAAATAATGTTGGCCAGTTATGAATATAAAATAGTTCGAAAACCCGACCTCAAATGGCACTTAGAACCATATTTAGAATTTGGGGAAAAAAAATTTGAATTCATAAGCCCCTTTACATATTTTAGCCGTTTAAAAAGTTTCGAAAAGCATTCAAACTCTGGCCCTTTAAAATGTAAGTCTTATGCCAGACGACAATAGTCGAAAAGAAATTGAAATAACGCCGTATGGGAAAAAAACAGTACATCCTCCACAGAAAAGAAACAGTTGTAAAAAAAGCTTCTACAAAATTACAGTTCTTTCCAAGCAGAAAATTAGGAGACACGTTCACAATGATATTTGAAAATTTCTGTCTTTTTAAAGATGTGGAGAAGGATGGGGTTGTGGGCGTTAGTAATGACCTTATAAAAGGAATTAATATTAGCTGGCAAAACTTAGACGTTAAACGCCTTAACGTTACCCTCGTCGTTCTTTACAATGGTGAGGATATTAAGTCATAACAACAAGCAACAAAATCAATGTTGACTTAAATAGAAACAATCTTACAGAACTGAATTGGATTAATCTTACCCATTTAGGCCTCGTAGGGTTTTATTATACTGAACAAGTTTTGACGGAGAGTATGATAAAAATAATAACTGGATTAGATTAAATTCTGTTATAAAACTATGGAGCAGTTAAACTTTATGATAAAATCCCCTCATTGTTCAATGATTTGTGGGCAGACTGGTTGTGGAAAAACAATATTTGTCCTAGACTTATTACAAACAGTTTATCGCTATAATTTTGATCATATTGTGATTTTCTGTCCAACACTTAAAAGGAACAAAGCATATCATGATAGAAGGTTTATATGGACAGACAATGACGTATATTTAGTTAATCCTAGCACTAAACTGAGTGAGTGTTTAGAATGCTTTTATAAAGTGTTTGAAGGAACGCAGACACTCTTTATTATAGATGACTGTTCGGCAGAAAAAGATATAGTTAAAAAGAGAAACACTTTGTCAAAGCTGGCTTTCAGCGGAAGACACGATGGGATAAGTGTGTGGATTTTATGCCAGAAATATAACTCGGTTTTAAAAGACTTTAGAGAACAGTTAAAGACTGTAGTGTTATTTTCACATGAAAGACAGAGACTCATTTGAAGAATGTTTGCGCGAAAATGATGTTATTGAAAACGATCAAGAAAAACATAGGATTAAACAAAAACTAAAATCTGAAAAGTTTTGTAAATTAGTATTAAAAACGGATAACCCTACACAGTATGTCTGTTTGTAGATAATCGTTATTTTTTGGTTATTGAAGTCTTACTTGTCAGAGAACAGGAAAAGGCGGCTTTTAGGCCACTTTCGCCCAAAAACTCGGTGGTGAAGCAAGTGAGTTAGAATTGGTAAAATGCTGTTCTCTCCATCAAAACCATCCACCAGCCAGACTGCACCCCCACCACCTGCCAGGTCTCCAGGCAGACCCAAAAATATCAAAAGAGGACTTGGGTCAAAGAAAAAAACAGACATGTGACTTTCAGTGCAAAAAAAACCACTCCATTCAAAAGGCCATTTGTGCAGCTTCAAATGGGATTGTGCCATTGCTGTAATTGATTGTTGCAGCGGGTGGGGGGAGGGGGGGGGGGTGCGCTAGGCTTGGGAGGGGGGTTGGGTGCTGGCAGTGTAAGATGATTCTGAAACAAAGACAATAATTTCCCAAGGTTGAAAGTGTCTGATTGATTATTGTGAAAGTGTCATTTGGTGACAGTGCTATTATGGTGATGGTTTGTGATGTACTTAACTATCCTCAAAATTAACATTGAACTGACTCATCACAGAGGTGGCTCACAGATATAACATGGTTTTTTTTTAAAAACTAACTTATGCAGATTAAAGCACAGGTACCATAGATGTTTGCTGAAAATTTGAAGTGATTCTGACTTGTAGTTTTTTTTTTTACAATTTTTTTGGTGAAAGTTTGAATGCAACGTGTCGCCATCATTAAGCCAGTAACCAATATTTTCAAATGAAATTTTAATCAAAACAGCAATTAATTGGTGGAATTGAGTTTGTTAACTAAGTTCTATGGGTCATTCTTGATATTATAGTACCAGTCTCATGCTTGGGAAAATTAGTTAGGACTATTTGAATTTTACCAAACTTTAAATGAATTTTTCTCAAAACGGGGTCACCGATCACCTGGAGACTCAAACGCGTGTATCTCAGAAAGTAATAAAGATAATTGAAATCTGTTTTTTGTGTCTTGTTCAGAATGATCTCTTCTTTTGTTTTAGATTAAATTTTAATCTCATTTTCTGAATTTTGACCCTTATCCATGATTTTCGCGTGCAGTGTCACATATATATATATATATATATATATATATATATATATATATATATATATATATATATATATATGTATATATATATATATATATATATATATATATATATATATATATATATATATATATAGGTTGCTGTTTTTTTCCCGTGTTGCATGTGCTTCTCCGGTGTTTTTGATTTTATTCACTGATAAAAACTTCCATCTGTGTCTGCAATTGTTAACCATTTCTGTTCTAATATTTAAAGTTGCTAACTGTGGTTTACATAGTATAATGTATTTCTCTGTAAGGCATAGATTACATCTTTTTGAAATGTTATTGTATGGTGCTGCTCTTTTTAAGATTTTCAAAGATATGTTGTAGTCTGTGTTTTTATCTGAAGTTTCCAAATGTATTTTACTCAGTTCTGTTTGGTTTTTGTATCTTTCTTGTGATGATTGTTTGATGGTTGGCTTATTAGTTTTGAATTGATTCTTCAGTGATACCTACATATGTTTCTTTGCGTTTCTCTGATGTTACAGTGGCTTGGTACACAATGTTGTTGTAAAGCATTTGCTATACTGAGAGGCAATTGAAAGCAATCCCATTTCGTCCCCAAAAATGTCAACCTCAGCCAAAATAATGTGAATTATGACACGAGGCATGCAACCTAGCACGCGTATGTTGTATTGCGAAGATCTGTTATTGACAGGCCACAGTTGGGTTCAAGAGAACTAAAAATGCCGGCTCTAGCTCACGACCTCAACTAGGTTTCGGCGGTAGGACCCTAGGAGCCGGCTTTTTACGTTCTCTGACATGTATGACTTCAATAACCAAAAACTAAACGATTATCTACCAAACAATCATACTGTGTAGGTGTTATCTGTTTTAATACTATTTACAAACTTTTGAGATTTTATATTTGTTTAATCCGATTGTTTTCCTGGATCATTTTCATTACATCATTGTCACGCATACCATTCATCTAATACGTCCCTGTCTTTCATGTGAAATAACTACTGTCTTGAACTGTTCTTAAAGTATTTTAAATACCGAGTTATATTTTTGATTAGAATCCACACACTTATTCAGCATGTCTCCACTGAATTGGCCCAGTTTCGTCAATGTGTTTCTCTTTTTAAATCTATATCTCTTTCTGCCGAAAAGTCTTCTATAATAAAATAGTGTCTGCGTTCCTCAAACAATTTATTTAAGTGTTCTAAACACTCTCTCTGGGCTTTTGCTGGATCAATCAAATATAATGTATCATCCGTCCATATAAACCTTCTATCATTTTATGCTTTGTGCCATTAGTGTTGGGCGAAAATTACTATATGATCAAATTATATCGATAAACTGTTTGTAATAGGTCGAGGACAAATATTGTTTTTCACAACCAGTCGGGTCACAAATGAATGGATCATTGAGTGGTTTTTATCATAAAGTTTAACGGTTCCATTGTTTTATAACAGAATTTAATCTAATCCAGTGATTATGTTTATCTTACTCACTGTCAAAACTTGTTCAGTATAATAAAACACCTATAAGGCCTAAAGGTGTAAGATTAGTCCAATTCAGTTCTGTAAGTTTGTTTCTATTTAGACGATTAATGATTTTGTTGCTTGTTGTTATGACCTTATATCCTCACCATTGTGAAGAACGACGAATGGTAACTTTAAGACGGCAACGTCTACGTTTTGCCAGCTAATAGAATTCCTTTCATAACGTTGTCCACGGACGCAAACAGCTCATGCCTCTCACTTCTTTTAGGACAGAAATTTCAAATTTCTTTGTGAACGTGTCTCCCCATAATTTCATGCGTGGATGAACTCCGTATTTAGTAGAAGCTTCTTTGAAAAACCGTTTCTTCTTCTGTGGAGGATGTACTGTTTATTCCCTACGGGTTATTTAAATCTCTTCCGACTATTGTCTCTGGCAGAAGACTTTACCAGTAAAGGGCCAGAATTGAATGCTTTTCTGAAACTTTTTGACGGCTTAAAATTTAAATGGGATTATGAATTCAATTGTTATGTCCCATTTTCTAATTATGGTTCTATGTGCCATTTCGCTGTCCAGGTTTTCGAACTATTTTTATTCATACTGGCCAGCATTATTTGCTTCTAGATTGGTAGTTGTTCTAGTGTAGAACCTTTGTTGTCGCAACCTCTTTGCGTTTATAATCACCTTTTTAGTGTACTCAAAACCATACAATGCGCCTATTCACCATTCTGTCAAAGTCCACAACGTCTGCAAGATCTTTTAATCTAAAGTTATACACCTCACAGGCGCTAATGTAACTCCTGATTCTTCTGGCCACCGACATTATTTGTAGTACAGTTTATTCTTTTTATTTCAAAACAATGTGCAGGTTATCACATTTTACGGACTTTCCCTGTTTTGTCTGTGATCTTTATATTAAAATGATTGGACCTCCCACAAGCTAATTTTTTCTAGACTGTAAATTAGGGTATTATTTAATTTATATTCGCAATATGCTGCTTTCCTGATGGATAGAGCTCTTAAAACAGTTGAGGGCCTTCCATTCATATAATGTTTTCTTCAGTGCTCAGCTCATCTATATGAACATAGAGTATTGTAATGTAATGCAGATCGAGGGACGTTCCCCCTCATAAGTAGTTTTGTCTGGTGTAACTCTAATCTATGTCTTGTCAGCTGCAAAGCTCTAAATCTATGATTGTCAGCTGCAAAGCCTAACATTTGAGCTATCTCTTATCAATATTGTAACCTGCTTCTTCTTCAGCTAGATGTTAACATTGTTTTTAGATGTGCATTGTTTATGTTTGAGAGCAATGTCTAAGTTAATCATTGCTTCTTGTAATGAGCAAAAACCATAACAACCATCAGGTATTGTTAACTGGACTAATTAGTTCCTGATTTGTCAAACTATTAGAATCTTATTATTGTTTTTTGGATTCAGTTATATTAAACCATTACGACTTTGTAAAAAATTTCATGGAGTGCGACCAGTTTTGGTGCGCAATCGTTCTTAACAGCATGTTCTAAAAAACGAAGGGACGGTCTTGGGTTGTATTGTTACAAACATTTTTTAAACCAAATTAAAAATGAGTGCATTCAAATATACTAATGCAAAATTCTGTTGGGCGCACTACCATCTTAAAATATAGCAATGAACCCTTAACATTTCTGGGCCAGGACTGGTCACCTTTCAAGTAAATGGTGAGTTCTCCATTTGACTCAAATATCTTAACCCTCCTATAAAATAAAGACTACATCGCAAAAGTGTGGTTTCAGTCATCCGAGCAGTTTTATTCAGAACCAGTTAAACTTTGCTGTGTTTTGTGCATCAACTGGGTGTGGAGTGTCGTATGCTGTTCAATTTAAATCATCCTGATCCATTTGGTGAGGTCAGTGTATAGATGTCATTTCTATTACACCTTCAGACGTATTTTGACAGAACGGCAAGCGCCATTACCAATGGGACAAACCGGTTTTATCCTTCAGCAACAGATAGACATTGAAGGCTTTTGAAAGGATGCTGTTAACGAATTCATATTATGTTAGACTAGCGTTTTAGACAAAAGTTGGACGCTATCATGGCTTCAGGCCACCCCTTATTTTTGGGGCGTGCGCAGAAGTATAATATGACTGAATCCTCCTTACACATCTTTCTCTTCAGGCACAGTGTTCATCTTGGGTCCATAGAGCAAGAGATAAAACAGGCGTGGACAATAAACCCATTTATACGTAGACACTTCTAAGGGCCTAAAACTAAAGCAGAATAGAACGAATAAACGGACTTTATTCGTACTTACGTTTGGGGTTTGCTAGGTTCGCAAGCACAGGCTAGATCGAGCATAAACTGATCTTTACTGGCTTTGATGCACAAAAACAGTACTTGGCAAATTTAGAGGACGCCATTAATTCTACATTTGATTTGCTTCAAGTATTAAAAGGTACCAAAATGTTTTACAATTCGCAAGATCGAAAGTAGACTTTGCTGTTTGGCATGGTTTTATAACATGCTACCTTCTTGACCTCAGTCTCCAGTAGTGAACAATAATAATCTACAAACTATGAAATCTTGTTGCAGGAAATGAACAGAAGGTTGGAACAAATCGGACATAATTTCTGAGCCAGTAATATTACAAACAAATAACAAACAAGCCGGGACCCCAAGAATAAGTCATCAAATCCCCAGTCCAAAGCCAAAAGGCATTGAAGACGCGGACTTTGTTCGCGATGAACATGATATGAAAAGACGGCACTTGTTATGGATTAACTGGCTTAGGATACTCTTTCGTTATCTTACTAAAAAAGTAATCCAATATTAACAGAACTATTGTCCAGAAGTGTCAGCCATAAAGCCAATACTTGGCTTGCAGTAGACAAAGGCCACCCCCCCCCCCTGCTAACGACACTCCCTAATATACCAGGTAAAGAGTCTATAGCTTTACGGCTAATTTTTTTTAATAAACCGCATGATGGTCAAGTTGTTTTTTTTACCCTGATTTATAGGTGGCGAATGGAGGCGATGGTTGGTGAGGTATGAACTTGGACCCACCGCCCCGTTATTAGCCAACGCCAGTGTACTTATTGCAAATCCTAAGGCTGATTATATCGCTTGCTAATGTGACAACTGCTCTCTAAACGTGTTCGGATTCGTTCTGCTAGTGTTGTGTCTTCATATAAATTCTTTGGTAGTTTCTCTTAGTCTGCGCACTTTGAGTTCGTAATTGTTCTCGGTTAGTAGACAACTCTTTAGTCTTGCTGATCTATCTTGTTCAAGTCATGTAGTCTTCGGGTTATTTTTCTTTATACACCAGGCCCTATGTTGAGTCGTAAGCTCAAACGAGTTTATCGTTTTCTCATTTTGATATTGTCATCTATTTCCACATAGTTTTGCTAAATTGTTTGTTAATTCCAACTCTATTGGTCTCAAAGCATGATCAAGGCCGTTATTTCTCGCATGGGCAACAGGCGGAACGCGTATAGTTTTTATTGCTGTTTCTTCGGAAAAACTGGTTTCTGCTTCTATTATATTCTTCTGCTGTTTGACTTAACTCTTTAATGTTCCATGTTTTGGATTTTGGTTAGCTGTTGGGAGTTTTTTGTAGTGTGTTTTTGATAGTCCAGCAAACTGCGTCCCCATCTAATTTTGGTTTAGTAAAAAATGCCAAGGCGGTTTCGATCTCCACCCTAAGTCTTTGGCTAATTTACTCTTGCCTATAAAAACTTTGAGGGGGCTCGTTTATCTGTAAGCCGAAGTAGTTGTCCTTGGTCGCGTCTCACAAATATAATGGTCGTTTTCATCCTTGTCAAAAAGCATTAGGGTCTATAAATTCGGAGTTCTAGGCCTAAACTTTGGTATATGTTTCGGCCTACTTTTTGTTATTTTATACCGACTTTTTGGTAATGTACTCCCGATTTTGCAATTCATCCTGCCAATGGTGGGCTCCGAGCGATGCTGCTCCCAAGGGGAATCACTCATGTGTCTCAGGATCAAAAACATATATCTTCATCTTCAATGCCTGCCATGTTCTTAAATAATTACTTTTTATTTTGTTTTATAAATTAAATGTCACAAGGATATGGCTTGATTCTTCACCCAATAGTAGGACTGAAAGGAGCCCTTTGGCGTTGAAGGGGAATAAACGGGAATATTACTGTTCCAAATAATCCATCTACTATTGAGTCAGATCAAATTCTTACTGTCAAATTTCCGACCTAGGAGCGGATGAAGTGATTGTGCCAGGCTCTGCGCGTCTTACTTTCAAATTAGCTTTCGCTTCAACAACAGACCCATACAGGACAGGTGTGCAGAATCTGGGGCGGGCAAACGTTAAGAAAATTTATATAACTTGAGGGGCAAGGAATATTTTTCTTTACACAATGCAGACATATTTTTAACTATTCTGATCTTTGGCTAACCGGGAGGAATGAATGGGCTGTTCTTGCGTTTCAGGTATCGAAATTAAAGAAGCACTAAAAACACAGAAGAGGCACTGAAGGATGCTAAAGTCGGCAAAAGTATGTAGCTGTAAGTTATGCGTTTGGTATCGCTGTTCTTACACAAGATTTTGTGTTGGTTAAAAATCGCATGCTCCTACTTTCAAGGAGCCTTTAAAGACAGATTGTATTTGAACTAACTTTTATTGATACAAATAGTTATTATATCTACAGTCACGAAGCATAGTTCAGATTTCTGACTCTTGTTAGAGATTGACATTGTTTCAACCCAACTTAGCGAGGCTGTTCGAGGCAACAATTTCAGTCAAAAATTAGCAATAGATTACGAAGAGTGATAATCATACAAATATCCAAAAAGCAGGGCCAGACACTATTATGAATTATTGTTTTGTGCCACAGCAAGATCGCTTTAAGGTATTTTATTGCTGTGCGAAGATGAAGAACATTCAAAAGTCAACTGAAAATTTTGTTAATCCTAAATAACAAAGTGCAATGTTCAATTTGAGGGTAGTCCTATCCAAATCTACGCTAGCGGGCTTATACCTTATCAGCATTTGACGAAATAAGAAAATTGTTTGCGGGGGGAGGAGTGTTGAAATCCAACTGTAGACCTTGTGTCTAAATGATCTAATCTTCACAGTGTTAGACTTGATGATTATTAACATACGTAAATTCGGTTTATGGATTGATTAAGGTCAACTGAGGATAATCTGTTACATGGAAGCGGGATGAACTGTTAGAGACATAATAAAACATTCAAATGATAAAGAATAAAAGAAGTCGATAAAACCGTTAATGTGCATTTGTTTTTAATATATGATGCGCAGCTGAATATGCAAGAGGAAACAGATTAAAAGATATACAATACTAAATTATTTTTTTTATTTTTTTAATAAAAGCATGGGTCTGTTCAGCATTATCCAAAGTAACCTAAAAAAGATGATTGGTGGCAACTCTGCTGCTATAGAAAGCCCTAACATAAAAACCTTCAGAGTAACCATCATGACACAATATGCAACAAGAACTAGTGCAGGACATTTCAAAATACAGCAAACCAAACGAAGGTATTCTGCTGCCTTTAATGCTGTTACATATGTTAATTACTGGGACATCAACTATAAGTGCTCTTTCAGCAGGAAAACATGTGTAGCCTCTTAGCAAACTGGCGTAGGTGCACACGCAGCTTTACCTATAGGCGGTTGTCTATTATAAACTCTTGGCCTGTGTTCATTAGCTGTAAGTGCTGCTAGCAAAAAAATAAAAACTAATCTCCAAAAGCACACGCTATAGTTCAATCTAATAACAGCTAAACATAGTTCCTTCAAACTTGACAATAATTAAAGCTCTAGCTGACTCAAAACTCACGGATGAAGAATTTTAGTCGGTTACAGGCTGATTTTGAGGACTACAAAGGACAAAAGTTTGATCTTTCAATGAAAAGGCAAGGACAAACTTTTTCTCAACAGCCAGACACGAAGCAGGATAAAAAGGAATGTTTAAAAAAAGTAAACGATACATTAAAACTCTGTTCTAAACCCGCTCCATTAACAACGCCAAAGGGTGTTTATACTTTAGATTTATCGAGTCCTAGCACAAAAAGCCGTTTGATATTGATTCTGATTAAGTTTTTTTTTAATTTAAATAAAAATTTTGAGTTAGAAAAGAAATCTGCATGGTTAGATATATGAGGTCAGATGATTGTTTGAAGCAATGCTCGGGAAACAGAGCGTTTGTCAGAGTAATTTGTATGATATGGATTTAGAAGTTATTTAATCCTTAAAAACGCGGGGCAAATGTTGTTCACGCTATTTCTCAAGTTCCAGGTAACTAAACAATTCAACCGCCTGTTAAATTAATGTTAGCTGTTGATCGACTATATAAAATTAATTGAGAAAATCTAGGAAAGTCTGGGTATCGACTAAAACAACAGACTTTTCATTTTCATAATGGTCTAAACACCGGGTGGGCAAACAGCTGCTTACACAGTTTGTTGTGGCCGCTGAAGGCCAAAATGAGAGGCTCTGTTGGTCAGAGGGCCGAAGTCATGGAAATCAGATTAAAACAGGCTAAGTATGCGCCAATTGTAGGCAAGTCTTCGTGGAACTACATCGTGCATTAGTTGCAAAAAGAGCTGTTTTAACCTAAAGAATACTGACAACAATGTTTTTATGTGGGGTGTTCTCGCAAGGCTAGCATTACGCCGCACAACGCAGAGAGAGTGTCTAAGTATGAGCCTGTACATCAATGATTTAACTTTAGAGGGAATATCTTTCTGTTCAGCGTGGGACAAATTGATCGTTTGAGAACAAAAAGCCAATAACTGTTACAGTATACTATGGGATGAAGGAAACAAATCTTACAGCCCTTCAGAGTGTCCAAGAACAGTCCAACATTTGGGGATCCAGACAAAAATCATGTGCCGTACTACTGAGTTTTCACCACCGGGGGTACCACATTTAACATTGATACCGAAACATTGGAGTAGATTATTGGAGCATACTTCAAAGCATGAACATAAACAAGATTTCTGTAGAAAATGTTTAACAAGATTGCATCGTTAAAGCTGCAATCGAGCATAAGGATAACATTGTATCGACCCAGTTGATGTAATACAGAAACTATTTACGCCCGGAGAGGCAGTAAGTTAGTTTTAAGAATGGAAACGATGCAAGTCATATGTTGTTACGCAGACTTCGATCGCTCTTTGTTCCTTATGAAGGACCAACCCCACAGTAACTTCCAAAAACAGGATTAAAGGTAATCACCAGATTTGTTCATGCTTTCATCAATGTCAGTCGGATGGCGCCCATTCAGTGCCAGAATTATATAGAGGGCTGATGCTGCAAATACTTCTTAGATACGCATGCAGCAAGTGCGTGATGCCTGTTCTATAATTGAATTTATCTGAAAATCATATGCGCTGAGACCAAGAACAGTATATATCCAGCCAACTTTGTTGGATTTGTGGGTTTAGGCCTCTCCTTAGGACCCCCCCGCGAATCCGAAAGTAGGAGACCATGAATCACATCAGGGGACGTTCAGAGGAGCAGCACACCCCCCTGCCACATAACTAATCTTTAATCCTAACAATGGAAGCTGGCCTGTATTTCTTTCATAACTTAGCGAGGTTACGACTCTTCAACTTATAATGCAAAGCAGTACCGGCGCCTTTTAAGGTAACATGCATTACACAGTTATCAGAAAAGTACATGTGTTTCACTTTAAATTAACATGTCTTTTTATGACTCTAGGAACTCCTGATGGGATCATTAGAGTCACTGGCTATGTCCTTATGTCCTGCCAATTATCAGAAGAATATTTTGACACAATCTTGTTAGAAGGGCGATTACCTTATGAGTACATTAACGTTGGCAAAGGTTTGACGAAGATAATCTATCCTCCTAAAGGCGCTTTCTTTTTCTAGTCTCAGAGAGAAAGGACATCAGTTGATTCTGATTACCAGCATGTCAGAAGATGGCAGAAGTTATGAGTGAAAACGATGGGAGGCTATCATGAGTCATACTTGATGGCTGACCGTTTGTTTGTTGGCGGACGTCTTTGAAAATTATAGAAAGACTGCATGAAACTTGACGCCTGGATCCGCGCATTACATTTCTGCGGCCGGGATGAGTTGGGACGACTTTATTAAAGTTTACTGGAGTAAGATTGATTTATTGTCTGACCTGCAAATGATTCTGATGATTGAAAAATGGATGCGTGGTAGGAATTAGTATGGCGTCGCATCATTACTTTAGCAAACATCAAATACTAGATGTTTATGATCCAAGTAAAAGGGTAACTATCTATGTATTTAGGATGCAAACAATCTGTATGGATGGGCTATGGCTCAATCACTGCCTTACGTAACTTGTAAAATGTACACAGACGATGATCCGAAAAAAATATCAAAAGGCATTATAGGTGGATGAGCAGTTTGAGCCAGATCAACAGCGTGGTTTCATTCTGGAAGTTGATTTAGGATATCTCATGAACTCCAGGAACTGATTAATGACTATCCTTTAGCAGCAGAAAGCCTAAGATGGCGAAGACAGAGCCGCCTAAACTTGTGCCTAATCTTCGAGGCAAAAAAACTTATGTTGCCTTTACAGACTTCTTACATTTGTATTTAAGACTTGGTTTGAAGTTGATAGTTGTTCATACGTTTAAATTGCTTTTGAGCAAGAAACAGTTCATGAATCCATAACTTAATGAAGAACACTGATCTCAGATCCAAAATCCACAGATGCTTCAGAAATGGACTTTTTCAAGCTGATGAACAACAGTGTTTTTGGAAAGACTATGGAGAATCCGCACAAAGCGCAAGATGTTAGTTTGGTCACCAAAGAGAACGAAGCAATTTATGCTGTACTCAAAACCTAATTATCAGGACTTAGAAGATTTCTGATCAGCTTTTTTGCTAAATAATGAAGAAAAATGGACAAACCTGTATTTATTGGTTTCCTGTATTAGAATTATCAAAGCTATTGATGTTAGAATTTCTTTATGTCTACTTTAAACCCGTGTATCTGAGTCAGCGTACTTCTCTCACAAGTTCACAGGACGTTTTGTTACTAGATATCCCTTTGTAGACATTATAATAGACATGGATAAATAGAAGTAGCTAAAGGGCATGGGTGGTACGACACATCTGATTATCCTTAGAGATTCGCCTTTGCATTCTAACTAGGATAATCAGATGTGTGTACCTCCTCCCCGATTAACAGCGTCCTGAAGCTGTGACTATAGGTAAAATGAACGAGATTGACGTCCTCCCCAATCGAAATTCCTCTTTGCCCTGGACCCGGCGCCGCTGATCCTCAAGGCCCCCGCGTCCGGCGTCCTGAGTTAGGTAAAAAATGTACAGTTTGTGCCTGTGTGTCAAGAAAAAAAATAAAAAACCATCAAAAAAATGCCAAAGGGGATATCTCACAGCGCTGGCAGTCAAGCATATCCCAATGACAATATTAAAGAAGCATTGTTTGGTCAATAAGACTTTTATCATGATCAACGTAAAACTACGATCTATTCTACATGAGATCAACACAACTGTTGTAACAAAGAAGGTCTTCAGTTAGGAACACACAAACGAGTTTTGTTAATCAGAGTTTTCATATGCAAGTGTCATGGAGAATGGCATAATTACTTTCCTTCTTCATTAGTTTTCCTCTAGTTTTATTATAAGCGCAATCATATCATTATCCAATTCAGAAAAATTTTTTCTCAGGTTTGCTTGATTGCTCGAATTTTTTTTTATTATTTCTAGATTTCTTTATCCACATATTTGATAGTCCAAAAATTTGGGATTTTGGGTTTTGTAGGTGTTCTGGATGCATTAGCATGTGGCGATGATCCTCATAAATGTTTCCTTAATAGTAGAAATCGTATCAAATGATTTTCGTTATTAATTCAAGGGTCTCTTCTTTATCTTCTTGTTTTCATTCTGCGCTTTCCTTCTGAGCCTTCCATTGAAAGAAATTAAAAATTGATTAAGCTTACTGGAAACTGTGTCTGGTAGGGATTATCTGCAGTTCTTCTTCACCAAAGATCTTTGAGGAGCTGGTTGTTTTGTTGTGTCAGTTTCTCGTAATAATAAACGGGCGGATTCATTTTGACAATTCTTTTTAGTTCATTATGGATCAACACTCCAAACTCTGGATCGGTTTGCCCTGATGTGAGTGTCCCTTCTGCTTCCCCGGTAAATTAAGGTACCTTACTTTTCCAACCAAATGGTTTAATAGTTTGCGGATGAAACTGGTGTCTCCGTCAAAATTTATTGTTTGTTTTTTGATTGCTTTGTACGGGTTTAGCCTGTGATTTTAAATGCTTCATTATTCATTGCGCGGCAAAACTGAGGGCGGTCTTTAACCAATTCTGTGTTGCGAGGAATTGTCAATCAGCTCTCTATGATTGAACTGGTTAGGAGAAAAGTCTGTTCAGATAACTGTTAGTTAAAGTTTTCACCAAAAGCTGTGATCTGTGAAACTCCTGGAATGCCTCTTTTAATGGTAACTTTCTTAATGGTGTTTTAACAATTATTGATTCACTTGGCCTTTTTAAATGCTTTTCCATATCGACGTGAATTCATGCAAGGATAGTTGGCGGGCCTACATTGATATATCAGTTGTATTGCAACAGCAACAGCAGAAGCCTTTTTGTGTTAATGGTTCCGCATATTTGTATCTTGAAGGATATGTCAAATGAAGTGAGTGCGTTACTTAAAATCCCTTTTTCGTCTAATCGTATCAGGGGGTAAATATAGAAGTTCCATTGATGGGTGTCGTTCGGTATTGTGTTCACAAAGTGTGGTCTCTGTAGTCGTCTAGGTGCAGGTAAATAAAATTTGGCGCGAAAATCGCTTGTTTAGATAACCATTCCTTTGCTGTTTGTTCACTGACTCCAGCTGCTTGGCCTGAGCTTTTGAATGCTGTTATTCCCTTCCAATATCTTTTGGCGAAATATTAGTTTTTGTTCATTTTTTAGTCAGCCATATTATGTGCAACAAAATACACAATGGACATGCTAAAGGCAATAAACATTAAATTTCTTGCATCTTTTGTTTTTCTGATGGTTGATAGAAGTCATGATTTTTGGCAGGGGCCATGTTCAATTGGTTGGCCTGTTACAGATAATAATTCTTTTATTGCTGATCAACATCTTTAAATGTGTAGCTGCATGTCTGTTTTTTCAGTTGTCGTAATAAAATCCAACTGCTCAATTCTTGCTTTTCATAGTTATCTGTGCTGAAGCTAAGTTGCTCCATAGCTTTGTTATGTCCTTTTTCTCTCGCCGTCATCCCGTAGTTTACTAATGCGTATTACTTCCGCTAAAAGCAAGCGCATTCACCACAGCGCCACCATCATCATTACGAGTGAAGCCATTTTATAAATGTATTTTTTTTTTTAAATTTTACATAGTTGTTAATGTCTGGAATTATTCTTGCCTTTAACTAGATTAATCTTTCGTAGCAATGAAGCTGATAATAATAGCACTCAGTTTTGCTGAGTCTTCAAAGTCTAGTTTGCTAAGATCTGCTGGTATTATTTTTAACAGTTTTTACCAAGCATCGTGATCCTACATTTAGCCCTCCAATACACAAAGGGTATCAAGGTTGGAAATTATTTTTTTTTCGGGCTCATTTTTAAAAAAAAAAATTTTAAAATTAAAAAAAACTGAACACGACGATTACTAAACCTTCCTGTTTGTTTACAATGACGGTTTGCCAAGCTTATGCCCAAAAAGGAAAAGGCTGTATTCTTTGGCACAGGGAAAAACAAAACAGACCCGGAAATAAATTTCAATAAACAGTTTCAACAATTCCCCAAAAAGACATTAAAGTATCACAAAGGTTTGAGCGCAACGGGGGCGAGAAGGAAAAAAGCTGGGCCAAACTTCTTATTTTTGACACTAAACAGTCAGTAGTTTTGCCCCCTTTGTTCTGAACAAAAAATTTATTATATTAAGCGGGACCATTTTTTAAAACAAGTCTTTAGACTCTGGGTGTGATTATTTTACGTTTTGGAACATTACGTCGCCGAAAATCATGGCATTAATTACTTTTAATCAAATTGATTTTGTTTCCTTCAAAAGACCGGCCAGAAAATCGCAAATCAAAAACACTAAATCGGGGGAGAAAGTGCCCCAATAAAAGCCCCTCACCCGGGCGGTTGCACGGAAAAAAAGATTAGAGAGTGAACAAACGAAAAAATTTTAATGTTACAATACAAATAAAACTCATAATGAAAACATAACGCGCCAACCCCAACAGGATGTCGCAGCCATTTTTAAAATGCCAGCTATAAAAACACCAGAACAAGAACAATTTGATTAAAGGGCCTACAAAAAAAAAGTTTTCATGGAATATTGAATTTAAAAAAACATTGTCATTTTGAGCCCCTTGTGAGGGGGGTTATTACGGTTTAAAATATAAAACAACAACGAAAAACCAAAGCAGTCAAAAAAACTCAACCACTAAATCCAGAAGCCGAACAAAAAAGCATGCCAAAACCCCAACAACAAAAAATCATTTTGATCCATTTCAGAGCATTACTTTAAGAACTTAATAAAAAATTATAGTTAACTTGAAAAAAGAACTTGGGTGATTTAAAAGGGGATATTAGTTATGACTTGGGGTACTTTAGTTAAAATTTGGGGTGACTTGATCAAAAACTTTTAAAAAATTGGGGTGACTTAATAAAACTTAGGGGAAACTTAATTAAAATTTAAATTTAAAAACTTGGGGCTTGATTAAAAACTTAATTAAGGACTTGGGGGATTAATTTAAGAATTTAATTTAAAGGGGATTTGGGGGGTGATTTAAATTTAAAGGGATTTGGGGTGACTTATTAAGGATTTGGGTGATTTGGGAGTCACACACTTTCATACAAATTTTATTGAAAAACTTTACCGTGAAAAAAGGGTATTTGGGCTTAATCCAAAGTTGCTCCTTAAGAGCGGTTTTGAACCTGTTTATAACCAACTTTGGAAAGCGAGCAGGACGCACTTAATAATTAAACATGTACCGGGTGCGGCAGGGTACTTGGTTAATGCCAAAGTTGTTCCTTAAAATCGGTTTTTGTCCTATTACTACGGGGGGATGGGGGGGTCTTGGGGGGGAATGTGGAGGGGGGTTTTTGTTTTCCACTTAAGACGTAAATTCGAACACCCGCCAAAAGCACTTTCAGAGTCCTGAATCAATAATCACAGGATCTGTTTAAATTCTACGGGGGGCCGATGAAAAGGCAGCCTTTAAAACTGAAGCAAAACAGCGAAAACAGGACGTTGAAGCAGGTGAAGTAAGAACTATTTTTGAACCGTTCGGTCCGAAGGGTTTTACCTCCGCCAAAAGACTTATCAAGACCTGCTGTAACCCTTTTTTACCGTCTAAAGGGTGGAAAAACTCTTTCCCCTGTGCCTTTGACCGCTTCAGGGGGGAGCGCTAGTTCCTCTCATGCTATGGACTTTTAGGGATTGTGTTTGGGGTTGCATTTGGTTTTTTGTACGGGGTAGTCCAATAATTCAATCTCCTCCCGCTTGGAAAAAATTAAATTTAAATCCTTTTTTTATAGATAGACTTCAGAAAGAAAGACCCACTGTAAAAACCTTTTAGATATGGGTTCAAAAAAAGAGAATCTTCCCTTTTTTTCGAGAAAATTTAAGGGGGTATCCCCCCATTGCTTTCAAACCCCTCACCCATTTTTGAGTCTGGGCCTCCACTGTCTTTTTTTTTGTGAAAAAAAAACTTTAAGGCTGTTCTAAAAGCCAACCATATTTCAAAATTAAAAAAACTGGGTTTTGGCTTCCTGCCTTTGAGCGTCTATACCCCTCCTTCAGTTTACAATAGAACAGCACTGCGTTATTTCCCCTTTCCCCCCCAAAAACGAAAACTTCTTTTAACTGTCATTCTCACACTACCTCTTTTTTTTTTAAGATTGGTAGATTTTCTGGTGTCATCTTTTGTTTTTTTGCTTGCTCCCTACAAACGATAGCTTTCTTTTTTGGGGGTTAGGGAGGCAGGGAGTTTCTTACTTTATGATGGCCTGCCCCCTCTCAACTCATCCAAAACACAAAAATTGTGTATGGTACTCAAAGTTTTTCAATATTAACCCTTTTTGAAAACTCCCCCGTCTTTGTTCTGCCATGACAAATTGTTTTAAAAAAAACCAACCAGCCCCAAAACTCGTAAATATCTTTTCCAATCGCACACCGTCTTCACTGCTCGACCCACCAAGTAAAATACAAGCAGCTAAGACAGTTGCTAAAACACAAAATGTCACAGATTTAAACCTGGGCACTTCTTTTTATAAGAGGTTTACACTGGGGACGTGTCATTGACCTTTCACCACTCCTAAAGTTTAAGCAATCAGACTTCAAAAATAACCGTTTGCGCGTGAACGTTCCTGGTCAGTGCGCGCCGCAAGCCCGCTCTTATCTCCTCCCTTTACAAGTTCTTACTGTCGGCACCAGCAATTAGGGTTGTGGGCCCCGTCATTTACCTTTCTCATATTACCAGTGCCAGAGGCACACAGTCGGTAAACAAGAAGTGACGCAGACACTATTTATTATAGATGACTGTTCGGCAGAAAGAGACATAGTTTAAAAAAGAGAAACACTTTGTCAAAACTGGCTTTCAGCGGAAGACATGCTGGGATAAGTGTGTGGATTTTATGTCAGAAATATAACTCCGTTTTAAAAGACTTTAGAGAACAATTAAAGACTGTAGTTTTATTTCACATGAAAGACAGAGACGCATTTGATGAATGTATGCGCAAAAATGATGTTATTGAAAATGATCAGGTAAAACATAGGATTAAGCAAAAACTAAAATCACAAACGTTTTGTAAATTAGTATTAAAACAGACAATCCTACGCAGTATGTTTGTTTG
>CM031627.1:24570418-24597918 GCA_018398815.1 Conus ventricosus
CACGTAATCTAAATCAGTTTGTCTGGAATCTTAATTTTGCAGAATTTTACTAATTCGTATATTGACTGGTCTTCTGTTGCTGAAAGATCGACTGCACACTCTCGTATTACACTTAGGATTAGTTCGTTTATTTCATCGACATATTGTTTATCTTTAACACTATCCCTGCGTATGCGTGCAGCATGAGTTTTCCCCCCTCCCGCACACAGCCACTCACGCTAAAACCCCTGCCTACGTAGCGATTTTGGCATTTTTGGAATTTATTTACGTGTTATGTTTGGGCCGTGTTAACATCATGTTTGGTATGTCTGAAAAGAAGAAATCAATAACTTTTAGTTGAATGTACTTTCAAAACTCTAAGAGATCCTGCGTTGAGACAACACACGGATAAATGAAGTAGCCAAACACACAGAAATAAAAACAAGTGCAGAGTTTGACGATCAATGTTAAGTGATGGCATTGCAGACAAATTGATACAAAAAGCACTCAACTAATACAGTTATGGTTATGATACTTTTCGCTATCAGTTATTATCCATTTTTAAACTATTTCACAGAATCTGGGCTAGATAGGTTTTTGCGAGTCAAGCGCCTGTGTGTGTTACTGAATCAGTCGACTCGGTTTGTTTGTCATTGTAATCAAGAACATCTTCAAATAACCATCCCACATCTTCCCTATCATCTCCACTGTCGATCGATTCGTTATCGGAATCGCCTTGAATACATTGAAACAGTAACGGCGCTGAGCTGGCATTTTTACTAGACTCTAGCAGACGAAAGGCCGGTGCCAGAAATGCGGTCAGTTCCAAGTCGGAAAAACCCAGCAAGGGGTTCTTTGTCTCAGCTGCAGATAGTGAAGGTGAACTCTGCTTGAACTTAAGAACTAGGGCATGTCAGGCTACCAGGAACCCTCTACTAACTTTTGGCGGGAGTTACTTCTCTTAGACCGTTACAGTTTGAACAGTAGAATTTTTCAAAATAAGAACGCACGCACCGGTGCGTTCCGTAGGCAACGGAGCTTTCAGTCAGCGCACAGCACCGTGCGTTCCGTGGGCAACGGAGCTCTGCGCAGCGCACGGAGGCGTGCGTTCCGTAGGCAAAAAGTTAATATAGACACATTAAATTTCCAGAAACTTTTAAACTTTTCACTTTTCCCGAATTTCAAACACAAAGTAATTATGAAATGATCAGACCGATAACCTGGTAAAATATCAGCATTTTCGAAAGCAAAATAAAGATAATCTGATAACAGAAAATAGTCTAATCGGCTTTGTTTTAGTGGTGTTGGTCTTCGCCAGGTATACCTTTTACAATCAGGGTTCTCTTCTCTCCATACGTCAGCAAGTCCTATTTCTTCAGTCATATTTATCAGTGTTTCTCTGGCTCTAGGGTTGTTATCTTGTACATAGTTAAAACAGTCTATGTTAGGATCCATCACGACATTCCAGTCGCCTACAGCAATGATGTTGTTATTGTTATAACTCTTTATGATCTTGTTGAGTGTGCCGTAAAACAGGGAGTCATCTTTATTGGGTCCATACACGTTCACGAAGAGAAATTCTTTTTCAAATGAAGAAAAAGACACCAGTATGAAGTGTCCATTTTCATCACGATGTACATATTTTTTTATATCTGAAACTCAAAATTGTTTGAGAATAAAATAGCCACGCCCTAGAGTTGGATCGAAAGGAGGAAACGAAACATTTGTAGCCCCATTCGGCATTTACATACGTTTCTTTTTTTTTTTTTTAGTAAAGTGGGTGTCTTGCAGACAATAAATAGAGAACTTTTTTGTTTTAAATAGTGGAATACGTCCCTACGTTTATGTAAATCTCCCAGTCCCTGACAATTTAAGGAAGCAATTGTTATACTGTCCATTGTAAAGGTTTTTTAAAGAGCAAAGAAAAACGTTTGAACAACACCTAATTGCTTAGTGACACGACTAGCATTCACAAATCTCCACGACGGGCCTAACAATATGTGAAGGAGTGCAGACTATAGATACTGAACAAACAGTTAAATTGTCATTGAAGATGAACCGACCTATGTGAAACATTGCAACAAATATCATCGACAGCATAGCTAATGTATGTAAATCTGTTTCTGTTCTGTCTGTCAGAAAGGCATACCTTCACTGTATCTCTCTTCACCTACCATCACTCACCGCCACTTGCTCACTCAAACAGGTACCGAATAGCGCCAGTGCGACATTATTTTTTTTTTTTTTTTATTTTTATTTGAAGAAAGAGTTTTTTTTTTTTTTTTTAAATACACATAATATCAGAGTTTACAAAATGCGCAGAAAACGGACAGTGGCGCACAAAGTTGTCATTTTGTTTTGTTTTAAGAAGGCATAAAAGCAACGATACAAGCACATAAAACAAAGAAAGATTCAAGCATAGATCCATGAACACACAAAGGTATTTTTTTCAAAGAAAAAAAAATGCTGTTATCGATGGACAGTCTGTGCGGGTTTGTAAACTGATTGTCACTGATCTGTATACAATTATTTATTAAGTTGATTATTCTGCACATACACCATACAAGCACATTTAATAAATAAACATACATAACACCACAATATCTACAACGACACAAGCATCATATAATAATATACACATACTCACTCACTATACCTATGATCAATACACATATAAACACATACAATACACAATACATACATATATATCATTAAACGAGCCGCATAATACAGGTAGCGCCTAAGAATTATCTGATTGAAAAACATTGTGTGAAAAAGTTGCACCATGAGGCTTCAAAGTTTGTCTGAGTTAACATTAACTCGGCATGTGTAACTCGACATTAAATCTGTTGTGCACTGCTTTTGGAATCCAGTAAACCAGGCGTACATTTTTCAAATCTTCTACATTTACAGATAATAATTTTTTGCAAACATTATAATAAAGTCAAATATTTTGTCTGTTTTAATAATGGTGACCACCCCGAAAATTACAATATTACAAGTGATCCTTACATGAAGATGTTATCTTTCATGTTCTGCAATTTTTCATTCAGTAAAAGTTCGACAGCTTTCCCAGATTCCTTGAGCATCCCACACATTTGGAGCATTCCCCAAAACAAGTGTTCGTATAGATATCTCTTTCTTTATCATTACAAAAGGTGCAGTTCTTCGTATTGTTATTCCCAAGCAATGAAAAAATTGTTCGAACCAATAATTCTACGAAACAGTGTTTCTGATTTGTAACCATTTGAGTTTGATATCGTTTATGTTGTGTGTGTAAGAAAATACTATTTTACCAAGGGATATCAGAGTTTAGCTATTTGTTTCCCACTTTGTACAACAGTTTGGTTACTGTTCATCATAAGTTAAAATTTCATAGTATTGCTTGACTCCTCTGTTTGCCTTGAGAAATAATATTCACCGCATTAGTACATCGAGACTGCAATTGGTGGTGGTGTTTTAATTCAATCACCAGTTTATTTATGTAAACTTTTTATAGAGGAAATCCATCCGTTTGTAAGTAACGAAATTTATGATAATAGACCAAGGTTAGTAGTAATTCTTCATAAGTCATGAATTTTCCTCTTCTTATAAGAAATGCATTACTGCATGTTTTTCTTTTTCAATCAGCTTCTTTTTGTTTGATCGTGACGTTACCCCTACTTTTATTTATCATTGTAAAAACACTGGTTCCGACAGATAGGTCATCACTGTTTTGGGGTTCTACACGTAAGCAAAATTCTTTGTAAGCCATAAAACATGAGTCAAAATAAATTTGAGTTTGTAACATACACAAGCAACATGCTGATCCATAACACTCAATTTTCAATAAATGGATGGGTTTTCCATATAATAATCTACCATTTTTAATATTAGTCGTGTTAGATTTTTCTTATCCAACGAGATTTTCAAAGCATAAATGTATTTCTAATGTCAGGTATGTTTAGACTCACCGTCCTTTTAACAGTTATGATCGTTTCTCCCTGGCTGATCTTATCTGTTTACCACATCCACACAAAGTGAAGCACAATTTATGAAGTTTTTACATAAAGGGGGTTCAGGTGGATCAGCAGAAGAGAACCAAAGATGTATCAATTTCGACAGGACTAAAGACTTTTAAAACTGCGACTCTACCCACAGGTGTAATAGTTCTATGAGTCAAATTTTTGACTAACAATTTTAATATCAGAAAATTTGTCATTATAGTTCATCATTTCACATTCTTTTAATCTTGTGTCACCAAAATTCCAAGTATTTTAAATCTTGGGGGATTCCATATCATTTTAAATGTGGCCAGAATGTTGTCTATGACATCTTTTGACACCCTAGCCAAACAGCTGCGTTTTCCCTCACACTGTTCATCGTGTAAACCAGAAGCTCTGCCAAAAGTGTCGAGAATATAATAGAAAATTTCAAAAAGAAACCTAAATCACCATTATTTAATAACTGAGTGTCGTCACAAACTGGTCTATTTTATGGGTCCATCTCACCTATTTTTATTCCTTTTATTATTATCAATTTTTCTTCCTTTAATCATTAAAGCTAATAACGCTACACTGAGTAAAAACAAATTCGTACGAGAAATGGGATCCTGACTACATCCTTGTTCTATCTCAAACCATGGCGTAGTCCTGTCCATTAACAATAACTGTTGCATTAAAATTCCTATACAAATGTTTTTAAAGTCCACTGGCATATACTTTCGCCAAAACCAAACGCATTTAGTACCTAATCATGAAATTCCCAATTTTAAAGAATCGAAAGCTTTTCAAAGTCAAAGCATAAGCAACAAACGCAGGAGATTTTTTAAGTTTAAATAAAGTTTCATCAATCGTAAAACAGTCTAATATTATCGTCCAATGTCCCGATTGGTCATAAAGGCCTGTTTTGATCTTCACTAATGAGTAAAGGCAGACGTCTTTAGTCTGTTGGAAATACATTTAGAACCTACTTGTATACTACATTTAAAAGAGAGATGTGTGCGCCATATTTTTTACAAATCCTTTGGCTTATCCATCTCGCCTTTTGGACCAATAATACAATCCCCTACTGTTTTTGCGTAGTTGAAAGATCTTCATCTTTGTAACTTCGTTAAGGGATCTTACCACAAGGGTTCCTAACTGTATCAAAAAAACTTAAAGAATTCGGGCGCTAAATCCATCTGTGCCTGGGCTTTTTCCGTGCTTCATGTCTATTTAAGGGCTAGGCCTGCTTCCTCCTCGAATGTTGTATTTTCTCCTTCCTTAATTCTTTTTCATTTTCTGATAATTTGTAATTGCTTTTACAAGATCTTCAATATTACGGTTTTTATGAGTTTCTATTTTTAATCCTTATATAGTTTTCATAAAAGAATCTTAACTTCATTCAGAATATCTATTCGTTCCGTTATTAATTTCATCATCTGGTTACTAGTTTTGCGATATGTTTACTAATATAATTCCTTTACTCAAGGTTACAGAAATACTTAGAATTTTTTTCACCGTCTGCAACCCATCTTGCCTTGGACCTAAGGAGTACTATTCCATCCATCTTCTACTCTCTGATGATCTTAATTTCTGATTTTTGTTGTTGAAGTAGTTATCATTTCAGTTTCAGTTTTATTTCCATCATTTCTAGTGATTCTATATCTCAATTGTAAGTTTTCTTTCTCAGTTTTTTATTTTCTTTTTTCTAATCGAGTAAGCTATTGATTGTTCTCTAATTTTTTCAATCAAAAAGGAAATCTAAAAAAAGTTTGTCTGGAATCTTAAATTGCAGAGAATTTTACCAATTGATACGCCTGTCTTCTTTGCTGAAAGATCGGACTGCATATTCTCGTATTAACATTTTAGATTAGTTCGTTTATATCATCGACATACTGTTTTTATCTTTTAATAAGACACATTAAATTTCCAGAACTTTTAAAACTTTTCACTTTTCCCGAATTTCAAACACAAAGTAAATTATGGAATGATCAGACCGATAACCTGGTAAAATATCCAGCATTTTCGAAAGCAAAAAAAAGATAATCTGATTTACAGAAAATAGTCTAATCTGGCTTTGTTTTTAGTGGTGTAGGTCTTCGCAACAGGTAAACCTTTTACAATCAGGGTTCTCTGATCTCTCCATACGTCAGCAAGTCCTATTTCTTTTCTTCAGTCATATTTTATCAGTGTTTCCCTGGCCCTAGGGTTGTTATCTTGCCATAGTTAAAAAAAAACAGTTCCTAAAGTTATGATCCATCACGACATCCAGTCGCCTACCGCAAATGATGTTGTTAATGTTATAACTCTTTATGATCTTGTTGAGTGTGCCCGTAAAACAAGGGGTCATCTTTATTGGTCCATACACGTTTCACCAAGAAAAATCTTTTTCCAAATGAAGAAAAAGACACCAGTATGAAGTGTCCATATTCACACGGTGTACTTTTTTTATCTGGAACTCAAAATTGTTTTGAAAATAAAATAGCTACGCCTCTAGAGTTGGATCGAAAGGAGGAAAAGAAACATTTGTAGCCGCTCATTCGGCCTTTACATACTTTTCTATTTTTTTGTAAAAGTGGGTGCATGCAGAACAATAAATAGAGAACTTTTTTTGTTTTAAATATTATAACTTCCCTACTTTATGTAAAGTCTCCCAGTCCGCAGACAAATTTAAGGAAGCAATTGTTATCTGTCCATCGTAAATGTTTTTAAAAGCAAAGAAAAAAGGTTGAACAACACCTAATTGCTTAGTGAAACGAGTAGCATTCTCTCTCTCTCTCCTCTCTCTCTCCTCTTATATTTGTCAGATAGGAAAGCTAATACTGTTGTACAAAAATCCTGATGGTGAAGGATGATGTTGATGGATACAAATTGAAAAGTGATGTGACAGAATGTTATTGAAGATAGAATCCGAAACCACATGTCAATCATGTGGGGGTATGGCTAAGTTGCAATAAATGATAACACGGTGATCAGATTATTCCGTACATAAATGATAATATCCATGTATGATGATGTTAACCTTGTTTGGTTAGCTGATGTTTAAGTAGAGAATGCGAAGTCATTACTGCCATGAATTTGGTGATCACACCGATTGATTATATTTTTTAATTATGACTACAATGATTAAAGGCGAGGGCAGCATGACGATACTGCTGAGTAAGCAAATGGATGATATGCATGTGGGACAGGAACTGCCAATGCTGAATGAAACTGATGTTTGAGTTTGCTTGTTTTGATTCTTCTTGAAAAGTTTGTAACAGGTAATCTTAGCTTCGTTAAACTGCTGCTTTGTATTGTTTAGATTTTGAAGAAGTAAGAAGTTTGACGGGCTAACTGCACAAGTTAGGCAGAGTGGCATTAAGATTGTGGATATGATGATGTTTATAGTGATTGTTCTTATGCAAGTTTAAGCAAAGATGTTAATGTTGTTTGAATAATCCAAGAAAAGCGTTTGGCAACATAAATGCTTTTTATACATCAGCCCATTTACTGGGAGACACCTACCCCCCCCCCCCCCCCACCCCCCCATCCCCCCACGAACCATTTGTTCTTTTTTTTTTTTTTTTTTTTTAATATCTTTCTATTTCTTACACATCTTCTCCCCTCTCCCTTCTCTGCTTGCCCTCCCGCGCGCGCGCCCCACCCGACCGCCCTCCCGCCCCCTCCCTCCCTCCGTCCAACTGCTCCCCCCCCCCCCCTCCCCCTGCCCTCAAACACCGTCTTGCGTTCTGCTCTGTTATCTTACTTAAAAAAAATACACGATGGTGCATACACTCCCCACCCCTCTCCCCCGTCCCCTCCGCCCATCACGCTCTGTGCGTAACAATACATGAGTCGCCCCGAGTGTTTCCTGTCCTTTGAAAGACAGTTGAATTGTATTCACAGATACACATGAACTTGAGGCCACACATACGCGCGCCTGATCGTGATTCCACGCCCCATCCGCACCCACTGACCCCTCCTCCCTTCCGTGTTTTGTAAGTGAGTGACGATGGTGCGAGCGGTGCGTGCGCTTAGTGTGTGTGTGTGTGTGGTGAGATGTGTGAGTTGTTGTGTGTGTGTGGTGTGTGTGTGAGTGTGTGCGCCCCGAGGAGAGAGAGAGAGAGGGAGGAGAGAGCGTGGGCGCAGCGTGGCTTGTTGGAGTGGTGTGAGTGTATATGTATAGGTGGTGTGAATGGAAAGCATACGTTCATCACCATTCTGAAAGTCAGGCTTGATTTTAGAATGACTGCTGCTTATGTAAATATTCCAATGCGCTATATTGGTAAAATTGCGTCCTTTTTCTTGATTTTGTTCTTCATGTTGTTCGTTCGTCTTCTTCTTCTTTTTTTTTTGTTCTTTTTCTTTTTTTTCTTTCTTTTTCTACGATCTCTTCTTCTTCTTCTTCTTCTTCTTCTTCTCTGCGCCCCCTGTCGCCTTGCCTGCGTTGGTCAAGCAAATTTGACCTCATTTTTGTATTTAGATTGTACGTGTTTGATATCTGTAGATTTGATTTTTTCATTATGCCATACGTGTATGTTTGTGGCATATAGCATATGGTTTCTATTTGTACGTCATTAAACACATATTCTTGTTGGTATGGTATTTGTAATTAGGGTTCGTTGTTTTCAATATTTGCTTTTTGACAGGATATGCATTTTTTTTTCTATCCTTTTCGACATTTGTTTTGGCAAGGGATTTTCTTTATTTTTACATTTGTGGATTAACAGGCATAGATGGTATATGCTGAGTTTATGTCTTGTCAGTATGCAGACAATTTTACTGTTTTTGCTTCAAGAAACAATCTGTATATCTGTTACACCTCTCAACACATATTGTATACAGGCCCTGTCGGGGAGATTTTGAATGCCATTTGCGACATTTTGTCATCACACTTTTGTCTGGTAAGGCTGATCGAACTGTCGCAAGTCAAATTTTGGTGCTTTGGCGACACTTTTTGCTGAGGAGGGGAGTGAAACAGAACACAAAGTGTTACATTGCAGGTGCGACAACATGTGCCGCAACAGGCGTGAGGACTCCTTGTTCGAACCTTTCTACTGATAGTGAAAGGGAACAAATTATCCACTCGGACCACGGAGCATCAGGTTGTGGTACTTGATGCTCAGTCCAAACCAGAAGATGTCTGACAAAGAGCCGAAGCCCAATCCCTTGAAGAACTTGAGTCTCTGACCTTTCTGATGGTATTGCTGTGAGGCCATCTATGTTCATGTTATTTGTCAGTCCAGGTTGGAGCGCGTGTTGATTGCGTTTCTTAGCTTTCTATGAGAAACATACGTGTGAAAGTGACAGCAAAAGTCGTTGAGAATTTTCGGACGTCCAATGTTGAGAAGTGGTCGTTTGCTAGGCATTATGTCAGAATGGTTTTTTATATGCTAATGTTGGAAGAATGTCAGTATAGAGATGAAATCAATGGGATTTTTGTGACATGGTGAAAAAGAGGGAGGGAACGTGGTGAGGTTTCCAGAAAAACAAAAAAGAACGTTGAAAAAAAGAGAGAATGAAAAAGGTACGGAGAAAAAGAACAACACACACGGGGACAGAAGATAACCCTGTACAATTAGAGGTCGAAAGAACGTGATCAGGGAGACAGAATGGAGCCAGATCATTAAACCAGGTTATGCATCACAGCCAAGCTGAGGAAAAAATCCAAGAGCCACACGTGGTGGAAGAACACGAAAGAAAGAAATTTCTACGTTTAAAGAGTCCAAAAGCCAGATGTGGGGAGGAAACGAAAAGCAAGAAAAAACCTGTTGAATGTCAAAGAAGAGGCCCATAGAGATGATCACAAGAACCCGTCCAGAAAGCTGCTGCCAGACAAAATAAGGTAACACCATCACCCGGGGTGCAGAATCATTTTGAACTGATCTGTTTGAAACTGTATTGTGGTGTGTGTGAGTGTTGTGTGTCGTGTTGTGTGTGTTTGTGGTGTGTGTGTTTGTGGTGGGTGTGTTTGTTGTGTGTTGTGTGTGTTGTGGTGTGTTTGTTGTGTGGGTGGTGTGTAGTGTGCAGCGTGTCATGTGTGTGCGTGTGTGTGTGTGTGTGTGTGTGGTGTGTGTGTGTGGTGTGTGGGAGTGTGTGTGTGTGAGTGTGTACAACCGGCTAGGCAATAAACCATCAATAACATAATAACTTGGGGTTTTTAGGAAGTGTTGATGTCTTTTGTTTCTGTCATATAAATTTGGTGCATCTGGATCTTCATTGTTATACAAATAGAGCAGAAACGACATTTTCTTGTTCTCAATACGTGTCAAAAACAGAAGTGAATTTGTGACAAAACCTTCGCATTCCCAGAAAAAACTAAATGTTTGAAGGGGCATGGGTGCCCATATGATGCTGTTAAGTTGCAGGGTAACCTTGGTGTTTAAGCCAGATAAATATACTACGCCTATTTCACTTAAGCAATACCATCACGATTCCTCCCTCCTGGACAGGGTTATGATCACAGATACAGAGTGGCAACGAAACATCGTCAACGTTAAAAACAACCCTCACCAACCATCAGGACATTGTGTCCAGAGTGTTGACTATTTCCTTCGTCACAAAACCAAACAGAATACAACGATGCTGCAAGTTAATGTCACATACGCTGTCAGTACTCTTGCCCCAAACCACAGCTCAACCAGGAGTGGTGTTATGGTTTGTGGCAGTTCCTCTTCTTACTGTAATATTCTGCACATAACGCAGAAAACGGAGGCGTCAGACTGATCTTCAGCGCCTGGCGCCTACTGGTGTGACGCAAGCACGTGAGAACCAAGTGACCACGATGTGTTTACGAGATTCTTATGTGGACTTCGATTGCCCACGTACCTGAAGAAATATTCTACCTGCCTAATGAACACCACTGGCCCCAGCATCAATTCCACTGTAAAAATTGATTTTGTTAAAGGATGAATTTAAAACCTTTGGTGATAAAAAACACATCACATCAAACTGGGCTAAGTGCTTAGTCCCGACTGTAATTAAATGAGCAGCTTGCTGCGGAGCTGAAATGGTCTCTTGGGTATGTAATAATGATCAGTTTTTCAGCATCATACCTATGAATACTGCACCACAGAGAAAACAAGTGTTTCCAAGTCAAGTATCAGCAAGCAGTTGAGCTCTGGCCAAGTTTGAGGAGGTGTGTGGGTCCCATTTCACACCAGCAAGGATATTCCCTGCATCCGTCTTTCACATTCAAGCTCCAGGTCATCTCCTTCCTCTGAAATAAACACCCAATTCTATTTTTCTGCCTGCTGAGGCAACCAACCTCACACGCTGTCCCAGCGGTTTGTTCAATTGTTCCGTGCTCAATACACTCAACTTTCAGGAACCAATCTGGACGTAACCTGAAGACGGATGTAGCCGATGGAAAACGGAAACAGAGCACTGTCCTTTCAGCAGCCCTTCCTGCGCAGGGTCGGGTGGGCTTCATTCACACAACAAGTTGTTTAAATTGGTCCGACCAGTGTGGTTACCCCCATCCTCTTTCTATGGAATTTCGCTGCAGAGCCATGGGTGGGACGTCTCCCCTGGCTTCAAACAAACCAGGAGGAAACAAGAGGACCTGCTATACATCTTTAAGAACTATATACGTGTCCACACTTTTGCTCGGCTACACCTCGGGCTGTACAAAGTGCGTTCATATACAGCAATTTTTACGGAAATGGTCTAACAACAAGCTGATCTAACAACAAAATCACTTCCGTCTACACAGTCCATACCGCCCCTCAAGGACAAACCATGTAGTGAGATTTATTTAAACCAATGGAACCTTATCACAAACTACCAAGCCATCTTACCATATTCCGCCATTTGTGAAACTGAGTACAGCTCACCCAGACTGCTTCCTTCTTGAAGCGTTTCTAGCTCGTTTCCGCGTTACCAAAGTTCATTAACACAAACACCCAGCAGGTTTTACTTGTTTGTCCACATAAGCACGTGACCATGATGTTTTTTATTTCCAACCTCGATAGAAACTGCTACCCCGTCTCTCTCACATTTTTCACGAGTCTATTAATGTCAGTGATATGCCGATTACACAGTTTATCTCCCTCCCTTTGATGTTCTGCACGAAGATACTTACGCCAAGTTTAAAGTGTGATGACGTCACCACCAAAAATACTTTACACATAGTTTGTGATTTTCAGACAGGACTGTCCAGATAACAGTGATGAGGTCATTTTGTCAACATTCTTCATGTAATGGTATTTGTGCTCTGACTCTATGTGTATATGTGGAGTCCAGCATTGCAAAGAACACACAAGACTGTCCGACGATTCTGATTAATTGGATTGACCAAAGAAAGGGACAGTCCTAAATCCCAGCGGAAAGAGATGTCTCATTTGCAAACATTTTACAACAACTTAGATGGTTCTGGATACTTTACTCATCAGGTGATGAAAGGTGATAATCTTGTTTCGGATACTCATTAATCAATGCACAGCAAGTGCTGTACTGTCCTCCCTTCCTAACACCCGATGCAATGATTTTAAGACTGCGTCTACGGCGAAGATGAACAAAACTGTGAAGTGTGAATTGCCCTGAATATTATCAGTGTAGAGGATTTCCACAGTGTTGTGCATGAAATCACCTGTGTGACGGACTGGCACAGTGCCCTTTGCGGATGATGAGCTGATGTGTGACGTCATTTGTCCTGAAGCTGCCAATGTCAAGGACTGACCTTTCTGTGAGAAAATCGTTCCATTACCTCTTCCTACAGAGCTCGCAATTTAGACGCAGCCGGCTCCGGCTTAATCATTGGCTGATTTAAGACAGAACAGTCATTCTTTAATCATCTGAACTTCCTCACTGTTTCTTGCCGAATATGTCTGGTGAAAACTAGCAACTTGCAATTTATCGTCTATCGCTACAACCAAGAAAGAAAACTTGATTAGTGGTATTTTTAACCGACCTGCCAATTTGAAAAACGGTTATTTTATCAAAAGAATCCTTTTCAGAAGAAACAAATACACTTCGAAACGTTGTTCCTTATTGTTCTAAAAAGGGTGGACAACTCGAAGACATGTATTGGTACACTAAATGATGAAGTGTCAACATCCTTACCCCACTCGAATATTTGAATTTTCTTTTTCATCCACACAGCAATTGGCAGGGGGCTTCAAAACATGCTCAGTTGACTGTGTTCCTTAAAGGCGGTCCCAGTTGACCGATTTCCTTGGATTTTGTTATCAAAGACCCATCATTTAAGAAGAATTTTTTTCTTTCTACTAAGGCTTTGCTGTGACAAATCTATTTTCCTGAACATTCAAGTGAGAGAACTGTTCAACTAATTTCAAGCCTACTTCCCATCAAGTAGAATGCTGATGCCATCATGATCTGTATACCGATTTCATTGGGGTTGTGTGTGCATAAGCCATCGGAAATTTATGGTGATTGTTTTTTGACTTTGTTTTTCTGTCACAGTTAGAATGTTTTTGGAATTAATTCTTAAGGATCCTTGTTTTCATGTACATTTTGCAACATTTGTATGGGAATCCACATTGAGTTGTGCTGCTAGCAAATAGTCACCTTTTCATGAGAAGTACATTCAGCATACCGAAACGTGACGAACAGTGTGATTTGCAAGTTGAACGGTGTTTTGTTTTCCTTTTGTCCTGTGAAGTCTCAATGTTCATCATTTTAGTTCACCACGTTGGATCACACAATCATCCTTGGTTGCCCCAAACGATTCGATGAGTACTTAACAAACATTCAACTGATTCAGAGTGTGCGGTCATTTGGTTTGGGTGGACTCTGTTGTCAGGGGATTTTGTCTAACACCTCACCTTCGCCGGGCTGTCGACACTGGGGTCTCTCTTCTCTGGCCATCAGGTCTGTGTCGCCTGGCCTAATTTACACATTACAAGCTCCGATCAAGGATTCGTATTGGTTCAAAGATTACAGCCCTCAATTCTCTATCGTATGCTTACTGATTACAGTTAGTCAGTTGCGATTATCCGTGCATAAGCCCAAGTACAGACTTGAAACTTAACCCCTTAAAAAAGTGCTTTTTTTCGTCGTTCACCTGAACATGACTCTGCCGTTACTGTGTTACCTCTGCTAGGTGTTCATTAGGTCTGGTGACCATGATGGTCAGCAGCCAGCGTCACCCTTAAAGAAGACTCGGATGCTATCGTTGTGGTACATGTTACCTGGTACCACAACCCACAGAATCCATCCACCCGCTGATATTATACCTGTGGACTGTGGCATCTCATAGAGATCAGATGCACAGAGCAAAACAAAAAGCAAAGGATTCCATAAATACAGACTGAAATCACCTGCAAAATAAAAGTGAAAGCCGTCGATGTTAAACAACCACAAAATGCTCTCCAACTGCGTCATAAGAAAAGATGTGAAGGTCATCCTCTCTCCCCCACCCATTTCCCACCCCCCCCCCCCCCCCCCCCTCCCCCTTTTCCATTCCCCCTCAGCCTGCTCCCCACGTTTTCCGAACAATTGATCAGTGGTGTTGTTTGTAGCCTCCCAGCCGACCACAGGGGGTTGAAAACAGGACTGAGCCCCTCGTCAACATCATTCTATAGATAGATGGACAGCCAGAGAGACAGACAGACGATGATATATAGACCGACAGATATGTATTATATACAGAACAGAAAGACAGAACATAAACATAGATTCGATCGATAAGACGGACGACGGATAGATAATAGATAGATTGATGATTGATTGATTGATTGATTTGATAAGATTGATTGATGAATGATTGATTGATATGATGATTGATTGATAAATGGATGGATCCGACAGACAAGACAAATAAAAGTAAGACATACGAAAGACATAGCAGATAGGAAGATAGCTAGATACCTCGATTAGATACATACGAAAGATCAATAAGACATACGCAAGACATGCAGAAGAGAAGATAGATCGATAGATAGATAGATAATAGATAGAAAATAATTGATAGATAGAGAGAGAGAGAGAGAGAGAGATGGATGGATTGATAGACAGATAGACAGATAGATAGATAGGTAGGTAGACAGACAGACAGACGGACGGACGGATGGATAGATAGACAGACAGACAGCTAGATAGCTAGATAGATAGATAGATAGATAGATAGATAGATAGATAGATAGATAGATAGATAGATAGACTTTCATCACTTTAATCATTGTTCAAGATTGATAGAAAAAAGAACAACAACGGTTCTTTGCTGCTGCTGTTGTTGTTGTTGTTGTTGTTGTTGTTGTTGTTGTTGTTGTTGTTGTTGTTGTTGTTGTTGTTTTTACTAATGCAAATCCATCAAACTGCACCCTTGCTAGGTTTTAAATAGCTACTAGCTCATTTCCCTCAAAAAAAGGAGAAAACTTTGTCAGACACTGAGACAGGCCCACAGATGGCTCTCGTGAAGTTTACCATCCACTGCTGACCGATTGTACTCCAAGGCCTCCGCTGGCAGTGGTGTTGCTGTGGGCGAGGTTGCCGCCCTTTCATGTGAGAAGTGGAAACAGTTGCCGTTCTTGTTCAAAGGGCTCGGATGGCGGCTTGTGCGGGGCACGTGTGGTTGTCCTCAGTGTGCGAGGGCTCACCTCGCAGAGGTCCTTCTTTATGAAGCAAACCATCGCATGATCGTCTTGATAGAACTGGCAGAAGGTGGCACGTAGTTGTTGTTGTAGCTGTTGTTGATGATGACGATGCTATCTGAGTGTTCTGATAAATATTCCGGTATAACCTGTGTTTCATTGAACATCTTAATTAAATTTCTTCACTGAGTAAAAACAAAACGAAAAAAAAAACCGAAAAGAAAAAAGGGAATCCTCTTGTGTTGGTTTTCCTCTCGTCATCGTCAGTCAGTCTGTGTATTCCTTCATTTCCTAGGATGACGCATCACCCGAAGACTGTCTGGGTTGTCGTGTCGGTGTACACTCACAACTGGTTCTACAGAGCAGACTTGGCAAGGACAAGACCGTCCAGATCTTTGTTTTCCAAAGAGGGTTATTAAGATGCCTCAAGCACTGACAAAGTATTGGAGGATATGACTGATCAATGTCTTTCGTTCTCTCTGTTAGTGGCGGAACTGCCACCCTTTGAGTTTTACATTTTGGGGCCCGCGGTCTTAGAGAAACATTTTTTGTCCTTTGTTAGGACTGAGAAGGTGTATTCTGTTCCCTTCAAGATGACTTCGATCGTGTGTGTGTGTGTGTGTGTGTGTGTGTGTGTGTGTGTGTGTGTGTGTGTGTGTGTGTGTGTGTGTGTGTGTGTGTGTGTGAAAGCAGAATGCGTATGGAAAATATGGGTACAATGGTGGAATAAAGAATAATATGACATGAAGTAATGAATAAGCAAAAACAAACAAACAAACAAACGGAACAAAAACTACACATTTGACCTCTTAGATCCTCTTCAGGCAAGGTACACCACACTCAGGACAACGAAAATGAAATGAACGAGCAATCACTTGTCTCCATCCAGCTGGGCGCAAGATGGATGTTGAATTATTCTTGCCTGAAGAAGACCTAAGAGGTCGAAACGCGTCGAGTTTTGTCTGTGATTCGTTTGTCAACGTTTTTCGGCGCAGCGATATCAACAATTTTTCGAATTTGTTTCGATTTCCGCCTGCACTCGCCTCACTTTGTAACTAGATTTTTCTGATCGTAGCCAGAATAACAAGAGGAAGGAAAACTTTCTGGCGGAAAGTTCACGCATAGGTACTGAACGTCACAAGAACACCCCAAATAACCCCTTATCGAGGACAAATGCAGCCGGAATAGCTCAGTTGGTAGAGCGCCTGACTCGTAATCTTGGTGATCCTGGGTTGCGGGTTCGAACCTCCGCCGGGGCGTTCGGTACAGGGGGATTTTTCGGAGTTAACTCGGAGTTAACATTGGTTCTGACTCTATTTCCCATACAGTCCTTCGAATGAGACTATAAACCGAGGTTCCGTGTGTGAACGCATGCATAACATCTTGCACACACGTAAAATCCCATCACCAACTTTCGGAAGAGTAGGCCAGTTTGGCCGTTCGTATGGATGACACGTTACACTTAGCATGCACCCTGCGTGAGAAATGGAAAGAATGAAGGAAGTAAGGAAAATGAGTGATCGATATTGAACGATACTGACTGGATGACACGGGAAACGACTGAATGAAGCGCCAGCTGGCAGCTCTTCAGTCGGCACTACCCAGGTAGGCAGCCCGTTGTATAAACGAGTGTTGATTGTAAAGCGCTTAGAGCTTGGCCTCTAGCCGAGAATAGGCGCTATATAAGTATTCATTATTATTATTATTATTACATGATAGTAATTGATCTGGTTGTGTCGATGTTCTAGCGACATGCAATTGATCTGGTTGTGTTGATGTTCTGGCAACATGCAATTGATCTTGTTGTGTTGATGTTCTGGCGCGCTTCATCTCATTGATTTAGTTGTGTTGATGTTCTGGCGTCATGTCATTGATTTAGTTGTGTTGATGTTCTGGCGTCATGCAATTGATCTTGTTGTGTTGATGTTCTGGCAACATGTAATTGATCCAGTTGTGTTGATGTTATGGCGTCATGTCATTGATTTAGTTGTGTTGATGTTCTGGCAACATGTAATTGATCCAGTTGTGTTGATGTTATGACGTCATAACATTGATTTAGTTGTGTTGATGCTATGGCGTCATGTCATTGATTTAGTTGTGTTGATGTTCTGGCAACATGTAATTGATCCAGTTGTGTTGATGTTATGGCGTCACAACATTGATTTAGTTGTGTTGATGCTATGGCGTCATGTCATTGATCTAGTTCTGTTGATGTTCTGGTGACATGTGACAGATCTGGTTGTGTTGATGTTATGGCGTCATGCAATGGTTATACTTGTGTTAACATTCTGTCATCATGTGATGGCTGAAGTTGTGTTGGTGTTCTGGTGTCATGCAATGGCTCTAACTGTGTTGAAATTCTTGGGATCCTGTAACGTTTCTGATCGTGCTAGTGTTCTCGGCTCATCTGCAAGCACTGGGATCAGGTGGCATTACATTCCAAACTCGTGTAATGTCACTGATCCTGATTATGCTGATATTCAGAGATCTGTAACAACAAAGATTCTGGTTAACTGACGTACTGGGACCATTGATGATCATTACTGGGCTGGGAGCTTTACAGTCAGATAGGTATCTGTATTCCTCTACCTGTGACGAGACAAGAGTTCAGAGGAAAACTCTGTTCCTTCAGCGTATTGATTGTCTTCAATTTTGTTCTGTTCTTATTGATTTCTCTTGGTCAGGCATTTGTCTGCTGGTCAGTACAGAAAAAATGCATTAAAAGAGAACACGACACAAATATCACAAGACATGACCATAGCTCGTCGGTTGATCACCATTGAACTGACAGACTTCATGTGCTGGTTTCCTATTGGGCTGTGTGGAATATTGGCACTGGCTGGTGTCCCTATGTCTGCAGAAGTGAATGTCGCCCTGGCAATGTTTGTTTTACCTTTGAATTCGGCTATCAATCCCTTTATGTGTACTTTCAACACCATGACAGAAAAGCGAAAGAAAGTCAACGAATCTAAATTGTTGAAATGGATGGAGTCAAATGCTGATTTAATTTCATCAAACAATATATACTGGTGAAACGTTCCTGTCAATATAGGTCTTATATGTTCGTTTGTTTTATGCACCATGCCTAGCCAACCCCTCCTCACAATTGCTACTCTCTCCATCCCCAGTGGCATTCCTTCTACACTGCTCATTCCACATACGCCTCATCTAGAAATTTGCTGTTAAAATCCAACCAGTTCAGTCCATAAACCGTCATGAGGTCACCCACAAGAGGAGACACCTCACTGCTGCCATGTCATTCCGGTGGTGGCCACTGATTCCAGCTGTATGTGTGTGTTCGTGTGTGTGTGTGTGTGTGTGTGTGTGTGTGTGTGTGTGTGTGTGTGTGTGTGTGTGTGTTGTGTGTGTGTGTGTGTGTGTGTGTGTGTGGGGTGTGTGTGTGTGTGTGGTGTGTGTGTGTGTTGTCGTCGGTGTAATGTCCTTCCACTACAGTGATTCAGACAGTTTATGTGTGGGTGAATGATAGTGTGTAAGTGATTGAGTGTATTAATACGTTAATGATAGAATATGACACCCCCCCCCCCCCCCCCTTTATCCCTCTTCCATTTAAATAAAACAATGTAACTGAGTAGAGATAAGATCTAAAGATAAAGGCCAATTGAAACTACTTAACAAACATTTGCAACTGACTCAAGAACACAAGAACTGTTTGAAATACATGGTAGAGTTAAGGAAGTCGATCCATCAGTGTAACCATCAATACCCGAATTTGTAAAGAGTTCTCTTGCTCTTGGGCATTAGATTAGTAAATGACTGATACTTAGGTTTCCCCACACATACATTTAACGTTATGACAATATTTTGTTTTCAATGCGTTCAAATGAAATCTATGGATTAAGCTTCCAATCTCCCTAGACGAGAAGAGACTTGTTTGTACATTTTCCCCATGTACCCATCACTAACTTTACACAGTTGTGATAATATTGAACGTCTGAGTTCATCAGTAATGTTTTAACTTTTCTCTTGACATTGAATTTATAATCGAAAAACATTCTTTCAAATGTAATGGAATGTTAAGTGGTATTGCGTGATTGACATTTTGAGCTGCTTTTCTTGCTTGTTGATCTACGCGCTCGTTTGGTACAATACCACAATGAGAGGGGATCCAACAAAAAGTAACAGTAATGCCTTTCATAGATAAAAGATAATTGAAATGATGAATTTCCAATTACCATATCAAGACGAATTGAAGGACATGCAGACTTAATCGAGTGGATTGCTGGCTTTAGAATCAACACCTATCATAATTTGTGAATTATTTATTGGAAATTTAGGATGAAATCTAACGACTTGAGTATAGCAATTAATTCGGCACTAAATATCGACAACTGTTTACCAATATAGAAGAGCTTTTCTACTTTGAAACTAGGGATTATGAAGGCTGCTCCGTGTTATCATCATCTAGCACTGAGCCATCTGTAAAAATTTTCAAATGGTGATTGTAGTTACTTTCCAAATGAGTGTAAACAGATGTTCTTAAGGTATGTGGATAATTATGTTTTGATACATCTGTATAATCTGTATCAAAGGAGGCTTTACTTTGTTCCCATTTTGGAATAGGTGAATACGTGGGCTTTTGGGCAATGTTGTTTTTATCTATTTTGGTATCCTTTAGAAGATCGGAGGAAAACGAGTAAATAGACCTTCTTGACAGTATATTTTGGGCACGTTTTCCGAAATCCTCCTCTGATTTTAAACATACTTCTTCTTAGCTAAAATTGTTTTGTGAAAAGCTCTTTAAGATACATTTTGAAGTAGAAGCTTTCCGAAATTCTGCAAGAGGTAAGATTCCTGCTTCATTATACGTCCCTAAGTTAGATGTATGTGTGGGAACCCCAAGGGCAATTTTATAGGCTTTGCAATCAGTACTCTGAAGTTTATTTAACAGGTATTGAGGAGCATTAAAAAATACTTCCTGAGCATAAGTTAGTCTTGAGCGTATAAGGGCAGTTGCTAAGATGGTTAATGATTTAGAATCCTGTCCCCAAGGTTGTTTGCTTATTAATTTTAGCAAATTCAAGCTCTTTCTTGCTTTGGTTAAAATATATTCCATATGAGCGTTCCAAGATAACTTACTACTTAAGATAACACCAAAACATTTGACACTTTTGCATAGTTTAAAACAATGCCATCCAACGTGAAAGTAGGAAGTTGTCCTGGATCGTAACCAGCATTAAAGAGAATCATATTTGTTTTTTTCTGGGGAAAGAGAAAGACCATTTATATTTAAAAAAGCATTGATCTTGTTTAATTCAAGTTGATACTTTATTTTGACGTAATTTAGTGATCTTGATGGTGTGTTTCTTTTCATTGTCACTTATGTCCATAGGCATATATCATCAGCAAATTAAGCCACTTCAGTATCTTTAGAAAGACCTTTAGGGAGGTCAGATATTAAACTATTAAATAATATTGGGGAAATTACTGAACCTTGGGGTAAACCCATTTGTAAGGGTCTTGGGTTGGAATACGTAATTCCTATTTTTGCTTGAATGTGCCTACCTTGTAGAAAATCTTGAACAAAATTGTACATGTTCCCACTGATTCCAATATTCTTTAATTTGTACATTAGTCGTTTGTGCCACACTTGTTCATAGGCTTTACGAAAGTCAAAAAAAGTAGCGAGGATGTTCTTACGACGTGCAAATTGATGTTTTACGTGTGTTGTAAGTTTTACTAAGTGTTCAATTGTAGATCTGCCTGCTTGGAATGCAGCTTGGTTGATAGGAATGATGCAATTTTTATTGCAATGATGAATTAGCCTTTTTAACACTATCTTTTCCATCAATTTACATGTGTTAGATGTTAATGATATTGGTCGATAGCTGTTTATATGACTGAGTGGTGTGTGTGTGTGTGTGTGTGTGTGTGTGTGTGTGTGTGGTGTGTGTGTGTGTGTGTGTGTGTGTGTGTGTGTGTGTGTGTGTGTGTGTGTGTGCGTGTGCATGTATAGGTGTGTGTGTGTGTGTGTGTGTGTGTGTGTGTGTGTGTGTGTGTGTGTGTGTGTGTGTGCGTGTGCATGTATGGGTGTGTGTGTATGTGTGTGTGTGTGTGTGTGTGTGCTTGTGTGTATGCGTGTGTGCGTGTGTGTGAGTGTATGTGTGTATGTGTGTGTGCGTGTGGTGTGTGTATGTGTATGTATGTGTGTGTGTGTGTGTGTGTGTGTGTGTGTGTGTGTGTGTGTGTGTGTGTGTGTGTGTTGTTGTTGTTGTCTTCAATTTAACGTCCATAGTGATATTAGACGGGGGGAGGGAGGGAAACGGGAGGAAGAGGAGGGGATGGGGACCGTATTGTGTGTTTATATCTCTTTGATAAGGGGGAGAGAAAAAAAGTCAGAAAAATGAGCATTAACAAAAATTACAAACATTAACAAAAATCACAATCAACTAGTCTATAACAAATGTCCTACAGGACTATGAAGTAAACATTTCGCAATATTAAACAAGCTAGTAGCATTTTCGAAAACGCCTTCAATACAATTTTCAGAAATCACTGGTAAGATAGGTCTTAACCTCTGACATTCAAAAATGATGTGCTTGCTAGAAATTTGTTCACCACATAAACATCTAACATTTTTGCTGTATTTTGTAATGAACGCATTAAGTTTCATCCTGTAAGATAGCGAACTAATCTGTCTGAATTTGATTACGCCAGTATGATTCAAGTATGATTTGTTATCCAAACCACGAGAATCAGTATACTTATTCTTGGACAGTCTATCTTTTCTCAGGGTATAGCCTTTAATTCTACTCCAAACTGCTTGTTCCAGCAAGTGATAACCCTCCTGAATGGATAAGGGAACATGAATTTCAGTCGATTCTGTGCCTTGCCTTGCGCCCTTTTTCGCTACTTTGTCAGCCCACTCATTTGAAGAGAATCCAAGATGTGAAGGAACCCAGCAGAAGGAAACGTTGGTCCCTTTTAAAGTTAAGACATGAATTAACTGAGAACCCAGCAGAAGGAAACGTTGGTCCCTTTTAAAGTTAAGACATGAATTAATGAAGAACTGCCTTTGGACGAGTACCGAAGTCTTGCATGCGCTAAATACGTTCTTAGAAGTTCGACAAGTAACAACTTTGCATCTGAGGAACTGAAAATTACATCTGAAAATTCTTTTCCTAAACGAGCTAAGCAGATATCATCATTGAAACCAATTGCCACTTACGTATCAGATCTACTCAAAAGGTCTGATATAAATCCAAGTAATATCGACACAAATCAAGCGGCCTCCCCTTGTCCTGCTTGGGAGATGAATAAAGCGCAGTTTGATATTAATTATACTGACATGAAGAAAAACGAGAATCCAAACATTATGAAAACTGAAGTCCAATTACATATACAGAACACTTATCCAAATCATTTAAAGATATATACAGATGGTTCACTCCTAGAAGATCACCGGGCAGGTTCAGCTTTTGTAATACCAGCGTTAAAGAAGGAAAAGTCATACTACATTGGCAAAAATCGATCCATCTTTACTGCTGAACTTATTGCTATTCTTATGGCTCTCAATTACATAGTTGATTTTCCATTACAGTTATTTCAAATCTTATTTTGTGTAGATTCTCAATCGGTTCTCTATGCTTTAAGGTCATCAGATTACAAGAAAAAGACCAAAATTATCTCTGTGTGTGTGTGTGTGTGTGTGTGTGTGTGTGTGTGTGTGTGTGTGTGTGTGTGTGTGTGTGTGTGTGTGTGTGCGTGTGTATGCGTGTGTGCGTGTGTGTATGTGTGTGTGTGTGTGTGTGTGTGTGTGTGTGTGTGTGTGTGTGGTGTGTGTGTGGTGTGTGTATGTGTGTGTGTGTGTGTGTGGTGTGTGTGTGTGTGTGTGTGTGTGTGTGTGTGTGTGTGTGTGTGTGTCTGTGGTTGTGTGTGTGTGTGTGTGTGTGTGTGTGTGTGTGTGTGTGTGTGTGTGTGTGTGTGTGTATGCATACATATATATATATAGTTACAGGCAATCCGTGAAGTTAGGAAATTCGCGTATTTCCTGATTCATTTAGGAAATTCATGTAATTCCTTAGCAGCTTAGGAAATACATGAATTTCCTAAAATAGTTAGGAAATTCACGTATTTCCTAAAATAAAACTCCAACAATTACATGGATTTCCTAATCTATAAATACACCCAATATACGGACAGACGATGCACGACAGAGAGAGATAGATAGATAGATAGAGAGAGAGAGAGAGAGAGAGAGAGAGAGAGAGAGAGAGAGAGAGAGAGAGAGAGAGAGAGAGAGAGAAATATTCACTTATTGTTTTTAATAAAACGTAGAAACAGTTTAAAAGATGCATTTATTCACAAAATTATACAAAAGTAAAAGCAGCAGTAAATTTGCACCACCTTGTTTCAGTCACAATGAAATCTGCTTGAGTCAGCATTTGTTTTTACACGTGATATGCACTTTATGAAGCCCTGACCTCCCCCAAGAGATTCGCTTATAACTGCTTCGCGGAGTGAGAGAGCTTTGGTGAGATCAACAGAATCTTCACTTAGAAAGTGTTCTTGACAGACGTCAAACTGATTCCTGGAGTATCTGCCCTTCAGTACACCCTGTCTAACTCCAAGCTTGTACATGTCATTTTCATTTCTGTCCAAGACAATGGCAATGATGTTACGAGGATCCCCTCTACCTCGATCCACCAATGGAATTGGAATCATGACGCTGTCACTTTTGTTTGCTAAAATCAGATTTGTCCTGCTTCTCTTGAGCATTCGCTCCGCTTGGTTCGTCGTTGCTTGCTGAGTTCTCTTGCGCGTCTCCCGTATTTTATCTAAATGACTGTCTACCGACACACCTGGTACTTCCTCAATTGACACACCTGATGGTCCCTCAACTGACACACCTGGTACTCCCTCAACTGACACAACTGGTGCAACTGACACACCTGGTACTCCCTCAACTGACACAACTGGTGCAACTGACACACCTGGTACTCCCTCAACTGACACAACTGGTGCAACTGACACACCTGGTACTCCCTCAACTGACACAACTGGTGCAACTGACACACCTGGTAACTCCCTCAACTGATACACCTGGTACTCCCTCAACTGATACACCTGGTGCAACTGACACACCTGGTACTCCCTCAACTGACAGACCTGGTGCTCTCTCAACTGCTAGAAAATCCAGTGTGTGAACTGTCATAGACGTCTGATCTGAAGGAAGCGGCACATTAAATGTATGAACAATGTCTGCATTTGATGTTGCATGATCAGTGGCTGGAGAAACATATCCAGTTCCAGAAAAAGACTCTGTCACGACTGATGATGCATAAAGGGTCGCCTGCTCTGGTTCTGCATTGTGCTCGAGTCGACGACGTTGCTGTAGTTGTGCAACCTGCTCCAACTCTTCCTCTGTGCTTATCATTTGCACGATTTCATCAGGAAGTGGGGTAGACTGAAGACCAACTTTGACGTCGACACCGAACATTGCTTTGAAGGGAGTGTGCCCGATGCCTGCATGGTGGCTCGAGTTCTTCATGAACTGAACAAATTTCAGACCCCAACTCCATTCTGTTGTCCTGTTGTCATTCATCCACGCCACAAGCATGTCTTTGATGTCTCCGTTTACTCGCTCAATCGACCCTTGTGATTGTGGGTATCTTGGTTTTCCGTGAACTAATTTCAAAGTTGGCCAAAGTTTTGCAACGTCTGAGATAACTTTAGCCGTAAATTCTGATCCATTGTCGGACTGAAGGATGGCGGGAGCTCCAAAAGTCAGAAAAATATCGACAAGCTGGTGTCCAACTTCAGCTGCTCTTTTTGACATGAGTGGACGAAGCAGTACATATTTTGAAAAGTGATCTTGATAAACTAAAATCCATTTGAAGTCCCCACTAGGAAGAGACTGCATGTCAATGAGATCTACCTGGCACCGAGACAATACATCAGCTGTCAGAATGGGATTCACATCCACCCCTTTCACTTTTGGTCGTTTGTGCTTTCTTTGACACTCTTCACAGTGTTTTTTGTAGAGCCCCACAGCTTGCTTTGGGATGTTGGCATATTTTCTGCCTATGTCCTTAAGCATCCGATCTCGGCCGCCATGTCCAGTAGCCAAGTGGGCTCGATGAATGATATCAAACATGTCCTCTACAGCAGCGAAGTACAGAGGCGTTGTTGTGGGATCACCTCGCTTTCTGATGAGCTTCTCCAAGTCTCCACATTGCATGACCTCATACCTGGAAAGGGAGCATAGCATGGGGACATGTATACTCTTTTGTCAGTTGAGAGCGGGTGGCGGGTGGGATACATAAAAAAATTGGAGAGAGAGAGAGAGAGGGGGGGAGTGAGAGATAGAGAAAGAGAGAGAGAGAGAGAGGCGCTAACTTACAAAAATGTATAAAAAAAACATTGGCGAAGAAAATAAAATTGGTAGCAGGCCAACCTAGGCTCACATTTTCTCAGACTGAATTGTCAACTGCAAGTAGGTCGGTTTCATATTCATGATCTCATCAAATCGAATGCCGCAACGCGGCGGCGTGAGAGATATGATGCATTTTTTTCGAATGGTGTGACTTCGCTTTCAATGTGAAAATGATGGGTCAGGATACATTCTAACAGAAAAGTCGGTGAGGGAAAGTAGGCCTACACTGTGTGTGTGCGTGTGTCTGAGAGAGAGAGAGAGAGAAAGAAAGAGAGAGAGGCGCTAACTTTCAATAGAGGAGATAGATAACTTACTTTTTGATAAGATAGTAGTCTCGACGAGATTTTCCAGAAGTTGTGGCGTACGCTTTTTTCACTTCCTGTATGATGTCTCCATATTCCTCCCGTGTTATCAGGTATGTGGTATCCTCTTCTGCCCTTAAATTCCTTAAAAAGTGTTCCCGAGTTTCCATTTTGTACAGGCCCACACTCTACTGATTTACAAAATTTGAATGCGGAACACCACGCAATTCTCTGCCTCACACAAGGAACACAACACATTTCACTCACTTGTGAACACTTGTTCAGCTTCCTGGCTGATCCTTCCTGACTGGGTGTATTTATAGATTAGGAAATCCATGTAATTGTTGGCGTTTTATTTTAGGAAATACGTGAATTTCCTATTTTAGGAAATTCATGTATTTCCTAAGCTGTTAAGGAATTACATGAATTTCCTAAATGAATCAGGAAATACGCGAATTTCCTAACTTCACGGATTGCCTGTGACATATATATATTATATATATATATATATATATATATATATATATATATATATATAATATATTGTGTGGTGTGTGTGTGTGTGTGTGTGTGTGTGTGTGTGTGTGTGTGTGTGTGTGTGTGTGTGTGTGTGTGTGTGGTGTGTGTTGTTTCAGTAGCTCCATTATTTTTACGACAAAAGCAAACCTAAACAAAAAGTCTAAATTTCTTTTTAAACAGTCGGCACTACATGCTTGTTCATAAACCTCTTGCAGCCAGATTTGCATACCACACCACAACTGTCATTTCTAGAAGATATCACAAACTGAGATGCACTTCCAAACTAGAAATGAGCTGAACGATGACATGAAGAAGAGAGAGAGAGAGAGAGAGAGAGAGAGAAGAGAGAGAAGAGAGAGAGAGAGAGAGAGAGAGAATCTAACCCACCTTCACTCCTTTTCAGAGAATACAGCAAACATTTGACTATTGAACTTTTCAATAACAAGTCTCCCATTATAACACAATTTTTGTTGGGGGTAAGCGGCTATATTTGGTCTGCCTTTTTCAATTTTCAGCCTTGAAGTGTGTGTGTGTGTGTGTGTGTGTGTGTGTGTGTGTGTGTGTGTGTGTGTGTGTGTGTGTGTGTGTGTGTGTGTGTGTGTGTGTGTGTGTGTGTGTGCTAGGTCTTCAATTTAACGTCTATTCACATTATGTGATATTAGACGGTGTGTGTGTTGTGTGTGTGTGTGTGTGTGTGTGTGTGTGTGTGTGTGTGTGTGTGTGTGTGTGCGTGCGTGCGTGCGTGCGTGCGTTCGTGCGTGCGTGCGTGCGTGCGTGCGTCTGTCTGTCTGTCTGTGTTATTGTTATTATT
>CM031627.1:24602918-24637918 GCA_018398815.1 Conus ventricosus
TAGAAGAAACATATTCAAATATTGACGGTGCTTTGAATGTTTCTTTTTGTTTTCAAACATCAATTCGTTTGTCTTCTTTCAAAGAAGCCATCCAAAACAAAAGATACTTTATATAAATGTGTTATGTTTCACATTTTGAACATGATTATATTAAGCCTTAGGTACCTTAAAACGAGCGTAATGAAAGAAACCCATTTTGAACGTCACGTTCTGCTTTTTTTTTTGCGCTGTTTGTTCCATTAAACTAGATAAAATCTTTAGAAAAGAAATGGATTATCCTTTCAACCAAATACTATGTTAGTTGATTTCAAATCACGGCTTCCTTGGAGCTTTGAATGCCTTAAAAGGACTGCAGTAAAACAAAGCCAAATGATGCCTGAAGCTCTGCATTATGGCGTCTGATAACTTTTGGGTTACTTGTGACTAAAATGGGTTACTTTGACTCGTTTGTAAATTCATGATTTTAAGTGCCCTAGAAGCACTGCAATTAAAGCAAGACAACTGAAAGTATCTGTTCTGCGATTTGGTCTTGTATTAGCTTTTAGACTCTATTATGTTTGTGTTTCTGTTCTGACAATTAAGGATAATCATTTACTTTTTAAGTTTAGTTTATGAATGTGTTGAGACCGTAGGTGTCTTTAATGGATTATCGAACAAGCTCACACATTTTATTATGGCCAACAGACCAACAATATTGGTTTGGGTTTATGACTAATGCGTGTCAGTTAATAGAGGCCCGTGGCCCAATATTTACCACACCCTGGTCCATTTAACCCGAAATGATGTCTAAAGTGGACTTCCTTTTCTTTAAGAATTTTATTATTTCTTATATAGAACTTTTTGAAATAAAGATAGCCATTTGATGGCTGTACTATATGAAGCTCTTATGGTAAGCTTTACAAATAATTAACCTTGAGTGAGTAAAATTAGTGAAGGAGGTAGGGCTGCATTTCTTTGGGGTTCTAACTTACCCAATCTTCCCCTACTTTCGTTGTGCTGAATGTCCTAGGCCTACGATATTGCTAAAAACATCACATTTCACAGCACACACACACACACACACGCACACACACACACACACACACACACACACACACACACACACACACACACACACACACACACACACACACACACAACACACACACACACACACACACACACACACGTTCACAAACGCACACACACACACACACACACACACACACACACACACACACACACACACACACACACACACACACACACACACACACACACACACGCACGCACGCACACACACACACACACACACAACACACACACACACACACACACACACACACACACACACACACACACACACACACACACACACACACTCGAATGGAAATTTGACATTCGTCGAAAACCTTTATGATAAAAAAATCACTTGCGACAATTTTTTATCATATGGCAGGCTGCATTATTTTCTGTGATATTTTGACGCTCAACTGCGGCGACGTTTTTTCACTTTGCAGAAAAAAATCGTCGCTGTGAAATATTAACGCTGCGACCATATTTCACAGGAAATGTTAACTCTAGCAGTAAGATTTCACGTGCAAATGTATCGCAAGCGACAGTATTCACTGACTACAATATTTCACAGTGTCCTGTCGCAAAAAGCTGTCGCAAAATTTCGAGCGACAGTATTTTATAGACAGCTACAATATTCTATAGGACATTTTTCGTGAAAAGTTGTCGTGCGACAATTTCTTCCAGCAAATATTGTCGCTGCAACAATATTTCACGTGAAATGCTATCACTGCGATACAATTCCACGGCGACAGTATTATATACGACACCGGCACATTATTGATCAAAAACAAAAAAACAACAACAACAACAACAACAAAAAAACAACGAAAACTGCGCGCACTAAGGATATTTCTGTTCTGGGTGGTTTTTGTTTGCTTTTTCGTTCCAGTTTTTTTCTTTTTTTTAACAACTCTTACAGAACCAAAAGTAATATCTTTTCGAGCTCTGCATTAATTTCAATGTGTGTGTGTGTGTGTGTGTGTGTGTGTGTGTGTGTGTGTGGGGGTGTGTGTGTGTGTGTGTGTGTGTGTGTGTGTGTGTGTGTGATTCGAACTTAGCTTTCATTTCAATGAGAGAGAGAGAGAGAGAGAGAGAGAGTGTGTGTGTGTGTGTGTGTGTGTGTGTGTGTGTGTGTGTGTGTGTGTGTGTGTGTGTGTGTGTGTGTGTGTGTGGTGTGTGTGTGTGTGTGTGCGTGTGCATGCATGCATGCATGCACGTATGAGGCATCCACATATTTAGAAGAAACATATTCAAATATTGACGGTGCTTTGAATGTTTCTTTTTGTTTTCAAACATCAATTCGTTTGTCTTCTTTCAAAGAAGCCATCCAAAACAAAAGATACTTTATATAAATGTGTTATGTTTCACATTTTGAACATGATTATATTTAGGCCTTAGGTGCCTTAAAACGAGCGTAATGAAAGAAAACCCATTTTGAACGTCACGTTCTGCATTTTTTTGCGTTGTTTGTTCCATTAAACTAGATAAAATCTTTAGAAAAGAAATGGATTATCCTTTCAACCAAATACTATGTTAGTTGATTTCAAATCACGGCTTCCTTGGAGCTTTGAATGCCTTAAAAGGACTGCAGTAAAACAAAGCCAAATGATGCCTGAAGCTCTGCATTATGGCGTCTGATAACTTTTGGGTTACTTGTGACTAAAATGGGTTACTTTGACTCGTTTGTAAATTCATGATTTTAAGTGCCCTAGAAGCACTGCAATTAAAGCAAGACAACTGAAAGTATCTGTTCTGCGATTTGGTTTGTATTAGCTTTTAGACTCTATTATGTTTGTGTTTCTGTTCTGACAATTAAGGATAATCATTTACTTTTTAAGTTTAGTTTATGAATGTGTTGAGACCGTAGGTGTCTTTAAATGGATTATCGAACAAGCTCACACATCTTATTATGGCCAACAGACAAACAATATTGGTTTGGGTTTATGACTAATGCGTGTCGGTTAATATAGGCCCGTGGCCCAATATTTACCACACCCTGGTCCATTTAACCCGAAATGATGTCTAAAGTGGGCTTCCTTTTCTTTAAGAATTTTATTATTTCTTATATAGAACTTTTTGAAATAAAGATAGCCATTTGATGGCTGTACTATATGAAGCTCTTATGGTAAGCTTTACAAATAATTAACCTTGAGTGAAGTGAAATTAGTGAAGGAGGTAGGGCTGCATTTCTTAGGGGTTCTAACTTACCCAATCTTCCCCTACTTTCGTTGTGCTGAATGTCCTAGGCCTACGATATTGCTAAAAACATCACATTTCACAGCACACACACACACACACACACACACACACACACACACACACACACACACACACACACACACACACACACACACACACAAACGCATACACACACACACACACACACACACACACACACACACACACACACACACACACACACACACACACACACACACACACACACACACACACACACACACACACACACACGAATGGAAATTTGACATTCGTCGAAAACCTTTATGATAAAAAAATCACTTGCGACAAGTTTTTATTATATTATGGCAGGCTACATTATTTTCTGTGATATTTTGACGCTCAACTGCGGCGACGTTTTTTCACTTTGCAGAAAAAAATCGTCGCTGTGAAATATTAACGCTGCGACCATATTTCACAGGAAATGTTAACTCTAGCAGTAAGATTTCACGTGAAAATGTGTCGCAAGCGACAGTATTCACTGACTACAATATTTCACAGTGTCCTGTCGCAAAAAGCTGTCGCAAAATTTCGAGCGACAGTATTTTATGGACAGCTACAATATTCTATAGGACATTTTTCGTGAAAAGTTGTCGTGCGACAATTTCTTCCAGCAAATATTGTCGCTGCAACAATATTTCACGTGAAATGCTATCGCTGCGATACAATTCCACGGCGACAGTATTATATACGACACCGGCACATTATTGATCAAAAACAAAAAAACAACAACAACAACAACAACAAAAAAACAACGAAAACTGCGCGCACTAAGGATATTTCTGTTCTGGGTGGTTTTTGTTTGCTTTTTCGTTCCAGTTTTTTTCTTTTTTTTTAACAACTCTTACAGAACCAAAAGTAATATCTTTTCGAGCTCTGCATTAATTTCAATGTGTGTGTGTGTGTGTGTGTGTGTGTGTGTGTGTGTGTGTGTGTGTGTGTGTGTGGTGTGTGTGTGTGTGTGTGTGTGTGTGTGTGGTGTGTGATTCGAACTTAGCTTTCATTTCAATGAGAGAGTGAGAGAGAGAGAGAGTGTTTGTGTGTGTGTGTGTGTGTGTGTGTGTGTGTGTGTGTGTGTGTGTGTGTGTGTGTGTGTGTGTGTGTGTGTGTGTGTGTGTGTGTGTGTGTGTGTGTGTGTGTGTGTGTGTGTGTGTGTGCGCGTGTGCATGCATGCATGCATGCACGTATGAGGCATCCACATATTTAGAAGAAACATATTCAAATATTGACGGTGCTTTGAATGTTTTCTTTTTGTTTTCAAACATCAATTCGTTTGTCTTCTTTCAAAGAAGCCATCCAAAACAAAGATACTTTATATAAATGTGTTTATGTTTCACATTTTGAACATGATTATATTTAGGCCTTAGGTGCCTTAAAACGAGCGTAATGAAAGAAAACCCATTTGAACGTCACGTTCTGCATTTTTTTGCGTTGTTTGTTCCATTAAACTAGATAAAATCTTTAGAAAAGAAATGGATTATCCTTTCAAACCAAATACTATGTTAGTTGATTTCAAATCACGGCTTCCTTGGAGCTTTGAATGCCTTAAAAGGACTGCAGTAAAACAAAGCCAAATGATGCCTGAAGCTCTGCATTATGGCGTCTGATAACTTTTGGGTTACTTGTGACTAAAATGGGTTACTTTGACTCGTTTGTAAATTCATGATTTTAAGTGCCCTAGAAGCACTGCAATTAAAGCAAGACAACTGAAAAGTATCTGTTCTGCGATTTGGTTTGTATTAGCTTTTAGACTCTATTATGTTTGTGTTTCTGTTATGACAATTAAGGATAATCATTTACTTTTTAAGTTTAGTTTATGAATGTGTTGAGACCGTAGGTGTCTTTAAATGGATTATCGAACAAGCTCACACATCTTATTATGGCCAACAGACAAACAATATTGGTTTGGGTTTATGACTAATGCGTGTCGGTTAATATAGGCCCGTGGCCCAATATTTCCCCACACCCTGGTCCATTTAACCCGAAATGATGTCTAAAGTGGGCTTCCTTTTCTTAAGAATTTTATTATTTCTTATATAGAACTTTTGAAATAAAGATAGCCATTTGATGGCTGTACTATATGAAGCTCTTATGGTAAGCTTTACAAATAATTAACCTTGAGTGAAGTGAAATTAGTGAAGGAGGTAGGGCTGCATTTCTTAGGGGTTCTAACTTACCCAATCTTCCCCTACTTTCGTTGTGCTGAATGTCCTAGGCCTACGATATTGCTAAAAAACATCACATTTCACAGCACACACACACACACACACACACACACACACACACACACACACACACACACACACACACACACACACACACACGTTCACAAACGCATACACACACACACACACACACACACACACACACACACACACACACACACACACACACACAACACACACACACACACACACACACACACACACACACACCACGAATGGAAATTTGACATTCGTCGAAAACCTTTATGATAAAAAAATCATTGCGACAAGTTTTTATTATATTATGGCATGCTACATTATTTTCTGTGATATTTTGACGCTCAACTGCGGCGACGTTTTTTCACTTTGCAGAAAAAAAATCGTCGCTGTGAAATATTAACGCTGCGACCATATTTCACAGGAAATGTTAACTCTAGCAGTAAGATTTCACGTGCAAATGTGTCGCAAGCGACAGTATTCACTGACTACAATATTTCACAGTGTCCTGTCGCAAAAAGCTGTCGCAAAATTTCGAGCGACAGTATTTTATGGACAGCTACAATATTCTATAGGACATTTTCGTGAAAAGTTGTCGTGCGACAATTTCTTCCAGCAATATTGTCGCTGCAACAATATTTCACGTGAAATGCTATCACTGCGATACAATTCCACGGCGACAGTATTATATACGACACCGGCACATTATTGATCAAAAACAAAAAAACAACAACAACAACAACAAAAAAACAACGAAAACTGCGCGCACTAAGGATATTTCTGTTCTGGGTGGTTTTTGTTTGCTTTTTCGTTCCAGTTTTTTTCTTTTTTTTTAACAACTCTTACAGAACCAAAAGTAATATCTTTTCGAGCTCTGCATTAATTTCAATTGTGTTGTGTGTGTGTGTGTGTGTGTGTGTGTGTGTGTGGTGTGTGTGTGGTGTGTGTGTGTGTGTGTGTGGTTTTGTGTGTGTGTGTGTGTGTGTGTGTGTGTGTGTATTCGGACTTAGCTTTCATTTCAATGAGAAGAGAGAGAGAGAGAGAGAGAGAGAGTTTTGTGTGTGTGTGTGTGTGTGTGTGTGTGTGTGTGTGTGTGTGTGTGTGTGTGTGTGTGTGTGTGTGTGTGTGTGTGTGTGTGTGTGTGTGTGTGTGTGTGTTGTGTGTGTGTGCGTGTGCATGCATGCATGCATGCACGTATGAGGCATCCACATATTTAGAAGAAACATATTCAAATATTGACGGTGCTTTGAATGTTTCTTTTTGTTTCAAACATCAATTCGTTTGTCTTCTTTCAAAGAAGCCATCCAAAACAAAAGATACTTTATATAAATGTGTTATGTTTCACATTTTGACATGATTATATTTAGGCCTTAGGTGCCTTAAAACGGCGTAATGAAAGAAAACCCATTTGAACGTCACGTTCTGCATTTTTTTGCGTTGTTTGTTCCATTAAACTAGATAAAATCTTTAGAAAAGAAATGGATTATCCTTTCAACCAAATACTATGTTAGTTGATTTCAAATCACGGCTTCCTTGGAGCTTTGAATGCCTTAAAAGGACTGCAGTAAAACAAAGCCAAATGATGCCTGAAGCTCTGCATTTATGGCGTCTGATAACTTTTGGGTTACTTGTGACTAAAATGGGTTACTTTGACTCGTTTGTAAATTCATGATTTTAAGTGCCCTAGAAGCACTGCAATTAAAGCAAGACAACTGAAGTATCTGTTCTGCGATTTGGTTTGTATTAGCTTTTAGACTCTATTATTTTTGTGTTTCTGTTCTGACAATTAAGGATAATCATTTACTTTTTAAGTTTAGTTTATGAATGTGTTGAGACCGTAGGTGTCTTTAAATGGATTATCGAACAAGCTCACACATCTTATTATGGCCAACAGACAAACAATATTGGTTTGGGTTTATGACTAATGCGTGTCGGTTAATATAGGCCCGTGGCCCAATATTTACCACACCCTGGTCCATTTAACCCGAAATGATGTCTAAAGTGGGCTTCCTTTTCTTTAAGAATTTTATTATTTCTTATATAGAACTTTTTGAAATAGAGATAGCCATTTGATGGCTGTACTATATGAAGCTCTTATGGTAAGCTTTACAAATAATTAACCTTGAGTGAAGTGAAATTAGTGAAGGAGGTAGGGCTGCATTTCTTAGGGGTTCTAACTTACCCAATCTTCCCCTACTTTCGTTGTGCTGAATGTCCTAGGCCTACGATATTGCTAAAACATCACATTTCACAGCACACACACACACACACACACACACAACACACACACACACACACACACACACCACACACACACACACACACACACACACACACACGTTCACAAACGCATACACACACACACCACACACACACCACACACCACACACACACACACACACACACACACACACCACACACACACACACACACACACACACACACACACACACACGAATGGAAATTTGACATTCGTCGAAAACCTTTATGATAAAAAAATCACTTGCGACAAGTTTTTATTATATTATGGCAGGCTACATTATTTTCTGTGATATTTTGACGCTCAACTGCGGCGACGTTTTTTCACTTTGCAGAAAAAAATCGTCGCTGTGAAATATTAACGCTGCGACCATATTTCATAGGTGGTTTTTGTTTGCTTTTTCGTTCCAGTTTTTTTCTTTTTTTTTAACAACTCTTACAGAACCAAAAGTAATATCTTTTCGAGCTCTGCATTAATTTCAATGTGTGTGTGTGTGTGTGTGTGTGTGTGTGTGTGTGTGTGTGTGTGTGTGTGTGTGTGTGTGTGTGTGTGTGTGTGTGTGTGTGTGTGTGTGTGTGTGTGTGTGTGTGTGATTCGAACTTAGCTTTCATTTCAATGAGAGAGAGAGAGAGAGAGAGAGAGAGAGAGAGAGAGAGAGTGTGTGTGTGCGTGTGTGTGTGTGTGTGTGTGTGTGTGTGTGTGTGTGTGTGTGTGTGTGTGTGTGTGTGTGTGTGTGTGTGTGTGTTGTGTGTGTGTGTGTGTGTGTGATTTATTGCAAAACTTGCCTATGTCTGGGTTTCAATTGTTCTTGTTTTTTTTATTGTCATGATTGTGAATAATACGTTTTCGGATATACGTGTACATTTTTCACTTCACACCCCATTTCCCTCCGACCCTTCCCATCCCTTCTCTCAGTATTCGTATTGAGGCGCATGCTACGTGTTTCCAAATAAGCATGCTGGAATGAACAAAACTGTACTAATTTCAAAGGGAATCTTAAGTTAATGCGCCAGTTCACACTGAGAAACCATATTACGAGGCAAAACAAGACGAGATTCGTTTTCTTATGTCTTCATCAGGCAAGATAAACAACATTGATTGAGGACAATGAAAACGAAGAACGAGCAGTCACTGATCTTCTGAATTCGGCGCAAGGTGGGCGTTGAGCACGACAAGTGATTGTCGTTTTTCATTGTCCTGAATGTTGTTGATGTTTCCTGAAGAAGACTAAGACCATCATGGCTTTATCCTGTAGCTTGTTTGTCCAATGTAACTGGCGGATGTACTTTAAATTCGTTTACAACTTTATTTCAATTTCCTCCTGCAGTCGCCTCACTTTGAAACCAAACTTCTGCTGTCTAAGGAAGCCTGGAAAGGTGAATTGGCTCACAAGTGAGTTGAAAGGCCTGAAGAAATCTGTCAAATAAGGGGTGTCAATGTGAGTGATGTCATCGGTTAACATCCTTACAAAAAAACGGAATGAATGGTGAGCATTTATTCTTCGAAAGCAGGTATTTGGATTAAAACGTTATCTATTCTTAAAGGGGTTCTCGCCCATTTTTACAAATCTATTTTGACCAAATACACGGTTTTGGTATGTGGTCGTATTGCGAAACCCAGCCCGAATCAGCCGCCTGTATCTCATCTTGCTATGAGAGCAGCATTTCTTGTGGACCGGGACAGCGAGAGGCTGAAACAGGAACGAGAGCCTCGATTTCGATAAAAGGGGGGTTTCCCGATTGATGACTTAGAAAAGCCAAGTCACTCTTCGTGTTCGGCTGAAGCGAGATGGGGCGAATGTGTTTTGTGTCTGGTTGCGGAATTTCATCAGGAAATAAGCAAAGAGTAAGCGTTCATGCTTTTCCAGGTGCTTCCAGCCAGTTTAGGCGATTGTGGATAAATGTCACCACAACGAGGAAAGATTTTGTTCTTCGGGACAGTTATCATGGCATTTGCTGTCGTCACTTTGAAGAGCAGTTTCCAAGACCAACATACCTGGAAGGTAAAGGTGGAAGCTGGAATTCGGGTCCGAGGACAGATGAAAGAGGATGCTGTGCCAATATTATAACAGAAAAATGTATTAAAGCACTCTCTGTTCATTCGCCGGCTGCAAATGCAAGCCTCAAACGCAACAGTGACACGGATTCTGTCAGGAGCAAGAGAGCCAAACTCAGAGACGTAAAGAAGGTAAGGTTTGTGGAATGAGTGGTTGATCTTTTTGTGTTTCATTTCATTCTCAGTGCATAGTTGGTTGTAAAGAGAGTTGTTGGTTTTTGTAGATGTTGGCATCAAACTGAAACATACATTGTTACTTTCAGTCACACATGCCAGAGTCATAGTGGCAGTCAGTCAGTCACATTGCCTGCTGTCACTGAAACTGTTGCATGTTTGTGATTATTTTTTTCCCCTGCTGTTGCTGTTTCCAACAAAACTGAAGGTATGATTCTTATTAACAAGAAAGTGTCCATGTCCACAAATAACAGCTTGTTGGACTCCAGTGAATAATAGTTTGGGGTTTTATTTTTCAGGACATTGCTGAACATCAGGCACCCCTGCAAGTTCAAGTTTCCGCCCAACAACCATATGCTTTAGTAAGTGAATTATTCATCAGTATTTGGATACAGGATGGTGACAGTGTGCATTTTATCATATATGCAGTTGTGGTATGTCTGTATGCCATAAACTGCCCTGGTGAGTAAGAGAATAATGAGTTTAGATCTGCAGCTTAGATCTGATGTACGGCACGTCACGCATCAGTTTTTGAAATAACAGCCAGAATCTTTGACTGCAACATATTGTAAAAGACCCATCAGATTCTAATTGTCATTGTGGAACTTCAGAATTTAAGTAGAGGGAGTGAGATTGAAAATGAAGAATGTAAAAAAAAGTGTGCGTGTATGTGTGGGTGTGGGGGGGGGGGGGGGAGGGGCTGAAAGTGAACAGCTATTAAAAAGATTTCTACAGCAGGGAAGAGAATTAGTGTGATGATGCAGTAGCTGACAAACTCCTGTTCAAAGGAAAAGGCATTATCTGATAGATCTAAACAACTAAGGAAAATGTGGTGTATCACATAATCATTTTAAAGTTATTTACATACTACGGTAATGTGTGTGTGTGTGTGTGTGTGTGTGTGTGTGTGTGTGTGTGTGTGTGTGTGTGTGTGTGTGTGTGTGTGTGTGTGTGTGTGTGTGTGTGTGTGTGTGTGTGTGTGTGCGTGTGAACAGATGTATGCATGTGCATGTGTATATCATGTACTATCTGTGTCGTGCGTATGTGTGTACATGTACATAATATGTCAACTTGTAAAAGTAATGTCGAACTGCCTGGAAAGAAACACAAGCGTCTGATGGCGAGGGAGGTGATACTGTACATGGAGCTGTAGGTTCAAACTGGTACGGCTGAACTCCATACACTTCAGTGAAAATTTCACGTTCAATGTCCTCTTCGTTGGAACTTGACTCGTAGCTGGGAGCATCTGCCATTATAGCCGGAAAATAGTTGAGTTTTACGTCCTCATAGCGAAAGCTTTTAGCAACATGTCTTTCATTCACGGTAGTCTTGGTATTTATACGTCACTTGCGGAATCCCCGACTCTCGTCTCTTTCCGTACTGTGCTCGGCAATCTTCGTGGCGAGTCACGATTTGGCTACTTGCACGACCTGAAACACTGATAGAAGTGAATTCCAGAAGAAAAATAACACGTACACCGAAACACACTCGATCATACTTTTGAACAACCCAAACATGCTATTTAGGGGTGAGGACCCCTTTAACTTTACGTCGGCAGTGCACATTGTGGCGTGTAACCTGCAGCTCGTCTCGTGTCCTTGAACTTGAAGATCGACAACCCGTTTACTCTCATTTCTTTCTCATTCGTAAAAAGAGATGGTGTCAGAAGGGTGACACTGAATTTAGTAGCAAACACGATTTGGAACAAAGTTCATGAGAGTGACATTTTTTTACGATCCAATATTGTGGAGTACGAGTGCCACGTCTTCTTCTCCCTCAGGTCAAATTTTGTCGCGAGCACATATTTTGTCGTGGCCCATACAGCAACATTTTACAACATCAGAATTCATACGGCAAGGTCATAGCGAGATAAATGTTGAAGTGCGGAGAGCTGTCACACACAAAGGTACGTGCTGCCTTTGAAAAGGAGAATGAAAACAACTAAGCATGATGTGAGGCTTCAAACAGCCTGGTGTGAATGGTGCATGGCTTGAAATGATTGTTGCTGCGTTTGCATGTGCCTGCAGCACTCAGGTTGAGCATGCATACCTCGTGGATGATTGTTTTGATGATGGCTGGTGGGTTTATTAAGCTGCAGTCCATTTACCAACGCTGATTTTTTGTTTTCGTTTTTGAAACTGTAAATAAGTTAGTTTCTAGCTTAATTATTTCCCTTTCAGGTCAACGATTATTGTGAGAGAGAGAGAGAGAGAGAGAGAGAGAGAGAGAGAGAGAGAGAGGAGAGAGAGAGAGAGAGAGAAGACAAGACAAGACAAGACAAAGTTCTTTATTTACGAGGATAATAGATAAACACTGACGTGCTTTTTTACATCCAGTCCTCGCCCTGAGTAGGGACAACATGCAGTAAAATCAATTGAGAGAGAGAGAGAGAGAGAGAGAGAGTGAGAGAGAGAGAGAGAGAGAGAGAGAGAGAGAGAGAGTTAAATTCCTCTAGCCCATAGAAGCAGTCGTTGTGGTACACAATCAAGATGAACATAGAAGACGAAAGCTTACGCAAGTTTGGTGTAAGATGAGCGTTGGACCTTGTCTGTCTAAGACCTTCCAGGCCATCAACTGAATATAAAGGTGCAGCAACTGAAATGTAGTGGCACACGAAATGCAAATCTTGCAAAACTGGACTTACAGGACCACTTTCTTTCAACATTCACACGCCTTCGATACATTTCAGGCTGTCGTGCGGTTTCTTTGCGTCAAACATCTAACAAAGTGTACTGAATCAGTAAGCAGCGCAACTGTGCTACGATCACCAAAGTCGCACGCGCCCACGTATCAATATTACACGAAAAGAAGCTCTCATTATTCAAAACAACGTTATGAACGGGGTTTTTATTTTTTAATTGAAAAAAAAAAGAAACAAAGGAAAGGGATTAAAAAGGGGATGGGTGTGGAGGGGCGGGGAGAGCTCTAAACTGCAGAACTGTTGAAACTTTTGTCGTGAGGATTCATAGAATAAGAGGAATTTCCGACAACGGCATGGTTCTGTGTCAGACGTCACTATCTGGAAGAAAAAAAGCAAGTTTCTTGACACGCTGCATCTCCCATACCACCCTGCCCTACGGTACAAGATTTTTTTTTTTTTTTGTCAAATGATAACATTTATAGAATAACGCAAAAGTCTCTCTCTCTCTCTCTCTCTCTCTCTCTCTCTCTCTCTCTCTCTCTCTCTCTCTCTCTCTCTCTCTCTCTCTGTGTGCCATTGGCAGTGTCTGTCCGCATACAAAATTGGCCTGGAAGGGGAGTAACTGATGTTGGACCAGACGTGGAGGTCGTTCGGGATTTACTCCCTTGGTTGTGAGTGGCTTTCTTTTTTAACCTGTTAATTTCATATATGGAAACACGTTCGTGAACACACAACACACACACACACACACACACACATACATACATACATACATATATTATATATATATATATATATATATATATTTTATTATATATATATATATATTATATATATATAATGCTGAACAATTAAGTAGTGCAGAAACAAGAGCAGGTTAACAATTCTTCCATCATAAAAGTAATGACTTGGCAAGATTTGAAATTTAAAAAAAAACACGTTGAAGATGAAGAAAAGGGGGAAAATGGATATTATGAATATGAAAACCCTTCACTAGCTGCATGGGGGAACCATCGCAATCCCTCTCGAAGGAAGACCTATATGTATCACCTGCTCCTAGGCCTTTTCGTCCGCTGGATCGGACTCATTAAGGAGACACGGCTGATTCTGTCTGTGCTCTTGGTGTCAAATAGAGACACACCACAGTCCGTATTTCTGTGGTATTCTCACCACCAAGGGTTTAAAAAAAAAGAATCCAACAACAACCCCAAAGCAGCCAGCGAAAGGTAGTAAATAAAACAAAAGGAAAAGAGTGGAGAGGAAAAAAGTTGCTGAATTACTAAAAACATTATGCAAACAGTTTATATAAAATATATATATATATATATATATATATATTATATATATATATATATTATTATAATATATATATATATATATATATATATATATATTATATTATATATATATATATATATATATATAATATATATTATTGTCACGACCCGGGTTTACCTTGTTTTACTCTGTTGTTAAATAGAGAATAAAACATGAACAGCTCACGACTTTTTATAATAACTGTGTGATCATCAATAGGCTCACTTTCGCGTTTTCGCCACCCCTGACAACAACATATAGCTCACTTCCTCCAAACAGTCGTCTGCTATCACGCCAACATTTATAACAAACTCCAAAGAAATACAAGTTCCAACTTTAACTTGTATGAAAACCACTTAAACTTCACATTCATAATTTAACATACATTTTTGCACACAGGTATTCACAAATCAACTTAAATTAGCCAACCCTCAACATTACTTATTTCTAAACTAACTGACCTCCCTAACGAATACTTCCCCTGACTAAAACTAGAACTCACCTAACCTCTGACCTAACCAAATTAAATAACTTCCAAGTTCCCTACTAACAAATTAATTCATACGCCTATGCTCTCCTCAATTACTCGAACATTCTTACAAAATTCTTAAACTCTTTGCTCCCATCGCTCAAAACCTAACACTCGCCTCAACACGGAAACCACAACACGCAACTGCGAACTTCAGCCACACGCAAGCTCTCCATAACATTACAGTTCACTCAGCCAACGCGGTGTGCAACAGCGGCCGCCCAGCTATCAAACATGATGCCTGCACAAGCCGGAATAAATATATTTAGAACCTAACAAACTCTTGTTCCTATTTCGAAACATCTTAAATCTCTAAGTCGAATGAACTACAACTAGAGCCAAAAATCCGAACTGTACTCACCAAGCAGCCCACACCTCCATGCATTCAGAAAAGGACCGAACACGGTCGCACAGGGCCTTATATTCCTATGCATTGCCTCGGCTTCACCAAGGCCATACTCCACAGATGCGGAGATTACAAAAAATCCCAAAAACTTTTAACACTATCACTAACACTTTCTGACATCACCCCCTTCCCCGGGGAAAAAAATAAAAAAAATAAACTATTATAATTTTTTTTTTTTAAAGAAGACCAGCGACCGACGGAGGAAAAGTTCCTGAAGATGGCTCGAAACTAGGTGTTTTTTATCCATTTAGGGAAAATCCACTGATTAAGAGCTTCAAAATAACCTTCACCAAGGTTAATAATTGAGTACCACACTCAATAATTGACTAGTCCCCCGACTGTCAATGCTCAATCCCTTTAGAGTAATTTTTCCTATTACTCTATCATTAATGAAAATTCTCGTCAGAATTAACATTAGTCCTAGACCCCTGTCACAGGACATGGATACAAAAAAGTAACTCGAATACCACATATTCAAGAACTCTCTATGACCCCGTCAAGGTTACACCCAGATTGTTGCATCAACATCCACAAATCGAGCGAAGGTCCCTGGTCCCTATCTAGAAAAATATGTTTATAATTAATAATCACATATAATTTCTAATTTACTGTCAAATATACCATCCATTGTGAGTAATAACGTTAATTGAAATTTTTTTTTTTTCCATCCAAATGATTTATATTGTCTTTCCACGTCTTTGAACATCCCTCCGGGTCACAACGTTGATTGAAAATGTTTTCATTCCAATTGGTTTATATTGTCTTTTCACGTCCTTGAACAGTTTTAGAAAAGTTTATTTCACCGTGTATGACGACACAACCCCTGGACCTGGCCTTGAATATGTCAACGTCACACGTGTGAAGTAACTTGCACTTGTGGATGACAGCTACGGAGTGCAGCAAAGGATGATAGCATCTTCCTTCAGCCGTGTTCCTGCAACAATCCAACTCACAGCGAAAAACATGCTCTCCAACTAACAAGTTAATGCTATGATAATACAAGCATACCCATCTGCATGACCCTCACTCCACCAGACGAGACAACACATCCGCTTCATAATTACTTGCACCTGGGATTGGCAAAATTGAAAATGAATAATCTTGCAGTGCAAGACCCCAGCGCAAAACACGCGCATTTGTTGGTTTAGCGTTTTCCAGACTGAAAGCGGTTTGTGATCCGTCTCCACAATGAAGTGACGACCAACAGATAGCGCTGGAATTTCTCCACGGCCCAGAATAAGCGCAAGGCACTCCCGCTCAATAGTTGAGTACCTCGTCTCTCTGTCCAGGAGCCTCCTGCTTGCGTATAGGATTGGGTGCACTTGCCCCTCCCTGGACTGCAGCAAAACCGCCCTATGCCCACTGATGAAGCATCAGTGCGCACAATGAAGGTCTGCGCAAAGTCCGGCAATGCCACGACAGGACTTTTGGATAATACCGCTTTCACTGTGTCAAACGCAGTTTGACAAGCGGGTGACCACTTCACCTTGCTTGGACACATTCTCTTTGTCAAATCCACCAAAGGTGCCACTGTGCTTGAAAGTGCGGTATGTACCGACGATAAAATCCTGCCATGCCCAAAAATGAACGAACTTGTCGTTTTGTCCTTGGTACACTGACTGACAAAACTTGTGAAACCTTGCTTGGTTCTGGTGACATTTCATTGCCCCCGATGACATGTCCCAAGAAGGTAATCTTCTGATAGCCTACTTCAATCTTACTAGGCCGAGCGGTAAGTCCATGCAAAGACAACTCTCTCAACAAAGCGTCAAGTGATGATAAGTGGCGTGTCCAGCTGACAGTAGCCACCATAATGTCGTCGAAGAAATTCAACGCATCAAACCCTTCTTCAAATGCAATCTCCTCATCATGCGTGCAAATGTGCTTGGGGCTGTGGATAACCCAAAAGGCATGCGCTTGAATTGAAACAAGCCCTGTGGAGTCCGAAAAGCGGTTTTCTCTCTATCACCCTCAGCCATCTTAATCTGCCAATATCCTTTGGTCAGATCAATTTTGGTGAACCACTTTTTGTCTTTGAGAGAAATGAATAGTTCCTCCACATCTGGAATTGGTTCAGAATCAAACGGGTTGTCACCTTGTTGATTTCTCGCATGTCAATGCAAAAGCGCACATTTCCATCTCTCTTCCGGATCAGAACGGACTGGTGATGAAAATGGGGAACAAGATGGTTCTATGATATCCATTTGTAACATTTTATCAAATTTCTTTTTTGACCAAGTCGTCTGAACCGAAAGGAAGAGGATTACTGCCGAACATTCACAGGTTTGGATACTGTGAGCGAAATGCGATGTTCGCATAAATCAGTGACGCCTGGCACATCAGTAAGCATCTCAGAGTGCTTTTCCATGCCCTGTTCAATTTGTAGCCTCTTGTCCTGTGGCAAGGCAACATCATATTTGACCTCTTTCACACCTTCAGTTTGCACTGTGGGAACTGTTTGTATAGACACTTTGGAAGTAGTCTCTGGCACACCTTCATTTTCATCACATAAAGGTAGCACTGACACTGACGCAAGTACCACATTATTCTTCCTTTTGTACTCTCTCAAAATGTTGATGTGAAAACAATTTATGTACCCCATTCATGTCGATAAGGTAATCATTCACATCATGTCTCTTGAGTACAACAAATGGGCCCTTCCATTTCAACAACATTTTGTTTGTGTCAGTGGGCAACAACACTAACACCTCATCACCTATTGACAGTTTTCTGTCCACCAAAACACTCAGTCCCCTCCTTTCCTGGTGGTTGTCCGACTTTTTGGAAACATGATTCCAAAGAGCTGTCACCTTTCTGTAAATCGGTCACTTTGTCGGTTGAAACGTCCAATTGTGGAACTTTGGCAGTCAACAAAGGTCGGAAAGGTTTGTCAGTCTTCTTTGTTTGTGCTCTCGTAACAGCATTTGCAATTTCCCAAACACAAGCAAATGTACAACCAGGTATTCGACCCAAAATCACATCACACACAGGTTTATCAACAACACAAGCTTTGACACTCCCGGAAAAAGCTAGGACAATCAATGTTGACAACTGCTACAGGAAAATCAACAGTTTCACCACTAAACATGGTACAGGAGATTGTTTCATCCACATACTGTTCTTTTGAAACCAATGATTTTCTGACTCCTACTGTAGTGCAACTGAATCCAACATGACAGTAGCTTCCTGTCCATTCACTGTACCCTGACATGTTTGAATTTCCTCGGGCAAGCCATGTTGTACAGACAAACCCGATGGAGCCTATCTGTGATTTCAGCATTGGTTTTCGGTCACAGTCTTTCAGAAGGTGCTTACTGTCACCACACCAGTAGCATGTTCTGACTTTCTTTGGACTTGTGCTGGTTGGCACATTCTGTTGTGTGTTGACAAATGCTTTGGATTTTGTCATGTGTTCTTTCCTATCCTCAACACGAAAAGTAGTGTTTCCTGACCCTCTGGTATTTGAAACATAAGATTTCCTTGGGTACCCCGCCGTAGCCACGGTAACCCCCATATCCTCCTCTAGAATATCTGGAATCACCATTGGTTGGTGGATTCCCTGACACAGAAGCGTGTGCAAAATGGTGAACTTTTTCCTCACGTCCCAAGGTTTCACTCTTATGTACTTCTCTGTACCTTTCAGCCTTCTCAACCAAATCTTTCACGTCTGAAAAACCAGTTTCCTTCAAAAAGGCTACCAACTTTGCGGAACATGACGACAGGAATTGTTCAGTGATCAACAAATCAAAAAGACCTTCAAATGATTTTTGAACTCCTGACAAGTCTATCCATCGCATGAAAAGCGGTGCAACTTATCAAAAAAAACTGGAAAGGTCTCACTTTGTTTTTGGCTTAACAGTGCGGAATTTCTCACGAAATCTCCTTTGTACACTGAAAGCGCTCCAACAAATGGTCACTCAACTCTTTGAACGTTCTATTTGGCTGAGAGGATAACAGCTCATAATAATACGTCAAAGCCTTTCCTTTTAAACATCCAGAAAGAATTGATGCCCAATCATCCCTCTTCCATCCTACAATTTTGCATGTTGTTCAAATCTGAACAGGTAACTTTCAATATCATCTTGTCGGTCATCAAAGTAAGGGAATTTGGGACGGGTACGAGCTTGAGCAGAAGCTTCAGCTTGTTTTTTATCTTCAGCATATTTCTCTTTTTCAGATTTTTTAGAGTTTCCTGCAACTCCAATTCTCTTTCTTTCAATTCAAGTTCTTTCATCTTCAATCTTAAACTCTTCCTGTTTTTCATTTTCTTTCAATTCAAGTTCTTTCATCTTCAATCTAAACTCTTCCTGTTTTTCATTTTCCTCCAATTCAAATTCCCTGTTTCCTCTTTCAGTTTGTAACCTCAACTCCCTTTCCTTCAATTCCATTTCTCTGTGGGGCATCAAAAATTCTGCTTCATTTCTTCTCAGCTTGCCTCAAAAATTCTGCCTCATTCTTCTGAGTCTGCCTCAATAGTTCTGCCTCGTTATTCTCAGGCCTTGCTCTAGCCTCTACCAGGCCTTCAGAATATGCTTAGTTTTCGCTACTTGCGTCAACTGAAGCAAATTAGCTTCTCTTTCTAACTCAGCCACGAGCTGGTCTAGCGGGTCAAGAGGAACCCCCGCCATTTTAAAACAATATTGGTACTCTTGGAAAAATAAATAACTAAGTCCACAGAGACCAAATATTGACAAATGTATCAATGAAAATTTATGTACACAAAATTTTAACTCAATTTTTTAAAAAGAACAATGTAGCCCCCACTACAAAGGTAAGAAAAAATTTATAGAGGCATTTGCTATGCATTTCCAGCAAATGAAATCAATGGTTTTACTGCTTAATCCAATGTTTAGCAGTTTACAATGACAAATATTTTTTTTTCTGATTCCAATTTTTAACAATGCAAATATATTATTGCTTACTCCAACTTCAGCAAATACAAATATAATACTGCTTACTCCAACTTCAGCAGCAATTACAATCCCATTATTGCTGACTCCAACCGCAGCAATTTACAATAGCAAGACACTGCTGAATTCATTTAATACAGCAATGAATACATTTTCCACATTCACAATTACACAATATTTTACAAGTGTAATATAAGTCAGACCCAGAAATTTTTTCAAAATATCTTTAAATTTAACTGAATTGCCTGTCGTGACAGCCCGACTTTGATAACAGTCCAAGAAGTGACTCACCCAAGAGTACAGAGTTTTGCGCCCGGTACGACTGCTCACATCAGACCACCAGAATGCGTCTGTTAAATCCCTTCCGACCGTTCCCTCACAGTGGTCGAGAGTCGTCAACGGCACATAAATATAGGAAAGAAAAATGTATTAGAAAAACCTTTGTATAAATAAATTTCATATAACAATGACTCTAATCAATAACACTTCTGAAAATATAAATATTACTATTTTTCCGAAAACAAATCTAGAAAATGTTACTACATATCCAAAAATTTAACTGTTTCACTGACCATCCTACTACTGATGACAACAACACAATTATTGAAAAATGCAGGCTCGCCACTAATGTCACGAGCCGGTTTACCTTGTTTTACTCTGTTGTTAAATAGAGAATAAAACATGAACAGCTCACGACTTTTTATAATAACTGTGTGATCATCAATAGGCTCACTTTCGCGCTTTCGCCACACCTGACAACAACATATAGCTCACTTCCTCCAAACAGTCGTCTGCTATCACGCCAACATTTATAACAAACTCCAAAGAAATACAAGTTCCAACTTTACTTGTATGAAAACCACTTAAACTTCACATTCATAATTTAACATACATTTTTGCACACAGGTATTCACAAATCAACTTAAATTAGCCAACCCTCAACATTACTTATTTCTAAACTAACTGACCTCCCTAAAAGAACTACTTCCCCTGACTAAAACTAGAACTCACTAACCTCTGACCTAACCAAATTAAATAACTTCCCAAGTTCCCTACTAACAAATTAATTCATACGCCTATGCTCTCCCAATTACTCGAACATTCTTACAACATTCTTAAACTCATGCTCCCATCGCTCAAAACCTAACACTCGCCTCAACACGGAAACCACAACACGCAACTGCGAACTTCAGCACACGCAAGCTCTCCATAACATTACAGTTCACTCAGCCAACGCGGTGTGCAACAGCGGCCGCCCAGCTATCAAACATGAAAGCCTGCACAAGCCGGAATAAATATATTAGAACCTAAACAAACTCTTGTTCCTATTTCGAAACATCTTAAATCTCTAAGTCGAAATGAACTACAACTAGAGCCAAAAATCCGAAAATGTACTCACCAAGCAGCCCACACCTCCATGCATTCAGAAAAGGACCGAACACGGGTCGCACACGGCCTTATTCCTATGCATTGCCTCGGCTTCACCAAGGCCATACTCCACAGATGCGGAGATTACAAAAAATCCCAAAAACTTTTAACACTATCACTAACACTTTCTGACATATATATTATATATATATATATATATATATATATATATAACAAACTAATAAATTCCAAGGATAAGTACTGAGCACCGTTCCAGCAACTTACAGAGGGAGCTTGGTGTTGCAATATATATATATATATATATATATAGATATATATATATATATATATATATATATATATATATAACCAGAATTTTCGACAGTTTGAAAGAGAAGTGACTGGAGGCTGAAACTGAAAGAACTTGAAAGAAGATTTACTGCTCCTCCGAACGAAAGAGACACATTACCAGACACAACACGATGCCTTTCCACCTCTTTTGCACTTCCTCAGGCAAGACACAACAACAAGCAAGACAATGAAAACAAAGAACGAACGATAAAATATCTTCTCAAAATTTAACGGGAAATGGATGTGGCCACATAGTGTGTATGTATTGAGAAGAAACGCAAATAAACATGCAGTTGATAAAAAAAAAAAAAAAAAGAAGAAAAAAAAAAAAAAACAGCAGTGAGGGCGAAGAAGTCCTGAATTACGATCAAAATGACTCGAAGCGGATGGGGTGGGGTCGGGGTGGGGGGGTAGGAGGAGGGGGCGATTGGGATGAAAAGATGAGTTAAAATATACATGTTAAATCCTCCACAGACAGCCATGGGGCACGATTGTGTGTTCTGTTTGTTTGAAGAGAACCATCGGCTTATGCCTGACCAGGTCGGTCCTCGTCTTCTGGGTAGAGAAAGCCGCATAGGTCCCAGTCTTCAGCAGTCATGGGCAGTTCTCATGACAGAAGATGTGTGTATTGTCATGACTTACATAATGTCGTATGGAATGGACCGGATAAGAAACGTCAGTGAATTTTGATGCTGAGGAGTACAGGTGGAGATTTTGAAAAAAAAAAAAAAAGAATTTATGAGAAATATAGAAGTGTGACCACAATGTTAGACCATATGTGAATAGTGCTGAAATTCATAACTTTTCGTTATTGTTGATTCGACAGGACGCTGATGCACGTGATGGGTGAGAGAAGCTCACTTGTTTGTAGGACGGGTGTGTTCCCGATCTTTATGGCAGACCTCGAGATGACAAACTGTGGTACAGGAGGTTAGATGAACTCTTCACTTTGCAAGAAATGACTGACCAATGTTTTCCAGCCTTGGGGGTTGAAGAGGGAAAACTTAGGTTTTTCCTGACGATCACAGAGTGGTCATCGAAGCAGTTGCAGACAGAAGTCTGCTAGGGATTTTGTATGGCGTTTATTCCCTGCGGAAAACCTCAGCGTCCAATAAATCAACCAAAAGCCAACCTCCTGTTAACTTGAGTCCCCCTGGTGGATCTTTATATGAAAAAAAAATTCCTAAGTGAGCTATTTACGTCCCGGGAAAGGAATGAAAGAGAATGCAAGGTTTTAAGTGATATCCACTCAAGAAAGAAAGAGGAACTTTGTTGCAAATGTTTATTTGGAAAATAAACATGCCAATTGGTCAGGAAAACGTGCATTGTTGCTCTTGTTTGATGTTGCTATTTTGATATTACTTGGATGTTTCCTTTACATAGATACTGTTTCTTGCTAGCTGTTGTGTTTTCTTACAGGTTGAGCATAATTTGTTATTTCAACGATCAATCAATCTGTTCAGAAATGTCCGCAGAAATCCATTTGTGTCCCCAACGTTCTATTGTAGCCAAACGTAGCCAAACCAAGTTTTTAGAATTTAGTGCTCACGTTTAGAACACATTTCTTTGTCTGTTGCATCCAAATCAAATAACATTATATGCTGTCCTGGGCACCCTTGTAATTTGAAGGAAATACTACTGCTCCTGTCAGACTTGTGTAGCCCATATGAATTATAATGTGAATGGTAGCATGGCCACTTACGTCAGACACATTGTCTACAATCAGAGAAGGAGTTGCTATATCATAAGAAAAGAAAAAATAGTAGGAGCATGTCGTTTTTTGTTTACTTTATCCCACAAGCTGGCTGAAGGAATAAGCGTTAAAGTCTGTTTCCCATTTTTCAAGAACACTCAAACCACACCCAGGAAATGAGGGAAGGGGGGTGGGGTGGGGTGAATGTCAAAGTGAAGCACTTAGATTGTGAGGGGGAAGGAAAACATAACTATCAAAACAAAGTAACCATACCTGTAAGAGTTTATTTTTTTACACGACTATTAAAACACTCCTCAACATCAAAATTCACTTACGTTTCATATCCGGTCCATTCATACGACATTCTATAAGAATTATTATGGCGTCATATGACGCCATATCAAAGTTAAAATATGTATTTTTTTTAAGTTCAAATCTTTGCCAAGTCATTACTATAACGACTGAAGAATTGTTAGCCTGCACTTGTTTTCCCCCACTACTTAATTGTTCAGCATTATATTGTTTGGTCAATCAGTGGGAGATTGCATCTCTTAGGAGATCCAAGTAAAGGTTGTTCTGTACAATTCTTAGCCACTCACAATGCTTGGGTTATTGAACAGCAGAGCTGACCACTCAGACTGTTCCATATCTCTCGATCTCCCTTGCATCCTTGAATGGATCCTCAAGCATAGGCTCAAAGATTGTCCCCTACATTTTATACTGTTTGAATAATGCTTTTAGTTTTTCAGCAACTTTTTTTTCCTCTCCACACTTTTGTTTTGTTCCATTTTACTACCCTTCACTGGCTGCTTTGAGGGTCCTGTTAGATTCTTTTTTGAACCCGTGTTGGTGAGAACACCACAGAATTATGGACTGTGGTGTGTCTCTATTTGACACCAAGAGCACAGACAGAATCAGCCGTGTCTCCCTGATGAGTCCGATCCAGCGGACGAAAGGCCTAGGAGCAGGCAATACAAGTAAATGTACCTTCGAGAGGGATTACGATGGTTCCCTCAGGCAGCAAGTGAAGGGCTTCTCATATTTATGATATATTCCCCCCATTTTCTTCATCTTCAAATTATTTTTTAATTTAATTTTTTTTTCAAGTTCAAATCCTTGCCAAGTCATTACTATAAGGACTGAAGAATTGTTAGCCTGCATTTGTTTCCCCCCACTACTTAATTGTTCAGCATTATATATATATATATATATATATATATATATATATATATATTATATATATATTATATATATGTCACACTGTCACTTTTGCACACATACATTCATGACAGCATTTACTCCATACGCACACGCAATCTTTCCAATCAACCAAAAGGCGCACTACCGAATGTTTCTTCTTCTCCCCCTCTCCTTCGGGGAAAAACAACTTTACTAAATCACATCAGAACAATTAATGAATAGATTCTATACATGTATCTCTCTTTTCCTACACTGAGAGATAACTCAATACATTCAAGATTCTATAAAGTCATGGCCTTCACATAACATTGGCCCAAGATCCAGACCAGGAGAATAAATAATTCCTGCAATCATGATGCCATACCCGCATCAGAGATAAGACTCGCCCCATGCTGTCATGATTCCCTGTCTCTCTCATAAACCGTGTCTCCCCCTTGAATTCTCCTGTCACTGGAGAGATGATGAGTTCCAACTCCTCTCCCTTGAGTCTTTATTTGCTGGGGCTGAACTACCGGTGTGTTCCCCACACCATGGCCATCTTTAACCACCTCACGGGGTGAAGAGTGAAAGGTGAAAGGTGAAGGGCTGAAACACGAATAAGGTTCGTGTAAGTAACCTGCTTCCCAATTTAACATGAATTCTTTCTTTCTCTTTTCTTTAGGTTTTCCCCTGTAGCTTTCCCCAACTATCTATGGCTCACCTAGTAATGACTGGTCAGCAGTGAGGACCAGCGTCCTGACAGGTTCGAGTCTCTAGGCCATCTGCTGGGCTAAAACTGATTCTTTCCTCCTCCTCCAAGTGAGTGCATACTCGGTGTTCAACACACATGACCAGCACCTTACCAGCCCTTATTAAACTATCTCTCAGTGGTCACTTTCACCCAATGACCACCGTTGTTTATTTAATGAGTCATTCTCACAATTATTTGGGGACGCCCGCTACACTAGTCAAGCCACATGAATATTCTTCCTTTTTAGTTGTGGCATGGGGAAATGATTCATATCACTAAACTACATGTGATGGAGCGTCACATGCCTTGATGTGAGGCTACACCACATGACAGTATGACAGTCACATCTTTTCAAAGTGGTAACACACAACAAACTTTTACCATCTGTCATCATACGAACCATAAACCTTACCGGTGTCCTCTATTTTCCCTACCACAACAAATGTTTCCATGCACAGTGCATTGGAGAAACAAACAGAGAGGCCAACAAACAAAAGTCTCAACACTTGCTTCTGTCTGTATCGCTCTGATATCAAGAGTTCAGGTATTCTTGTCACCAAACACTTTAGCCACGACTGCCCTTCACCCCTCTTGACATAGATTTTTGCCCCAGGAAAAATATGATAAACAAGTGCATCCTATGGGTCTGTTGACATAAAAGCTGTAAAAAGCAGAACCAGGTACAGACACGACCATAGTAACAGCTGGGACAACGAACAACAAAAGCAGAACCAGGAACAGACACGATCATAGTAACAGCTGGGACAACGAACAACAAAAGCAGAGAGACAGGTACAGAAACGACCATAGTAACAGCTGGGACAACGAACAACAAAATCCGGAGCACATCAGTCGGAAAACCGTACACAACAATAGCAATAGAAACAGTTGAAACGAATCAATTGTCTTCTACAGTTTTATTTCCCCTTTCTGTCACAACTCTTTGGCCAGTCATCAGAGATGTGACTAGCACAAATGACCAGAGCATATGACTGTCTCATTCAGAACAATGTTCAGAAGATATAGCTTACTCATTCAGCCACGTTTTACAGATTACGGACATACAACTCTGAGCAATAAGACAAAATAAAGAAGTTCAAATGTGAGTCTAAATGTAACGAACAAATTACGCCTGTAACACAGAGGTAGCATGCCTCGATCTGTTGGTCTTCTGTGGGCAGGACAAGGAACCTGCCTGCCCGTGCACGCACACATAGCAGAGGTGCGCGCGCGCGCGCGCACGCACGCACGCACGCACGCACGCACGCACGCACGCACGCACGCACGCACGCACGCACGCACGCACGCACGCACACACACACACACACACATAAGTGCACCTGCGTGCACGCGCGCACGCACGCGCACTCACACACACACACACACACACACACACACACACACACACACACACACACACACACACCAGCACATGAAGTATTATTCAACAGCAATAGAGTCAAATAAGGAAGGTCGCACAAGTGGTCAAAGAGGTGACGTTTCCAGTGGGACCTTTGTCGTTCAGGCAAATGGGAAAAAAGCCAGTGGAGCTCCTCAAATTAATAAAGGAAATTTTGAGAGTTTTTTTTCTTAATTCCCAGCTGAACAAAAGAAGAATTGTAGTAACAGATTGAACATGTCATTATGTCGTATAATACAGACCTATGTAAACCATCAGCAGAACAATGTATTCAAGCCTCACAAAGAGGTGACGTTTCCAGTTGGACCTTTGTCGTTCAGGCAAATGGGACAAAAAGCCAGTGGCGCTCCTCAAATTAATAAAGGAAATTTTGAGGGTTTTTTTTTCTTAATTCCCAGCTGAACAAAAGAAGAATTGTAGTAACAGATTGAACATGTCATTATGTCGTATAATACAGACCAATGTCAACGATCAGCAGAACAATGTGTTGAAGCCTCCACTTCTAACACTGACCAATGTAAGCCATCAGCTGAACAATGTACTGAAGACTCCACTTCTAACACAGACCAGTGTCAACCATCAGCAGAACAATGTGTTGAAGACTCCACTTCTAACACAGACCAATGTCAACCATCAACAGAACAATGCGTTGAAGCCTCCACTTCTAACACAGACCAATATCAACCATCAGCGGAACAATGTATTGAGGCCTCCACTTCTAAAACAGACCAATGTCAACCATCAGTAGCACAATGTGTTGAAGCCTCCACTTCTAACACAGACCAATGTCAACCATCAGCAGAACAATGTGTTGAAGACTCCACTTCTAACACAGACCAATGTCAACCATCAGCAGAACAATGTGTTGAAGCCTCCACTTCTAACACAGACCAATGTCAACCATCAGCAGAACAATGTGTTGAAGACTCCACTTCTAACACAGACCAATGTCAACCATCAGCAGAACAATGTGTTGAAGCCTCCACTTCTAACACTGACCAATGTCAACCATCAGCAGAACAATGTGTTGAAGACTCCACTTCTAACACTGACCAATGTCAACTATCAGCAGAACAATGTGTTGAAGACTCCACTTCTAAAACAGACCAATGTCAACCATCAGCAGAACAATGTGTTGAAGACTCCACTTCTAACACAGACCAATGTCAACCATCAGCAGAACAATGTGTTGAAGACTCCACTTCTAACACAGACCAATGGCAACCATCAGCAGAACAATGTGTTGAAGACTCCACTTTTAACACTGACCAATGGCAACCATCAGCAGAACAATGTGTTGAAGACTCAACGTCTGGTGCTTGGGGACCAGAGCAAGGATCCAAACAAAAACGGTTGGGAGAAGGGGAGGGGTGTGTGCAGAACGAGGGTAAAGGAATATATCAACGTGCTCCAGTTGTGGGTATTGACTATCATTAAAAAAAGTTTTGAAAATGAGGTTACCAGTAGACATGTTGAAGTTATGACCTGTGCTGCTTTCTGCCTAAACAATAAGGATGTATCTCGCCAGAAGATTGCAGTTCAGTCCCAAAGTACACCTGAATGGTTCAGAGATTCACAGCTAAAAACACGCAACATGGCCAGAGATTCACAGCTAAAGCCATGCAAAGCACACCTGAATGGTATATGGCCAGAGATTCACAGCTAAAACCATGCAAAGCACTCCTAAATGGTTCAGAGATTCACAGCTAAAACCATGCAAAGCACACCTGAATGGTATATGGCCAGAGATTCACAGCTAAAACCATGCAAAGCCCACCTGAATGGTTCAGAGATTCACAGCTAAAACCATGCAAAGCCCAACTGAATGGTTCAGAGATTCACAGCTAAAACCATGCAAAGCCCAACTGAATGGTTCAGAGATTCACAGCTAAATCCATGCAAAGCCCACCTGAATGGTTCAGAGATTCACAGCTAAAACCATGCAAAGCACACCTGAATGGTATATGGCTAGAGACTCACAGCTAAAACCATGCAAAGCACACCTGAATGGTATATGGCTAGAGACTCAGCTAAAACCATGCGAAAACTGAAAGTGGTGATGAGAAGACTGGGGATGACGAAACTGACATGTTTTGGCTCATGGCTAAGACCAGATAAAACCATACGGTTCTTAGTAACCAGATCCAGCGGTATTTCTTATTTGTGTATTCACTGTAGTTTGGAGTAAAAGATGATGTCATGACAGTCTCTTGTTGGACTTGTTGGACCTCAAAAGATGATATCATCATAGTCCCCTGTTGGACCCAAAAGATGATATCATGATAGTCCCTTGTTGGACTTCAAAAGATGGCGCCATGATTGTCCCTGGTGGGACCCCAAAAGCAATGACAGTAGCAGCATGAAATAGTTCCAAAGAAATCTGGTCGGGAAGGAGCAAAAGCGAACTTCATGAGACTTAAATCCCCAAACCTCAAAGAGGTCCCAGTAGCTGTGTGGGTGAAGACATCAGTCACAGCAAGATCTGGCCTTGAGGTGCAGGTTCGGATCGCTGTGGAACTTTCTGACAGCAGGGGTTCCTCAAGTCCTGAATGGCGCACTGCCCTCTTAGACTGTAAGATGTCCAGCACTGAAACACTGAATGTGACTCTGCCCTGTTAGATTGTAAGATGTCCAGCACTGAAACACTGAATGTGACTCTGCCCTGTTAGACTGTAAGATGTCCAGCACTGAAACACTGAATGTGACTCTACCCTCTTAGACTGTAAGATGCCCAGGACTAAAACACTTGCATCAGGGGATCTTCTTCCCTGAAGATGTTTTGCTGTCATGCTCTCTCGACGGTTCTTACTCCTAAATATAGACTGAATGACAAAGGAACGAGGTGGCCATTATCACATTCTGAATTACGAGATGACTCCACAGCCTCATTTATTCATTTCTTTTTGAAACTAATGGCATATAAGTATTGTTCCGTTGAAAGTTTGGTCCTGATTGGAATTGACACTCCCTTTTTGTGGAAATGGATATGATTTGTCTTTGTTAACACTCCCTTTTGTTCAATTGGAAATGGATAGACTGAATGCTTCCAATCCCTGTTCAATTAGAAATGGATAGACTGAATACTTCCAATCCCTGTTCAATTGGTAATGGATAGACCAAATGCTTCCAATTCCTGTTCAATTGGAAATGGATAGACTGAATGCGTCCAATCCCTGTTCAATTGTTAATGGATAGACCAAATGCTTCCAATCCCTGTTCAATTGGAAATGGATAGATTGAATGCTTCCGATCCCTGTTTCATAGGGAACTTTAACCTTTCAGTGTGTTGCGCTTCCAAACGAACGTGGAGGTAAAGTGATTCAAGAGTTCTCCAAGCAGTTAAAAGTGTACTCGACGTGAATGGGGCAAGGAGGCATCGTCCCCATGTTTATTGCTGTTGTGAACTTGCTCTCTCTGACTTCCAGGGGATAAACCATCATTGGCGTCTGCATATGCTATTTGTCTTTGTGATCGATCTTCACTTTTTTTGGCTGGGTCTTTCCCTTCATTTAATTGTTCTTGAGAGGTCACCATTGCTCTTGATCCATCACATGTGTGGACTTTGTTCCACCATGATAGTCAGGTGCCACGACTGGGACCTTCCTAGTCTGTTGTTGAAGGTTTAGGCGCCAGATGCCCGTGTGGATTACAATGTGTATAGAAATCTTCAGCTGGGGTTCAGGTTATACTCTGTGATGGTCTGGTGTGTCTCATTAGATCTGAGAATGCTGTTGTAGAGGATGGGGAGTGACCTGGGGTGTGGGGGAGGGGGTGGGGATGGGACGTCTGGCTTAGAGTCCGTGACAGTCTATCTCGTCAGTCTGTGGCACGGGTACCCCACTGTCCGTACTTAGAGTCTGTGACAGTCTATCTTGTCAGTCTGTGGCACGGGTACCCCACTGTCCGTGCTTAGAGTCTGCGACAGTCTATCTTGTCAGTCTGTGGAACGGGTACCCCACTGTCCGTACTTAGAGTCTGTGACAGTCTATCTTGTCAGTCTGTGGCACGGGTACCCCACTGTCCATGCTTAGAGTCTGCGACAGTCTATCTTGTCAGTCTGTGGCACGGGTACCCCACTGTCCGTGCTTAGAGTCTGCGACAGTCTATCTTGTCAGTCTGTGGCACGGGTACCCCACTGTCCGTACTTAGAGTCCGTGACAGTCTATCTTGTCAGTCTGTGGCACGGGTACCCCACTGTCCGTGCTTAGAGTCTGCGACAGTCTATCTTGTCAGTCTGTGGCACGGGTACCCCACTGTCCGTGCTTAGAGTCTGCGACAGTCTATCTTGTCAGTCTGTGGCACGGGTACCCCACTGTCCGTACTTAGAGTCCGTGACAGTCTATCTTGTCAGTCTGTGGCACGGGTACCCCACTGTCCGTGCTTAGAGTCTGCGACAGTCTATCTTGTCAGTCTGTGGCACGGATACCCCACTGTCCGTGCTTAGAGTCTGCGACAGTCTATCTTGTCAGTCTGTGGCACGGGTACCCCACTGTCCGTGCTTAGAGTCTGCGACAGTCTATCTTGTCAGTCTGTGGCACGGGTACCCCACTGTCGCGTTACGTTAGAGTCTGTGGACAGTGGGTTATCTATCTTGTCAGTCTGTGGCACGGGTACCCCACTGTCCGTGCTTAGAGTCTGCGACAGTCTATCTTGTCAGTCTGTGGCACGGGTACCCCACTGTCCGTACTTAGAGTCTGTGACAGTCTATCTTGTCAGTCTGTGGCACGGGTACCCCACTGTCCGTGCTTAGAGTCTGCGACAGTCTATCTTGTCAGTCTGTGGCACGGGTACCCCACTGTCCGTGCTTAGAGTCTGCGACAGTCTATCTTGTCAGTCTGTGGCACGGGTACCCCACTGTCCGTACTTAGAGTCTGTGACAGTCTATCTTGTCAGTCTGTGGCACGGGTACCCCACTGTCCGTGCTTAGAGTCTGGACAGTCTATCTTGTCAGTCTGTGGCACGGGTACCCCACTGTCCGTACTTAGAGTCCGTGACAGTCTATCTTGTCAGTCTGTGGCACGGGTACCCCACTGTCCGTGCTTAGAGTCTGCGACAGTCTATCTTGTCAGTCTGTGGCACGGGTACCCCACTGTCCGTGCTTAGAGTCTGCGACAGTCTATCTTGTCAGTCTGTGGCACGGGTACCCCACTGTCCGTACTTAGAGTCCGTGACAGTCTATCTTGTCAGTCTGTGGCACGGGTACCCCACTGTCCGTGCTTAGAGTCTGCGACAGTCTATCTTGTCAGTCTGTGGCACGGTACCCCACTGTCCGTGCTTAGAGTCTGCGACAGTCTATCTTGTCAGTCTGTGGCACGGGTACCCCACTGTCCGTGCTTAGAGTCTGCGACAGTCTATCTTGTCAGTCTGTGGCACGGGTACCCCACTGTCCGTCTTAGAGTCTGTGACAGTCTATCTTGTCAGTCTGTGGCACGGGTACCCCACTGTCCGTGCTTAGAGTCTGCGACAGTCTATCTTGTCAGTCTGTGGCACGGGTACCCCACTGTCCGTACTTAGAGTCTGGACAGTCTATCTTGTCAGTCTGTGGCACGGGTACCCCACTGTCCGTGCTTAGAGTCTGCGACAGTCTATCTTGTCAGTCTGTGGCACGGGTACCCCACTGTCCGTGCTTAGAGTCTGCGACAGTCTATCTTGTCAGTCTGTGGCACGGGTACCCCACTGTCCGTACTTAGAGTCTGTGACAGTCTATCTTGTCAGTCTGTGGCACGGGTACCCCACTGTCCGTGCTTAGAGTCTGCGACAGTCTATCTTGTCAGTCTGTGGCACGGATACCCCACTGTCCGTGCTTAGAGTCTGTGACAGTCTATCTTGTCAGTCTGTGGCACGGGTACCCCACTGTCTGTGCTTAGAGTCTGCGACAGTCTATCTTGTTAGTCTGTGGCACGGGTACCCCACTGTCCGTGCTTAGAGTCTGTGACAGTCTATCTTGTCAGTCTGTGGCACGGGTACCCACTGTCCACTTAGCTGTAGTCTTCTTGTCGTCTGTGCACGACCCTGTCCTGCTTAGAGTCTGCGACAGTCTATCTTGTCAGTCTGTGGCACGGGTACCCCACTGTCCGTCTCCCATACTACACTCGGCCAGTCAATGTCATCCTTTTGCTGCTGTTCCAGATTCGTATCATCAGCAACACTCTTTGATGGACATCTATGGTAGGTTAACAACACTCTTTGATGGACATCTATGACAGGTTAACAACACTCTTTGATGGACATCTGTGATAGGTTAACAACACTCTTTGATGACATCTATGACAGGTTAACAACACTCTTTGATGGACATCTATGATATGTTAACAACACTCTTTGATGCACATGTATGGCAGGTTAACAAACTCTTTTATGGACATCTATGGCAGATTAACAACACTCTTTGATGACATCTATGGTAGGTTCACAACACTCTTTTATGGACATCTATGGCAGGTTAACAACACTCTTTTATGGACATCTATGGCAGGTTAACAACACTCTTTGATGGACATCTGTGGTAAGGTAACAACATTGTTAGTTGGTTGATCTTTACAATGGACTGTTGTGCTTGAAAATGTATCCAAGTCCCCGCTACTGGATAGCTTGAACATTTTCTTCAACCCTTTTCCAGGCCGTAGTCCTCTATCAACCACCTCTCGTTAAATCCAGTGAAGCTGAACTCTATATCAACAATTGAAGAAGGGAAACCTCCAGAATAAATCCAAACCTGTTCGTCACTCCATCCTCTCATGGGAAGAACAAACATGTCTGAGTCACCAGGACACCAACAAGATAGTGGCATCAACCCAACAGACAAGGAAGGGGGGGGGGGGAGAAGTTGTAGCCTGGGACAAAGATCTATACATACAGAAAGCACACAGACAACTGTCTGACACAGACACAGAATTCTACACACCACTCACACCTGGCAGACCCACTGTTTCTGCCTGTACCTGCCCCATAGAACACATGTCACTGGACATTGACTATCTCCTCCGACCCATGGTGCAAAGTCTCCCCACATACCTCAGACACACGTCATACACATTGAATATGAACAACTCATTCAACGCGAATCCCACCTTCCAACCCACTTTCCTCTTCAGCGTGGGTTTGAAAGTGGAAACTATGTTGAAGTCGTCTCATTTATCTCTTTCATTTCTCATGCAGACAGACTGAAGGCCTTTCATTAATCAAGGGCCCCCTAGCACACACCACCCACCCACAGCTGCATTGGAAACACTAACAGAATCAGTCTTCATCTTGAACGTCTCCGAAATCAACAACCATATCATTTTTGTCCTGCAAATCATCGGTGTGGCTATGGGAACCCACATGGGACCATTCTGGGCATGCTTCTTCATGGGACACGTGGAGCCCATTCTACTAACTCTGTACACAGGCCCAACACCAGATCTCTACAAAAGCCACATCAATAGTGGCTTGGAAGCCACATTCTACTAACTCTGTACACAGGCCCAACACCAGATCTATACAAAAGCCACATCAATAGTGGCCTGGAAGCCACATTCTACTAACTGTACACAGGCCCAGCACCAGATCTCTACAGAAGCCACATCAATAATGGCTTGGAAGCCACATCCAGACCATCATCGAAATGACATGTACCATTTCCAGTCAGTCAACTTCCTGGACATTGCCATTTCTCTCGAAGATGGACCATTCAAAACCTCAGTTTCTTTACGTCTTGACCTACACATCTCCCACCACCCATATGTAAACCACAGTGTTCCATTCACTGACTTTTCTCTGATGAAGAAGATTTCACTTTACAGGCAACCAAAATATTTGATTTTTCACCAACCATGGATGCCCCAGTACCGTCAGTAACAAATGCTTTCAGGTTGCACCACAGGTGTGTCCCAAAGATCTGCATCAGAAGCCCAGCCTTCAAAAGACACAAAGGGAGCCACCACCTGCCTCCTCTTCCACCAACAAACTCTTCCCATCTGTAGGATGCTGAAGTCCAACAGGCACATGATAGAAAATCACAACCTGCCTGTGAGACCATCCCTTGATGACTTTTATGCACGACCAAAACGCACACACACACACACACACACACACACACACACACACACACACACACACACACACACACACACACACACACACACACACACCACACACAGAGAGAGAGAGAGAGAGAGAGAAAAGAGAGAGAGAGAGAGAGAGAGAGAGAGAGAGAGAGAGAGAGAGAGAGAGAAACACCACCACCACCACCAACAACAACAACAACAACAACAACCCTCAAGGATCTATTTGTATCCTTCAAACTGAACAAAATCACCACACCTAAGTTACTTGGTAATTTACCCTGCTCAAACGCCCACTGCACAATCTGGTCCCTGAGTAAGCCAGATACCATCCTACATGGCCAGAAGACGCGCTCTGAGCCACAACATCGTGTATGCTATCCACTGCGACCTGTGCGGTAAGATC
>CM031627.1:24645418-24652918 GCA_018398815.1 Conus ventricosus
TGAATATATCTTATCCTCAAATCATGAAGAACAGGGCAACACAGAATAATATGAATGGCATCTTCCTTAGAAACATGACACAAGCGACGCATAACATCATCTGCTTTTCCACTGTATCTAAATCGGTGGCTGGCTATATCTGACACACCAAATCTTAGTTTTGTTAGAGCACTTTTAACATATCTATTCATAGCAATGTCAACATACGGTTCCACAAGATGTGTTGTCTTAAATGCCCTATATTCAGCAAATCGGTCGCTGGTGTGCATGTGACTATGCCAGTCTTGCCACATACAATCAATGATCCTTTGTTTAAAGCATTTAATAAAGGCTGCAATATTTTCGACACCTTGGTTATCCCATACAAAAGCAAAACCATTAGAATATAGGCACTTACGAACATTTGTGGCCCACGTCTTCTTTCCATTAATATCAAGATCATATAACACTTTATACGCTTTAAATGGTAACTTGTAATTTTCCATCCTTGTCAATTTTAGCCAGTAACTGATGCATTTAACGTATGAGTTTAAATAGATAGGATATCTCCCTATTTCTCCATATACCAACTCATTAGGAGTGCGACTGTCGACGTTCAAAAAGCGTTTCATGGCAAACAAATGCAGCTTTTCGATAACATTGCTACTTTCGAAAGCCATATTTCAGCCTCATATTGTAAAATTGATTGAACTTGTGAATCAAATAACTTTTTAAATATATTAAACGAACTACAGTCAAGTTTATACATTACCTTAAGTATAATTAGAACAGCTCTTTTTGCTCTGTTAACTATATCTCTACATGCATAGGTAAAACTCAGCCTGGTTGAAAAGAATATACCCAGATACTTATATACGTTTACTACTTTTACTGGCTCATTTCCATACATCCAGTGTTCATGTCTAGCCAGATATCCACCCTTGCGAAAAACAATGATATTTGTTTTCTCCATATTCACTTTTAGCTCCAGTCTCATTGCAGCTGCATACAAACTATTCAACTGTCTTTGTAGGCCAACAACTGATATTGATAACAAGATAATATCATCCGCAAAAAGTAATATGAACAATTCTATCAAATCAAAGGACACACCATGTTTGCCATTTTCTATAATTTCTAGTGCAAGTTCGTTGACGAACAACGAAAAGAGAATCGGGCTGCAAACATCACCTTGCTTTACTCCCCTTGTGCAATTCACAACATCTGATAATTTACCCCCACTTCTAATCCTAGCCTTTACATCTCTATACATACTCTTAATGCATCTATATAATTTACCACTGACACTATATTTTTAGCAACACAGACCATAACAAATTTCTAGAAATGGAGTCGAAAGCTTTCTCAAAATCTACAAATGCAACATACAACTTTTGATTCTTTGCAAACTGTTTCTGAATGGCAGCTAGCAATGTAAATATATGGTCTGTCGTACAGTAGTCCTTCTTAAACCCTGCTTGATGTTCCCCAGTTATGTTATTTAAATTTACCCACTCTTGTAATCTGCTGTTGATTATTGAGCTATATAACTTACTACTTATATTACACAATGATATACCTCTGTAGTTGTTCATATTATTGACTTCGTCTTTTTTAAAAAGTGGTATAATAGTTGACTCAGTCCACTCATCTGGATAGATTCCATTATTGAATAAATGGTTAAATAATTTCACTAAAAACATTAACACTGGCTCTCCTGCGTTTTTAAAGAACTCTCCGATTAAATTATCAGGTCCAGCCGATTTACCATTCTTCAGCTTTCTAACTGCTATCATTACCTCGTCCCTGGATATTGGCCTGTCATATATCTCATCACCATCATCTACTGTATCATCATCTGGAAAATCATGTGTTTCCCTATCTAACAATATCTTAAAATGACCAAACCACTGATCAATGGATATGTTGTTTTGTGGCTGTGTTTCTTTACGAGAGAATTTCTTAACCGTTTCCCAAAATGTCTTCTGGCATTTAACAGAATCAAGCAGTTCTTTTAACATTGATTCATTTTGTTCCTCCTTCTTCCTCATAATCATGTTTTTATATTCTCTTCTAGCTATACAAAATCTAATTCGGTCATTTTTATCCAGTGAACGCTTAAACAATCTATGAAGTCTTTTCACTTTTCGTTTGTTTGATTTGCATTCATGGTCAAACCATCCTTTGCTTGACTGTTTATGTATCGGTATTCGTTTTCTCATATGTCCTGCCTGGTCTTTAATAATCTGGTTAAACATATCTATTGCTATGTTAACATCAACATTGATTAAGTCTGTGGCAACTTCTAACTCTTGTTTGACTTTATTCGAGTTCATTGAGTCAAAAAATGTCTGCTCATATGATGAAATCCATTTATATTTATCAATGAACATGTCTTCACTCTTATTCACAGAATTCCTGATGGAAGTGATTCGTGTTTGATTATTAAAGCACAACAAAAGAGGCAAATGATCTGATTCTAATCTGTCAAGGACACTTAGAGTCATAAACTCGCACGTGCTATCAAAGAAAGATGTGGAAGTTAAGAAATAATCATTCACACTACACCCTTGATCGGCTATATACTGACCATTTTCATCACCATGACATAAACCATTTAAAATACATAGTCCCAAAGCCGTACTGAGGTCCAGCAATTTTTTACCGTAAGAATTCATTACTGTATCATGGGACATTCTTTTCTTCTGGTCTAAAGAATGTTTTGTATAACTGTCATGCAATCTGCTTTCATCAAAGTAATCAGGGGAACAATCGGAAGTTCTTGCATTCAAATCACCACACAGTATTATATGAGCATCATCAAACAAAAACATCTTATCAACAAGACTTTCTTCAAGTATACTAACCCCATTATCACAATCGTATGCAGAATAATATGGTGAATGTTCAGGAGGTACATATGTGCAAGCAAACAGAATGTTTTTATAAACTGAAAGAATTCTTTATCTAATACAAAATACATACAAAGATCACTATCATCATCAATATAGCGTATGTGGGGAACTAGAGGTTTACGTACAGACAGACAATGCCTCCCGAACGCCTCCCATGTCGTGCCAGCTTAACAGCTGGTTTTACAACTAACGCATGCTCTTTAAACAAACTTTCTCTGAGAGAAAGAGAGAGAGAGAGAGAGAGAGAGAGAGAGAGAGAGAGAGAGAGAGAGAGAGAGTATGCTTGCATTCATGCGTGCTTGGGTACGTGCGTGCGTGTATGCGTGCGTTGGTGCGAGAAGGCGTGCGCGCGCGCGTGCGTAAGTGCGCGCGCGCGCGCGCATTGTGTGTGTGTGTGTGAGTGTGTGTGTGTGTGTGTGTGTGTGTGTGTGTGTGTGTGTGTGTGTGTGTGTGTGTGTGTGTGTGTGTTTCTCCGTCAGTCCGTCTGTCTGTCTGTCTCTCTCCCTCTTTGTCTCTGTCTGTCCGTGTGTGCGTGTTAGCGCAGGCGCGCGCGTGGGGGAGGGGGCAGGGGGGTGTACGTGCGTGCGCGCACGTGTGCATATGTGTGCGTCTGTGTGTGGTCTAATAATGTTAAGGAGAAGAATCTAATGTGGTTTGGTTCGGAATTTGGTTTGGAAGACTAATTCTATTCAATTCGCCAGAGGAGCTGCTCTGAGGACTGAAGAGTCCTCTCTAGACACACAGAAACACGTATTCTCATGGACAGCTCACTGACGCTGGGCCGTCGTCCCAATGGAATCCTGTCAGTGCCTGCTGTCCATCAACAGCCAGCAGTGTCAGGCAATGTGAAATCCTGTCAGTGCCCGCCGGCTATCAACAGCCAGCAGTGTGAGGCCCTGTGGAATCCTGTCAGTGCCCGCTGTCCATCAACAGCGAGCAGTGTGAGGCCCTGTAGAATCCTGTCAGTGCTCGCTATCCATCAACAGCGAGCAGTGTGAGGCCCTGTCCCTGTAGAATCCTGTCAGTGCCCGCTGTCCATCAACAGCCAGCAGTGTGAGGCCCTGTGGATTCCTGTCAGTGCCCTCTGTTCATTAACAGCCAGCCGTGTGAGGCCCTGTCCCTGTGGAATCCTGTCAGTGCCCGCTGTCCATCAACAGTCAGCAGTGTGATGCCTGTCCCTGTGGAATCCTGTCAGTGCCCACTGTCAATCATCAGCCAGCAGTATGAGGCCCTGTCCCTGTGGAATCCTGTCAGTGCCCACTGTCCATCAACAGCCAGCAGTGTGAAGCCCTGTCCCTGTGGAATCCTGTCAGTGCCCGCTGTTCATTAACAACCAGGAGTGTGAGGCCCTGTCCCTGTGGAATCATGTCCATGCCCACTGTCCATCAACAGCAAGCAGTGTGAGGCCCTGTGGAATCCTGTCAGTGCCCCCTGTCCATCAACAGCCAGCAGTGTGAGGCCCTGTGGAATCCTGTCAGTGCCTGCTGTCCATCGACAGCCAGCAGTTTGAGGCCCTGTCCCTGTCGAATCCTGTCAGTGCCCACTGTCCATCATTAGCAAGCAGTGTGAGGCCCTGTCCCTGTCGAATCCTGTCAGTGCCACTGTCCATCATTAGCCAGCAGTGTGAGGCCCTGTGGAATCCTGTCAGTGCCCACTGTCCATCAACAGCCAGCAGTATGAGGCCCTGTCCCTGTGGAATCCTGTCAGTGCCCACTGTCCATCAACAGCCAGCAGTATGAGGCCCTGTCCTGTGGAATCCTGTCAGTGCCACTGTCCATCATCAGCAAGCAGTGTGAAGCCGTGTGGAATCCTGTCAGTGCCCACTGTCCATCAACAGCCAGCAGTGTGAAGCCCTGTGGAATCCTGTCAGTGCCCGCTGTCCATCAACAGCCAGCAGTGTGAGGCCCTGTGGAATCCTGTCAGTGCCCACTGTCCATCAACAGCAAGCAGTGTGAGGCCCTGTGGAATCCTGTCAGTGCCCACTGTCCATCAACAGCAAGCAGTGTGAGGCCCTGTGGAATCCTGTCAGTGCCCGCTGTCCATAAAGAGCCAGCAGTGTGAGGCCCTGTGGAATCCTGTCAGTACCCACTGTCCATAAACAGCCAGCAGTGTGAGGCCCTGTCCCTGTAGAATCCTGTCAGTGCCCACTGTCCATCAACAGCCAGCAGTGTGAAGCCCTGTGGAATCCTGTCAGTGCCCACTGTCCATCAACAGCAAGCAGTGTGAGGCCCTGTGGAATCCTGTCAGTGCCCACTGTCCATCAACAGCAAGCAGTGTGAGGCCCTGTGGAATCCTGTCAGTGCCCACTGTCCATCAACAGCAAGCAGTGTGAGGCCCTGTGGAATCCTGTCAGTGCCCACTGTCCATCAACAGCAAGCAGTGTGAGGCCCTGTGGAATCCTGTCAGTGCCCACTGTACATCAACAGCAAGCAGTGTGAGGCCCTATAGAATCCTGTCAGTGCCACTGTCCATCAACAGCCAGCAGTGTGAAGCCCTGTGGAATCATGTCAGTGCCCACTGTCCATCAACAGCAAGCAGTGTGAGGCCCTGTGGAATCCTGTCAGTGCCCACTGTACATCAACAGCAAGCAGTGTGAGGCCTATAGAATCCTGTCAGTGCCCACTGTCCATCAACAGCCAGCAGTGTGAAGCCCTGTGGAATCATGTCAGTGCCCACTGTCCATCAACAGCTAGCAGTGTGAGGCCCTGTGGAATCCTGTCAGTGCCCACTGTCCATCAACAGCCAGCAGTGTGAGGCCCTGTGGAATCCTGTCAGTGCCCGCTGTCCATCAACAGCTAGCAGTGTGAGGCCCTGTCCCTGTGGAATCCTGTCAGTGCCCGCTGTCCATCATCAGCCAGCAGTGTGAGGCCCTGTCCCCAGCTGCAGAACCCTTCAACATCCCCGTCTGCTGGGACAGTGTGTGTGTGTGTGTGTGTGTGTGTGTGTGTGTGTGTGTGTGTTTGTGTGTGTGTGTGTGTGTGTGTGTGTGTGTGTGTGTGTGTGTGTGTGTGGTGTGTGTGTGTGTGTGTGTGTGTGTGTGTGTGTGCGCACGCGCATGCATGCATGCTTACGGCACTTGCGTGCATAGACACGATCGTAAATACCATTCCGTGTTTTTTTTTATTGTTCGTTTGTTTATTTTTAGTTAGTTTGTTTGACGTTTATGCCTCCTGATCTTAACAAAAAACTGACTGTTTAGATGTGCACATATTACCCGTTTAATTAAATCACGGTATACGAAAGAATTATAGCTGCATTGGTTGTATTCTTCTACCTACTCATACAGTGAGTAACGTGCCACAGCCTGCTAAGTGAAGGTCATGTCAGACTGAGATTCCAGCCATTGGAGAAGTTTGGCTTCGCTGGATCGCCTCCGTTTTTCCGCCAGTGTGTTGAAGGTGTACATGAAGGGATTGATGGCTGAGTTCAAGGGCAGTATAAATATAGCCAGTGCCACGTTCACCTCACCAGGAATGGGAGTACCAGCCAGCGCCAACATTCCACACAGTCCAATGGGAAACCAGCACAGGAAATCTGTCACTGCAACAGTGATCAGTCGCTGGGCTATGGTCATGTCCCGGGACACGTTTGTCGTGTTGGTCTTGAAGGCGTTCTTCTGTATTGACTGATAAATAAGTGCTTGACCAGCAGAGATAAATAAGAACAGAATAAAGTTAAAGACAATCAGTAGAGTGAACGAGTAGTGTTTTCCTTTGAAGTCTTGCTTTGTCACTGGTAAAGGAATACAGATGCCCGTTTGACTGTAAAACTCCCAGTGTGACAACATGGGGAGTGAAGGCAGTAAGGCCAGAACCAAACCAATGGACCAAGACAACAGACAGGCCATGGCTGCTGACTTTCTTCTGAATCGCAATGTGCTGAATGGAAAATGAAGGACAAGAAAACGATCCAGAGTAATCAGCCAGATGATAAGAGCGGACACTTCGCTAGACAACAGACACAGAGAACCAGCCATTTTGCAGGCTATACTGTCTTTCCACATGTCATCAAACTGGAGGTATTTGCCACTGAACTGTTTATCAGCTATTCCAATGACGGCAATGTAGACACCCATCAGAAAGTCAGCCAGCGTAAGGTTGAGGACAAACAGTCTAAATCCACTCGCAGAGGTCATGCTCCCTGTTAGTAAACGTGCGCAGAAACAGAAGACATTACCACTCACCGAAAGACACGTAATCAGCCAAAGAAAGCCTCGATAGAACCACGATTTCAACAGGTCTTCACAGGAGGAAATTTCATCCTTGGGGGCACGGCAATCAACGACGTCAACATTACTTGGGAGAATCTGGGGGCAGCATAGTTTATAGTTGTCTGTCTCCACAAGACTCAAACGTGAAAGGTCTTTGAACATGTTTAGTGGAAACGTAACCACTGGGCTGCCATACATGTGAAGATGGGTTAATAGACGTGTAAAGTGAAATCCACTGGTACTGACGGTGTGAATATCAGTAAAACTTAAATTGAATTTCTGTGCGTGGATAAATGACGAAAAGACTCCAGAATCAAACACTGTCAGTGCAGTGAATGACAGATCCACTTGCCTGAGGTGACGTTGTGGAACAATAGAAGCTGAATCAACATAAAG
>CM031627.1:24657918-24682918 GCA_018398815.1 Conus ventricosus
GGGAAAGACATCACTTCAGGAAGCTTGACCACACCAAACAGTATTGGTAACAGGTGGGAAAGACTTCACTTCAGGAAGCTTGACCACACCAAATAGTATTGGTAACAGGTGGGAAAGACTTCACTTCAGGAAGCTTGACCACACCAAACAGTATTGGTAACAGGTGGGAAAGACTTCACTTCAGGAAGCTTGACCACACCAAACAGTATTGGTAACAGGTGGGAAAGACTTCACTTCAGGAAGCTTGACCACACCAAACAGTATTGGTAACAGGTGGGAAAGACTTCACTTCAGGAAGCTTGACCACACCAAACAGTATTGGTAACAGGTGGGAAAGACTTCACTTCAGGAAGCTTGACCACACCAAACAGTATTGGTAACAGGTGGAAAGACTTCACTTCAGGAAGCTTGACCACACCAAATAGTATTGGTAACAGGTGGGAAAGACTTCACTTCAGGAGGCTTGACCACACCAAACAGTATTGGTAACAGGTGGGAAAGACTTCACTTCAGGAAGCTTGATCACACCAAATAGTATTGGTAACAGGTGGGAAAGACTTCACTTCAGGAGGCTTGGTCACACCAAATAGTATTGGTAACAGGTGGAAAGACTTCACTTCAGGAGGCTTGGTCACACCAAACAGTATTGGTAACAGGTGGGAAAGACTTCACTTCAGGAAGCTTGACCACACCAAACAGTATTGGTAACAGGTGGGAAAGACTTCACTTCAGGAAGCTTGACCACACCAAACAGTATTGGTAACAGGTGGGAAAGACTTCACTTCAGGAAGCTTGACCACACCAAATAGTATTGGTAACAGGTGGGAAAGACTTCACTTCAGGAAGCTTGACCACACCAAACAGTATTGGTAACAGGTGGGAAAGACTTCACTTCAGGAAGCTTGACCACACCAAACAGTATTGGTAACAGGTGGGAAAGACTTCACTTCAGGAGGCTTGGTCACACCAAATAGTATTGGTAACAGGTGGGAAAGACTTCACTTCAGGAAGCTTGACCACACCAAATAGTATTGGTAACAGGTGGGAAAGACTTCACTTCAGGAAGCTTGACCACACCAAATAGTATTGGTAACAGGTGGGAAAGACTTCACTTCAGGAAGCTTGACCACACCAAATAGTATTGGTAACAGGTGGGAAAGACTTCACTTCAGGAGGCTTGGTCACACCAAATAGTATTGGTAACAGGTGGGAAAGACTTCACTTCAGGAAGCTTGATCACACCAAATAGTATTGGTAACAGGTGGAAAGACTTCACTTCAGGAAGCTTGATCACACCAAACAGTATTGGTAACAGGTGGGAAAGACTTCACTTCAGGAGGCTTGGTCACACCAAATAGTATTGTAACAGGTGGGAAAGACTTCACTTCAGGAAGCTTGATCACACCAAATAGTATTGGTAACAGGTGGGAAAGACTTCACTTCAGGAAGCTTGACCACACCAAACAGTATTGGTAACAGGTGGGAAAGACTTCACTTCAGGAAGCTTGACCACACCAAACAGTATTGGTAACAGGTGGGAAAGACTTCACTTCAGGAAGCTTGACCACACCAAATAGTATTGGTAACAGGTGGGAAAGACTTCACTTCAGGAAGCTTGACCACACCAAATAGTATTGGTAACAGGTGGGAAAGACTTCACTTCAGGAAGCTTGACCACACCAAATAGTATGGTAACAGGTGGGAAAGACTTCACTTCAGGAAGCTTGACCACACCAAATAGTATTGGTAACAGGTGGGAAAGACTTCACTTCAGGAAGCTTGACCACACCAAACAGTATTGGTAACAGGTGGGAAAGACTTCACTTCAGGAAGCTTGACCACACCAAACAGTATTGGTAACAGGTGGGAAAGACTTCACTTCAGGAAGCTTGACCACACCAAATAGTATTGGTAACAGGTGGGAAAGACTTCACTTCAGGAAGCTTGACCACACCAAACAGTATTGGTAACAGGTGGGAAAGACTTCACTTCAGGAAGCTTGACCACACCAAATAGTATTGGTAACAGGTGGGAAAGACTTCACTTCAGGAAGCTTGACCACACCAAATAGTATTGACAAACACCAGGAAAGGGAAAGCGTCGCCACGTCACGGTGGCCGTCAGGCCTGGAGGACAATTGCTGTGTCTGACTCTACCCCGGGACGGAACGTGGAAGGAGCTCCCATCAGTCGTGTCATGAGCAGAGTGTTGTTATTCCTCAGGGGTCTGGAGGTACACAACTTTATGCATGACATACTCTGTGCCACAGGGTGTCTGGGTGAAAACTATGGTGTCTATCATGAAGGGTTTATAGGGGGGGGGGGGTGTTGCTGTCCATTCCCGCTGAACCTGCATCGCTCTTGGCTGCTTGAAGGATGGTGCCCTGTCCCAAATACAAACAGTATGTGAGATATTGCTGATGGCCTGGATTTGACAGCATCCACACTGATCCAGTCGGTTGTGTATTCCCCTGTGGAAAAAATCATTTCGTAGTCATTGGAATACTTCCTCCGCATTTCCACCATGTTCTCTGAGGCATGACACATCTGTAGACCCAGTTGAATCATCTTGTGCGGAATGATGCCTACACGTTTGCCGGATGGAGCTATAGCATGTCCAGATCCTTGTTTTCTCCACCCTAGCTCTATGGATTGCCTCCCCACTCAGTGGCCTGCTCTGCACAGTCTCTGGGGAATAATTTACTAAACGATAATCAACTTTTCAAATCTATAAATCTTATGTTCCTCCACTCCAGTGGAGGTACAAACATTCCACAGATCCACTAGCTGGGACCAAATTTCATCTCGTTATACATAATAGTTCACAAATACATCGTTTAACGGTTTCTACTCCGCGACCCGGAGTAGTATGGTGTATCAACGGAAAGTGGAAAAGTTTCAATTTTTCCACCAAACGATCTGCATCTCTGAACACTGTCAAGATACTGGACCGGTAGAACAAAAGATTTCCTTACACCAGCTGTGGTGCAACCTGTATCTTGCAAAACAGAACCTTGTAAACCATTAATGGCACAATCCTCCAAAAGTAGACTATCAATGGACTGATCTGGCGCCAAAACAAGACCTTCTTCACATCCAGTGGAAACAAATCCAGTCTTTGTTCCACTTCCTTTGAAAGGACAGTCCCGTTTCAAATGGAATTTGCCCTCACAAAAATGGCAATGCATGGTTTGGTCGGCGGACAACTGGTTACAGTTAGTCTGTGAACCTCGACCTTTTCCACGCACTGGACCAAAGGGTCTATGCGGTTGTTGTTCACCACGCCCTCGGAAAGGAAAAGATCTTTCTGGTGGTGAGTATTGGTACTGACGGAAATCGCCAGAACCGACATGGCCCTGACCGCAGAAAAGTCATTGTCTGTTGCCAAAAGACGTGTAACCGTGAGGACCTTGGAATGAAGCGCGATTTCCTCTTCTATAGTTTCCTTGTCCAGAATTCATTTCAAATGCCGCATGAGACTCGAAAAGGGACGAATCCCCCTTGCGGGCAACACCTTTATCCGGATGAGCAATACAGTACTGATCCGCCATCTGACACATTTCGTCAATGTTATCGAACCGTCTTTCTTTAAGAAAAGTGGCCAAATCTTTGCTGACGCTCTGAAAAAGTTGCTCTCGAAGCAGCAAATCTCGCAGTGATTTGAAAGTCTTATTCGTCTTTGTTAGCTCTATCCATCTGTCTAAACAGTGACTCATTCTTATTTTTAAAAAAAAGACGGAAATAATTCTCCCTTGTCAGGACGAACTGATCGGAAACGCTCCCGAAAACGGTCAGCTGAACACTGAAACTTCTTTAAGAGTTCTTCTTTTAACTGGTCCCATGTCAACCCTTCTTTTGCCGCGAGTGTGTGGTATAGTGCCAACGCGCTTCCCTTGAACAGCGACGCAATAAAAATTGTCCAGTTCTCCTTCGGCCAGCCACAAGAAGTAGCATGGTTCTTAAACTGAAATGTATGTTGACTTCGGATGAAATGTACTCGCGGAACCGACCGATGGAGGTGGTGGAGGTTCTCTCGATGCCTGTATTATTTTTTACATTTCCGCATCAGTCTCTGATTCAAGTTGTCTCAGTTTAAACTGCCATTCCTTTTCCTTATCCTCAGCCTCTATCTCTAGTTTTCTTTGATTTTGTTCCATCTCTTTCTGTAGTTTTCTTTCTTCAAACTCTTTTTAGATTTCCGTGTCGTTCTTTATCTTTTTCTTCTCGTTCTATATCTTTTTCTTCTGGTTGTTTCTGTTTTTCCTCTCTCTCTCTCTCTCTCTCCTCTCTCTCTCCTCTCTCTCTCTCTCTCTCTCCTCTCTCTCTCTCTCCTCTCTCTCTCTCTCTCTCTCTCTGCCTGCCATGTCCACACATTGTTGGACATAGTTTGCTAATTTATCACCTTCAAAGCCTAAACGCTCGGCCTGTCGTACATATTCATCAAAATTTTCCATCATGAATAGTTGCCACAAACAAACAAGAAACATTGACTAAATATGACTAAAATAAGGCGATATGTGATGTTATATACGTTTAAAAAACAACAACCAAACTTTGTTACTGTATGTACAAATAAAGAATCTAAATGCCGATATAAACAGGAAAGTAATAAAGGCTTACAAAAGAGAAGCACTAATAAGAATTGACAATGTGATCTTTCCAAAAGAGATTTTCACCAATATTCTTTCCTAAAGGGAAAAAGACAGCTAAAAAATCCAATACTTATAACTCTTTTTTTCCAATGAAAAGAAAACAGACAAAATATACAGGGGGGGGGGGGGGGTCCCCGGAAATAAATTCTTGATAATGTTTATGTTCTTAACTGTTCTTATCGTAGTTGTTACTTTCTTACTTAGTTTCTTGGTAAAACAAAATAGATGAGTTCACAAAACAAATGAATCGAATTGAAAAATAAGTGAAGAGAAAGTTACAAAACAAATGAATCAACAAACAATTAAAAAGAGGGGTGAAAACATACACTAACGGAAATCCTACCTAAAAGATAACAATGATGAAAAGAAGCTAGATAGGCCTATTGAAGAGAAGGTTTGGAGATTTTCTGTAAGAGGGGTGAAAAGGAAACGACAGAATAGACAGGTCTAGTATAGATAGGGGAAATCAGAAAAAAGCGAAAGAGGCCCTCAGACAGCACCCCAATGGCAACTGTCTCCCGTAAAGCTGGAGACGGGGAAGTATTCACACAACATACTAACAATACAATGCAATAAATAAACAAACAAACAAACAAACAAAAAACAACCCACAAGATAATCAAGAAAACCAATGTATATTCGGCAAATGAAACAAACTGCGGCGTTACTGAAACACGACAAAAAGCAGAAGAGCACACAAAACAAAGTGTGAAGTAACGACGATTCAATGCACGACACAAAACAGGACAAGAAATTTTCGGCAAAATGCCTTCCTCAGCGACAAACAAAAAAAGTACAGACATAAACATGCACAATACTCCCCTTGTGAAGCCAAAGTGGTGAGTGAAGTGGACAGTGGAAGAGAGGGTGAGTAGAGTTCGAGGAATAGGGCACGAGGAAAGAGGGTAGAGTAAAGTGAGGAGGAGGAAAAGGAGAAAGGGAGAGAGAGAGAGAGAGAGAGAGAGAGAGAGAGAGAGAGAGAGAGAGAGAGAGAGAGGAGGGGGGGGGAGAGAGGGAGAGACAGAGAGAGAGTGGAAGGAGAGGAAGAGTGGAGAATGAGAGAGAAAGAGAGGAGGGGAAGGAGAGTGAGTGGAGGGGAGGGTGTGATGGTATGTAGTGGGTGTGTTGCATATGAATGAAATGAACAAGAGAAAGCACAATAAATAAGATACAATATACTGGAAAAAGCATTTTAAATGACAAGGAGGTGGAGGGGGGAAAGAGAGGAGAGAGACAGAGAGAGAATGGAAGTAGAGGAAGAGTGGAGAATGAGAGAGAGAAGAGGGGAAGGAAAGTGAGTGGAGGGGGAGGGTGTGATGGTATGTAGTGGGTGTGTTGCATATGTTGCATACCATCACACCCTCCCCCTCCACTCACTTTCCTTCCCTCTTCTCTCTCTCATTCTCCACTCTTCCTCTACTTCCATTCTCTCTCTGTCTCTCTCCTCTCTTTCCCCCCTCCACCTCCTTGTCATTTAAAATGCTTTTTCCAGTATATTGTATCTTATTTATTGTGCTTTCTCTTGTTCATTTCATTCATATGCAACACACCCACTACATACCATCACACCCTCCCCCTCCACTCACTCTCCTTCCCTCCTCTTCTCTCTCTCATTCTTCACTCTTCCTCTCCTTCCACTCTCTCTCTGTCTCTCTCCTCTCTCCCCCCCCCTCTCTTCTCTCTCTCTCTCTCCTCTCTTCTCTCTCTCTCTCTCTCTCTCTCTCCCGTTCTCCTTTTCCTCCTCCTCACTTTACTCTACCCTCTTTCCTCGTGCCCTATTCCTTGAACTCTACTCACCCTCTTTCCACTGTCCCTCTGTCTACTTCACTCACCACTTTGGCTTCAGAGAACAGGAAAAGGCCGACTCTGGGCCACTTGCTCCTCCACCAAGTTTTTGGGCGAAAGTGGCCTAAAAGCTGCCTATTCCTGTTCTCTGACAAGTAACCAAAAAATAACGACCCTACAAACAAACATACAGGCAACTCACACACAAAGACACACACACACTAACACACACACACACACACACACACACACACACACACACACACACACACACACACACACATCACTCTCTCTCTCTTTCTCTTTCTCTCTCAATTAAATGACATAAAATCCGCACACTTCTTCTGACTAATTTCTACCTACAAACTTTGTAAACAGACAGGCAGATACGGGGCTGAAACCTGATCACTTAATTTACGGCTTATCGCCAGGCGCTCCGTTGCAAACTGTGCGACCAAAAAAATCAATTAAACACAGCTCGCGCGGGCAGGCACGCAGCGCACTGCGTTAGCCCAGCAAATGTTTTGGAAAATTCTAGATTGCCACGTCGACACACCGCATCGAGGCTGTCACACGACCGGGGTCGCCATTGTTTGTTTGGGCTCCCGTACAAGAAGGTTATGTTTTCGACTGCGCTCCGGTGTGACCACTGTGTTTTAGTTGTGTTATTTTAAAATGGCTAAAACGTTACTGAAGAACAGGTTTGTGCTATTCGAGACCATAAGTTTTACTTTAACTGCATGTTAGAGTATTTGTTGAAAGAATTAGGCGAAGCATGTTGTGAAACCGGGAAGATTGTTTTTATAGAAAACGAAAAAGTGAACTAACTGCTTTGGAAATGAACGACTATCTTAAAGGTTTGTTGGTTCAAGGAAATGAAACAAGATGTAGCCAGTTTTAATACATGTTTGACTATTGATGAGATGGTTCTTTATCTAATAAATGGCGCTGCATTGTTGAAAGTTGGCCGAAGCAAAACAAACCATCACGCGTTGATTGTTGGGAGCTGGCTTGGGACAGCTAAGCCATGTTTAAAAAACATGGCGTTCATTTCTTAAGGCGAAGGTAAACACGGCTGATTCGTATGCTAAAAACTTATATTTGAAACATTTTTGCTGTTCCTCCCAAGTAAAAAATGCTCCCAGTTTGTATCAGACTTGATTGATTGTTAACTACAGATTCAGTGTTTATGTGGCAAGCTGATCTGTGTATTAAGATGTGTATACTTTTCTACTTTTCTAATTCTAACCAGTTCATCTGCCTTCAAGTGTGCCCTTATGCAACTGAATGGCGATTTTCGAATGTTCTGGCAAACAAAACTAGATAGGGTTAGGCAGACCTTAGTACATCTACCAGTATGGAGAGGAGTAGTGTGTGGCTAGCACTATCTTCATATAAATGCTTTAAATATACAATGCCGGATGTACTACTACTGGCGATTAGAGCTGCCATAAAAGCTTGGCTACAGCAATTACTGCTGTAACTCTGCTAAAGCCAGTGCAAGCCTGGTGAAATACATACAATCTAACCCCCACTTTAAAGCATTACGACCAAAGCAGACGACACGGAACACGACTGTTCGCTAATTACTAAGCAGTCGAAACCCGCACGCTGTTAGGCTGTATACGGAAGCCAACTTGTTGCTCTGACGTGGTTCTAATATAGTAACGATCATGCATGATCGGTAGCCATCTTGCTGCTCTGACGCGGTTCTAAATATAACAAAACAAGGCCAATCGGCAGAGTTTGCCGATTGACCCACAAAGCCCCTCTACCCACCTGCACACGTCACAGCCGCATGATCGGCAGCCATCTTGCTGCTCTGACGTGGTTCTAAATATAGTAACGATCATGCATGATCGGTAGCCATCTTGCCAACCTACAACTTGCTGCTCTGCGACATTTTCCCTTTACTTTCCTACAAGCACTGTCCCGTCTATGTGTGTTTGTTGTTTGTTTGTGTTTGTTGTTTGTTTGTGTGTGTGTGTTTTGTCCTACCCCACGCACGCACGTCCCCCCACCCCCCCCCCCCACGCACGCACGTCCCCCACCCCCACCCCCACGCACGCACGTCCCCCCACCCCCACCCCACGCACGCACGTCCCCCACCCCCACCCCCACGCACGCACGTCCCCCCACCCCACCCCCACCCCACGCATGCACACTCAAGTCATCCACAAGTTCTTAACTGAAGTTACCCCATGTTACTTCTAAGTCATCCTCAAGTTCTTACTTAAGTCATTCTCAAGTTGTCCTTAAGTCATCCCCAAGTCACCCCAAGTTACTTCAAGTTCTTAATAAGTTCTTGATTAAGTCACCTCAAGATCATAACTAAGTCATCCTTTAAGTACAAACAAGTTCTTATTCAAGTTCTTATAATTATCAAAAAAATACAATCTATGTTTTTATCTTAAATAGCAGATGTCTAATATAGTACACACACGCCTCAAAAAACGCGTCATCGTTGAGGATGTCTTGCTCAGCGTTCTCTGCATAGATCTTAATGAAGTTCTTACAACCAAAGCAACCGCATTGATTACAATTCTGGTCTATGGAAATGTCTTTTATAGACTCCATGTCTTTATTTATTGACTTTATCATTTTATAATACGCCATGATCTATTTTTATTAAAAAAATTTAAAATTAAGTTCTTAAAATATTATTACATTTCAAATGGATCAAAATGATGCTTTGTTATTGGCGGTTTTGGCGTGCTGTTGTGTTCGGCTTCTGTATTTAGCGGTGGAGATTGTTTGGGCTTTTGTTTTTGCCAGCGTTGTTTATATATTTTATAACCGTAATAACCGCCCCCAGCAGCAGCAAGGGCACCAAAAATGACAACAGTTTTAAGTTCAATATTCCATGAGGACTTTGGTGTCCTTGAATCACATGGAGTTTTTATAGCTGGCATTGAATCAACTTGTTCTGGCGTTGGCGCTGGCGGAGTTATATTCTGTAACATTAATTTTTTTTGTCTGTTCCACTCTGCTAATTTTTTTCCTGCTTTAACACGCCAGGATGAGGATTCTTTTCACTGGTCCCCACCTGGTTCAGTGTTTTCTGATTCTGCTGATTTTCTGGCTTGGTTACTTTCTCCACCTGATTTGGTTCTGATGATTTTCCAGCTCGTTCATTTTGAAGGGAAACAAAATCTATATGATTAAAAGTTTTTTAATCCCATGATTAATGGCGATAACAATGTTCCAAATCTGTAATATAAATCACATCCTAGAGACTCTAATGTCTTTGTTAAAACTGGATCTTGCGTTAAATCATACGTAAGATCTTGTTCAGAATCAATGGGAGCAAATCTACTGACTAGTTTAGTGTACAAACTAAGAGCCGTTTGCCCACACTTTTACCATTCTCGACCCCAGCTGCGCTTCATACCTGTTATGATACTTTATAATGGTCTTGTGACGACATCTGTTGAATCTGTTCTATGCTGAATTCAGTTCCGAGGAACTGTTTTGTTTTCCCACATGCTGCCAAAGAATACAGCCTCTCCTTTTTGGGCATAATAGCTTGATCATCAACTTCTTCTTTTGCAAGCCCAAGACTGTGTAGGCGCTCTGTAGCTCTAGCAGATCATCGCTGTTCATGTTTTTTTATATTAATTATAATTATTTTATTTTCTAAAAAAATGAGCACCGAAAAAACTGTTTACTAACCTTGTATACCATTCTGCTGTTATTGGAGGTCTAAGTGTAGGATACTCATGCTGGGTAAAAGCTTGTTAAGAATTAACCAGCAGATCTTGGCAAACTAGACTTTGAGGATTCAGCAAAGCTAATTGCTATCATTGCAGCTTCGGTTGCCACGAAAGATTTTCTAGTCAAGCAAGGAATAATTCCAGACAGTATAAATATGTAAATAAAAATATACATTTATAAAAAATGGCTTCACTCGTAATGATGATAGGTGGTGCTGTGGTGAATGCACTTGCTTTTAGCGGAAGTAATTTCGCATTTAGTAAACTGCGGGATGACGGCGAGAGAGAAAAGACATAACAAAGCTATGGAGCAACTAGCAGCTGCACAAGACGCCTATGAAAGGCAGAGACTGAGCAGTTAGATTTTATTAATGACACTGAAAGAACAGGGGCATGCAGCTTACATATTTAAAGATGTGATCAAGCAATAAAACAATATTATCTAGTAACAGGCAAACCGGTCAGACATTGCCCCCACCAAAATTCAGTGACTTTTATCAACCATCAGAAAAACAAAAGATGCAAGAAATCGCGTTATTGCCTTTGGTATGACCGCCGTGTATTTGGTTGCACATAATATTGGCTGAATAAAAAATGAACAAAATCTATTATTCGCCCAAAGGATATTGGAAGGGCATCGCAGCAATACAAAAGCTAAGCCAAGCGGCAGGAGTCATGTGAACAAACAGCAAAGGAATGGTTATCTAAACAAGCAATTTGGCAAATTTATTTACTGCTCCTAGACGAATACAGAGACCACACTTTGTTAATACAACCCCAAACGACACCCATCAAATGGATCTTCTATATTTACCCTCTGATAGGATTAGACGAAAAAGATTTAAGTACGCACTCACAGTCATTGACATAGCTTCAAGATATAAAGATGCGGACCATTAACACAAAAGAGTGCTTTTGCTGTTGCTGTCGCCATACAGCTGATATACCAACGAGGCCCACTAACTTTCCTCGTATGATTCAAGTCGATGATGGAAAAGAATTTAAAGCCAAGTGAATCAATTATTGTTAAAACATAGAGTTACCATTAGAAGAGGCATTCCGGGGGTTCACAGATCACAGGCTTTAGTTGAAAACTTTAACAAACAGTTAGCCGAAAGACTTTCTCCTACCAGTATCACAGAGAGCTGATTGACAATTCTCGCAACACAGAATGGGTTAGAAGACTGCCCTCAGTTTTGCGCGCAATGAATAATGAAGAATTTAAAGGGCAAAAACCCAGTACAAGCAATTAAAAAAAAACAAAAAATGTTGTTGAAGGAGAGACTTACCCAGCAAACTATTACTTTTGGGTTTGAAAGTAAGGTACCTTTATTTACCGGGGAAGCAGAAGGGACACTCGCATCAGGGAAAACAGAATCCAGTTTGGAGTGTTGACCTATAAAAATAAAAAAAATTGTAAAGATGAATCCGCCCGTGTATTATTTACGAGAAAACTGACACAACAAACAACCAGCCCCCCAAAGATCTTTTGTGAAAGAAGAACTGCAGAAAATTTTCCGCCAGACACAGTTCCGCTTTAATTAATTTACGGTTCCCCAGTGCCCAATTGCATATGAAAATCTGGATTAAAAAACACACGTTTTGTGTTTGTTCTATTAATGACTTCTTTGTTACAACTGTTGTGTTGATCTCATGTAGATTAGATCGTAGTTTTACGTTGTCATGATGAAAAGTTTATGCCCAACATGCTTCTTTGTAGTTGTCATGTGATATGTTTGACGGGCACACGCTGCGAGATTTCCTTTTGCTTTCTTAATGATTTTCTCCTGGCTCGAAATACTGTACATTTTCGATCTTAACCCACATACTCCTTGATCCCCTTTTCCAGATAATTCACCCTTCATTTTTCCTAAAACCTTCTTGTTAGTAATTGAATGTAAAGGCGAATCTTTAGGATATCGGACGTGCCCATACCACCCCGCATGTCCTTTAGCCCCCTTCAAATTTCCCATGTCTTTATAGATGTCTTCAGTAGGGATATCTATAACAAAACTATCTGTATCTGTGTAAAGCACTCTGGACTCAGGATATGAGGGCTTAAAGTAGTCATAAAGAAACTCTAACATCAAAGCTTTGATAATTCAAAACAGTAAACCCGATAAATACAGGTTTGTCCAATTTGACTTTCTTTTTTTTCATCATTATACCAAAAAGCTGATCATGAAATCTTCTAAAGTCCTGATAATTTGGTTTTGAAGTCAGCTTAATTGCTTCGTTCTCTTTGGTGACTAATCTGCATCTTTGCACTTGTGAGGTTTTCTCCATAGTCTTTCCAAAACAGCTGTTGTTCATCAACTTGAAAAGTCTTTTTCTGAAGCATCTGTGGATTAGTTCTGAGATCAGTGTTTTTCATGATGTATGGTTTCATGAACTGTTCTTGATCAAAAGCAATTATGCGATGAACTGCTGTCAACTTCAAACCATGTCTTAAAAAAAATTGCAGAAGTCTGTAATGACAGACATAATTTTTTTTCCCTCGAAGATTAGGCACAAGTTAGGTGGTTCTCTTGGATCCATCTTTAGACTTTCTGTGCTAATGGATAGTCATTATGAGGTCATGGAGTTTTGAGGTATTCTAAGTCAACTTCTAGAATGAAACCACGCTGTTGATCAGGCGTTAAACTGCCCACCCCTTTAATGCCTTTTGAATATTATTCGGATCGCCCCTGTGTACATTTTAAAGTTACGTAATGGAAGTGATTGCGCCATTGCCCAACCATACAGATTTTTTTGCATCTAAATACATGAGATAGTTAGACTTTTACTTGGGTCATAATGATCCAAGTATTTGTTGTTTGCTTTACAGTAATGATGCGACGCCATATAAACCTCCCCGCAATCCGTTTTCAATCATCTGAATCATTGGTAGGTCAGACAATAATCAATCTGTACTCCAGTAAACTTTAAGAAAGCATCCCAGCTCATCCCCGGCGCAGAAATGTAATGGGGCGGGATCCAGGTATAATGTTTCTGCAGGTCTTCCTATAATTTTCAAAAAAATCCGCCAACAAACATGTATCAGCCCTTTAAGTATGAGTCATGATAGTCTCCATCGTTTTACACTCTAACTTCTGCCAGCTCTTTAGCATGCTGGTAATCTGAATCACTAATGTCCTTTCCTCTAAGACTAGAAAAAAACGCGCCTTTAGGGGGAAGTGTATCTTCATCAAACCTTTCCCAATGTTCATGTACTCATAAGGGTAAACACCTTTCTAACAAGAGTTGAGTCAAAATATTTTTCCGTTATTGGGGAGGGCTTTAAGGACATAGCCAGTGCCTCTAATGAGCCATCATGTGTTGCATAAAAGTCGTAGAAAGACATGTTATTTTAAGTGAAACACATGTACTTTTCTGATGACTGTGCAATGCATGACACCCCGAAAGCATCGTCCAATGCTTTCATTATAAGGTGGGAGTCGTAACCTCGCAAGTTGTGAAAGAATATAGGCGTTCCCTGTCTTTGGTTCAACTTTAGTTGAAGATTGCATTTACTGTGCGCTGCACCTCTAAACTTCCCACTAATGTGATCATGGTCTCTTACTGTGGGGTTTACCTCTGGGGGGTTAGCTCTAAACCGCAAATCCAACAATGCGTGGTGAGTCATACTGTTGTTTGTTTCAGGAGTCATTATGATTTCAGATAAATTCAGATTATTAGAACAGTCATTAAAGCACTTGCTGCATGCGTTCTAAGAAGTATTTTTGCAGCATTAGGCCCTCTATATAATTTTGGTTCTGAATGGACACCATCCGACCCAACAATAATGAAGGCAAATGAACAAATCTGATGATTACTCATTAAGACTGTTTTTCGAAGTTTTTGTGGCGCTGGCCCTTCATAAGGAACAATAAGCGACTCGAAGTCTGCGTAAACAACATATGGACTTGTTTGCAGTTTTTTCCAGTTCTTAAAACTAACTTTAGATCCTGGCGGGGGCGTAGTTAGTTCTGTATTACAGTCTACAGAACTTTTACAATGTTTTATATGTTCACTCGCGCTTGCACAGATGGAATTCTTGTTAAACATTTTCTGCAGAATTCTTGTTTATGTTCATTGTTTTGAAGTATGCGCTAATAATCTGCTCATTGTGCGTATCAATGTGTAATGGGGCAGCCCCGCTGGCAAAAACAATTAGGAGTAAGTCCACATGACTTTTGGCTGGTTCGCCTATTGTCGGACTGTTCTTGGACACTTTAATTGGCACCAAATTTGTTTCCTCATCCATGTGTATACATTAACAGTTATTGGTTGTTTTGTTCTTCAAACTGATCAATTTGGTCTACACTAACAGGAAAGGATATTCCATTGAAGTTAAGATCTTTGGCGTATTGCCGATAGTTAGTCACTCTCTCTGCGTGTTCGCGGACATGATGCAGCCTTGCAAGAACACACCACATGAACATTTGTTGTCTGAATTTTTTATGTTTAAAACTGCTCTCTTTGAAACCAACTCCCGAGGCAGCGGAATGTAAGCCTTGCCTACAATCGGTGCATACTTAGCCTGTTTTAATCTAATCTCTAAGACTTAGCCCTCTGACCAACCAGAGCCTCTCATTTTAGCTTCTTCAGCGGCAGCGTCAAACTGTGTAAGCAGTTCGTCTGCCCAACGGGTGTTAAGTCATTAGAGGAAAGAATAGTCTGTTGTTTAGTCGAGACCCAGACTTCTAGATTTTTCTTCATTTATTGTTATATAGTCGATTAAACAGCTAACATTACTTTAACTGGCGGGTCTATTGTTAGTTTACTTGGAACTTGAGAAATTGCATGTACAACGCTGCCCGCACGTTTGTTGGGTCAATGTCTTCTAAATCATATCATTCAGTGCTCTTGATAAACGCTCTCTCTCGAGCATTCCTTCAAACAATTCGTCTTGTCCTTCATATATCTTAGCCATGCTGTCTTTCTTTTCTAAGCCAACATATTTATTTAAATTAAAAAAATACTTAATCAGAATCAATATCAACGGTCTTTTTGTGCTTGGACTCATAAACTAAAGTATAAACACCTTTTGGTGTTGTTACTGTGAGCTGTTTAGAACAGAGTTTAATGTTTCGTTTACTTTTTTTAAGCATTCCTTTTTTATCTGCTCGGGGTCTGGCTGTTGAGAAAAACTTGCCCTCGCCTTTCTTTGAAGATCAAACTTTTGTCTTTTATAGTCATCAAAATCGGCCTGTAAACGATTAAATTCTTCATCCGTGATGTTGAGTCAGCTAGCGCTTTATTTATTATCAGCTTGAACGAACTAAGTTTAGCTGTTATTAGTTGAACCATAGCTGTGTGCTTTTGGAGTTTAGTTTTTAATTTTTTGCTAGCAGCACCTACAGCTAATGAACACAGGCCGAGAGCTAAAGACAACCCGCCTATGAGGCAAAGCTGCGGGTGCGCCTATGCCCGTTGCTAAGAGACCTACACTCGTTCCTGCTGATAGAGCACTTATAGTCGATGCTCCAGTATTAACATATGTAACAGCATAAAGGCAGCAGAATACCTTCGTTTAGTTTTGCTGTATTTGAAAGGTCTTGCTCTAGTACTTGCTGCATTTGCGTAATGTTTGTTTAATCTGAAGGTTTTTATGTTGGGGCTATCCCTTCTTTTGGCGACTCTGGCGCTGTAGGCACATTTGGATAAACCTGAACAGACATGCTTTTTATAAAATGAAAAAATAATATTAGTATAGTACATATTTTAATCTGCCATTCTCCAATATTCAGCTGTGCATCAATTAATAAAAACAAATGTACATTAAGCGGTTTATCAGCTTCTTTTTCTTTCTCAATTTGAATGTTTACGTCTTTAACCTCTCTCCCACTTGCATACAACTGATTATCCTCTGTTGACCTTAGGTCAATCCATAAACCGTATTTTGATGTTAAATAATCATCAAGCCTAACACTGTGAAGGTGTAGATCTTTAGACGCAAGGTCTGCTGTTGAACTTCTGCCCCTCCCACCCCCAAACAATTTTTTATTTCGTCAAAATGATGATAAGGCCTAAGTCCGCTAGCATAGATTTGGTTAGGGCTGCCGTCAATTGTACATTGTACTTTCGTTTATTTTTGGATTAAAAAACTTTTCACTTGCTCTTGCGAATGGTTCTTCATCTTCACACAGCAATAAATACCTTTAAGCGATCTTACTGCGACACTAAAACTAAAATTCCATATAGCTACTGCCCTGCTTTTAGGATATGTTGAATGATGGCGCACGTTTTCGTAATTATATTACTAATTTTGCTGATATTGGTGCTCAATCAGCTCTGCTAATTCACGGTTGCTAACAACGTCAAACTCTAACGAGATGTCAGAAATGCTGTACTTTGCTTCGGTGTCTGTAGATTTGATAAACACGTTTGTATTCATTTAAAGTTAGTTCATATGACAATCTGTTTTTAATGCTCCTTGAAAGTATGGCGCATGCGCTTTTAACAACTCAAAATCTAGGGGAATGGAAAAGCGATTACCATACGCATAACTTACAGCTAAAGCCTTTTTGCTGCTTTTAGCACCTGAGGCGAGTTCGGCGTCTATTCTAAGTTTTAGTGCTTCTTCATTGCCGATTCCTTGAAACGCAAGATCTTCCCTTTCATTCGCGGTTAGCCATAGATCAGAATAGGTTAAAATATGTCTGCATTGTTTAAAGAAAATACTTCTTGCCCCTCAAGTTTTACAGAAATTTTCTTAACGATTGCCCGTCCAAATTCTGGACAACTGTTCTGGTTTGGTCTGTTGTTGAAGCGAGTTCTATTTTGAAAGTAAGCCGTGCAGAGCCTGGCACAATCAAATCATTCGCTCCTAGGTCTGGAAATCTAACAGTAAGAATTTGATTGCATCAATAGTAGATGGATTATTTGGAACAGTAATATTCCGTTTGTTTCCCTTCACGCCACGGGGTTCTTTCAGCTTTCTATACGGGTCAAGAATCGAGCATATGCTGTCATTTTATAAAACAAAAAAAAAGTTAATTATTTAAAAACATGGCAGGAATTGAAGGTGAAGAAGATTATGATGTTTTTGATCCTGGAGACGACATGGATGAAAGGACTCCTTTGACACAGCATCGCTCAACGGCCACAATGCGGAGTGAATTAACAGAAAGTACGGTCGGGAGCATTTTACAAAAGTTTAGGCCTAGAACCTCCCGAATTTATTGACCCAAATGATTTTGAATTAGAAGATGGTCATTTGTATGTGAACAACGATCAAGGGCAACTTGTTCGGCTTACAACTAAACCAGACCCATCAAAGTTTTTAGCTGTGGGTTCAATTAGAAATAGACTCAGTGTTGAAGATCAAAATCGCCTTGGCATTGCTAGACCGAAATTAAGGGCGGAGGCAGTTGCTAAACTTCAAAACACACTGCAGGAACTCCCGACAGATAGCCAAATACAAACATGGAACTTAAAGAATTAAATCAACCGGCAGGTGAATTAATAAATGCAATAGAAGCAGAATCCAGTTTTTCAGAAGAAAACAACATTAAAGACTATACACAACTCACCGCTACCCATGCGAGAACTAACGGCCCTTAATCATGCTTGAGAAGCATCAGAGGCGAATTAGCAAACAATTTAGCAAATACTAGGTGAACTAGATGAGCATATAAAAAGAGAAAAAGAAAAACTCGTTGAGGCTGATGACGCCAACTTAGGGCCTGATATTAAAGAAAGAATAAAACAAAGACTAAAAGATCTTGAACAAGAGAGATCAGCAAGACTAGAAGTGCTAACTACTAACCGAGACAATTACGAACTCAAGTGAATAGAATAAGAGAAACTATCGAAAAAATTTATATGAAGACGCAACGCTAGCAGAACGAATAAGAACATTGTTTAGAGAGCAGGGAGTCACATTAGCAAGCGTTATAAACGGCCTTAGGATTTGCAATAAGTACACTGGTAATGGCTATTACAGGTGGCGGTGGTCAAAGTTCATTACCTCCGCCGCCATCGCCTCCATCTCCGCCTGATAAATCATGGGTAAAAAAACAGCTTGATCATCTTGCAAGTTTATTAAAAAAATTAGCTGGTAAAGCCGTGAACGCTTTACCAGGAATATTGGGGAGTATTGTCAGCTGGCTTTTGTCTACTGCAAGCAAAGTAGTTGGCTTTATGGCCGAGCACTTATGGACATTAGTTCTCTTAATAGTTGGGTTACTATTTAGTAAGATAAAGACCAAGTATCCTATGCCAGTTAATCCAAGAACAAGCGCTGTCTTTCATATTCATGACCATCGTGAACAGAGTCCGCGAGCTTTGCTGAGTCTTCAATGACTTTGGGGGTTTGGACTTCGGGAATTAGATGACTTAATCTTGGGCGTTCTTTTATTGTTTGTAATATTACTGGCTCAGAATTTATGTCGTTTTTCCCAACCTTCTGTTCATTGCCTGCTATAAGAATTTCATTATTATAGTTTATTATTATTCCTACCTGAAGTCTGAGGTCAGAAGGCAGCATGTATAAACCAGTGCCAACAGCAAAGTCTACTTTCGGTCTTGCGTATTGTAAAACATTTTGGTATCTTTTAATACTTGAAGGTAAATCAACTGTAGAATTAATGGCGTCCTCTAAATTTGCTAAGTATTGTTTTTGTGCGTCAAAGCCAGTAGAAGGATCAGTTATGCTCGATCTTGCCTGTGTTGCGACCCTAGCAAACACAACGTAAGTACGAATAGAGTCGTTTATTCGTTCTATTCCCCGCTCTAGTTAGGCCCTTAGAAGTGTCTAAGATAAATGTTGTCCATGCTGTTTTATGCTCTTGCTGTAGGGACCCAGGCTCAACAGTTTTGCCTGAAAAGAAAGATTGAAAGGAGGATGCCAGTCATAGTTATACTTTCTGTGGCGTGCCCCGAAAATAAAGGTCGCCTAGGCCATGATTATGATCCAACTTTTGTCTAAAGGCTGTCTTGGTCTTAATATTAAATTCGTTACAGATCCTTTCAAAAGCCTTCATGTCTATTCTGTTGCTGAATGGATTAAACGGTTTGTCATTTGGTAATGGCGCTTGCAGTTCAGTTAAAATACGTCTGAAAGTATAATAGAAATGAAATCTATACACTGACCTCACCAAAGGATCATGGTGATTTAAATGATCGGCATACGACACTCCACACCCAGTTGATGCACAAAACACAGCAAAGTTTAACTGGTTCTGATAAAACTGCATCGGATGACTAAACCACGCTTTCTTGATGTGGTCGTTTTCAATAGGGGGTTAAGATAGCTCTTCAATGGAGTACTCACCTTTTATGAAAAGAGGCAGTCTGGGTCACAGCAATGTCAAGAGTATCAGTTGCTATATTTTTAAGATTGTAGTGCGGCCCAACAGAATATTTTGCACCAGTATATTTGAATGCACTCATTTTTATTTCGTTTAAAAAAAAAGTTTGTAACAATAACAACCCAAGACCGCCCTTCGTTTTTAGAACATGCTATTGATAATGGGTGCGGAGCAAAATGGTCGCGCTCCATGAAAATTTTAACAAGTCGAAGGGTTTAATATAAGCGAAACCAAGGGGAATAATAAGATTACAAAAGTTGTGGGGCTCACAGCTAACCAGTTAACAATACCTGATGGTTATTACGGGTTTTGCTCACTAAAAGAAGCAATGAGTAAATTCAGCATACTCTCAAACTTAACAATGCAAATCTAAAAACAATATTAACATCAAACCTGAAAAAGCAGATTACTTATTGATAAAGAGCTAGCTAAAATGTTAGGCTTTAAAGTTGACACTCAGGTCACTAAAAGATTTGTTGTTGCGCCAAACGAAACTACTTTTAAGGGGGAAAATCCGCTCGATCTTGCATTACATTCATTACTCTATGTTCATTTGGATGAGCTGAGCACTGATGAAAACTTATATGACGGAAGGCCCTCACTGTTTTAAGAGCTCTTCCGTCAGCGAAAGCCGCATATTGCGATTATGAAATTATACAATTCCCTAATTATACAGTTTAAAAGATTAGTTTGTGGGAGGGTCGGATCATTTAATATAAAAATTGCAGACAAAACAGGGAAACTCGTGAAATGTGATAACCTGCACATTGTTTTAGAATAAAATAATAAGTTGTTCTAAAAATGTCGCGTGGGCCAGAAGAACCAGGAGTTACATTAGCGCCTGTGAGGTGTATAACCTTAGAATTAAAAGACCTTGCAGACGTTGTGGACTTTGAACAGAACGGTGAGATAGGCGCTTTGTATGGTTTTGAGTACACTAAAGACGGTGATTATAAACGCAAAGAGGTTGGCGACAGCAAAAAGTTTCCTAAACTAGAACAACTGCGCAATCTAGAAGCGAATAATGTTGGCCAGTATGAATATAAAATAGTTCGAAAACCTGACCTCAAATGGCACTTGGAACCATATTTAGAATGGGATATAAAATTTGAATTCATAAGCCCATTTACATTTTTTTGACCGTCAAAAAAGTTTCAGAAAAGCATTCAACTCTGGCCCTTTACATGTAAGTCTTATGCCAGATGACAATAGTCGGAAAGAGATTGAAATAACGCCGTATGAGAATAAACAGTACATCCTCCACAGAAAAGAAACGGTTTTAAAGGACGCTTCTACAAAATTACAGTTCTTTCCACAAATGAAATTAGGAGACACGTTCACAATGATATTTGAAATTTCTGTCTTAAAAGATGAGGCGAGGAATGGGCTGTGGGCGTTAGTGACGTCCTTTTAAAAGGAATTCTAATTAGCTGGCAAAACTTAGGCGTTGAAAAACTTAAAGTTACTGTCGTCGTTCTTCACAATGGCGAGGATATTAAGGTCATAACAACAAGCAACAAAATCAATATTAGTCTAAATAGAAACAATCTTACAGCACTGAATTGGATTAATCTTACACATTTAGACCTTATAGGATTTTATTATACTGAACAAGTTTTGACAGAGAGTATGATAAACATAATAACTGGATTAGATTAAGTTCTGTTATAAAACTATGGAGCAGTTAAACTTTATGACAAAAACCCCTCATTGTTCATTAATTTGTGGGCAGACTGGTTGTGGAAAAACAATATTTGTCCTAGACCTATTACAAACAGTTTATCGCTATAATTTTGATCACATTGTGATTTTCTGCCCAACACTTAAATGGAACAAAGCATATCATGATAGAAGGTTTATATGGACTGATGATAACATATATTTAGTTTATCCTAGCAATAAACTGAGTGAGTGTTTAGAACAGTTTTATAGACTGTTTGAAGGAACGCAAACACTATTTATTATAGATGACTGTTCGGCAGAAAAAGACATAGTTAAAAAGAGAAAACACTTTGTCAAAACTGGCTTTCAGTGGAAGACATGCTGGAATAAGTGTGTGGATTTTATCTAAAAAATATAACTCAGTTTTAAAAGACTTTAGAGAACAGTTAAAGACTGTAGTTCTATTTCACATGAAAGACAGAGACTCATTTGAAGAATGTTTGCGTGAAAATGATGTTATTGAAAACGACCAAGAAAAACACAGGATTAAGCAAAAACTGAAATCTAAAAAGTTTAGTAAATTAGTATTGAAAACGGATAACCCTGCACAGTATGTTTGTTTGTAGATAATCGTTATTTTTTGGTTACTTGTCAGAGAACAGGAATAGGCGGCTTTTAGGCCACTTTCGCCCAAAAACTTGGTGGAGGAGCAAGTGGCCCAGAGTCGGCCTTTCCTGTTCTCTGTTTCACAAGGGGAGTATTGTGCATGTTTATGTCTGTACTTTTTTTTGTTTGTCGCTGAGGAAGGCATTTTGCCGAAAATTTCTTGTCCTGTTTTGTGTCGTGCATTAAATCGTCGTTACTTCACACTTTGTTTTGTGTGCTCTTCTGCTTTTTTGTCGCAATGTATAGTCGGGCTGAGCGGTCATCAACTCCACCACCTACACTAGTTGAGTGATGGAGGTGAAGTCGATCCCACTCTCAGAGGGGTAAGGGGAAAAATCCAAATAAAACGATAGAAAAAGGGAAAGAAATAGATATTAATGAGAGAGGGAGGGACTATTGACTCCCCAACGCCATGCCCCCTGCTAAATCAGAGCAGGAAGAGGTTGGGGCTATCAGTCCTGAGGAAGGGGACAAAACAAATTCTAAACTAGGGAAAGGACAGCGACTCCTCAACGCCCTGCCCCCTTGCTGCCAGGTACGAGCAAGAGGAGGTTGAGGCTATAGGTCCTGAGGGGGGAAAGGGTCAAAAGGAAATACTACAAAAAAAATAACACTAACAGAGTAGAACAACCAAAAAAGAAAATCTCAAACACTCGAACACACACATAATAATAATAATAATAATAATAATAATAATAATAATAATAATAATAATAATAATCATAATCATAATCATAATCATAATCATAATAATGAATATTTATATAGCGCCTATTCTCGGCTAGAGGCCAAGCTCTAAGCGCTTTACAATCAACACTCGTTTACACAACGGGCTGCCTACCTGGGTAGTGCCGACTGAAGAGCTGCCAGCCGGCGCTTCATTCAGTCGTTTCCCGTGTCATCCAGTCAGTATCGTTCAATATCGATCATTCATTTTCCTTACTTCCTTCATTCTTTCCATTTCTCACGCAGGGTGCATGCTATGTGTAACGTGTCATCCATACCAACGGCCAAACTGGCCTACTCTTCCGAAAGTTGGTGATGGGATTTTACGTGTGTGCAAGATGTTATGCGTGCGTTCACACACGGAACCTCGGTTTATAGTCTCATTCGAAGGACTGTATGGGAAATGGAGTCAGAACAAATGTTAACTCCGAGGGAAAAATCCCCCCTGTACCGAAACGCCCCGGCGGAGGTTCGAACCCGCAACCCCAGGATCACCAAGATTACGAGTCCGGCGCTCTACCAACTGAGCTATTCCGGCTCAGAAACAAATCAAAAATAAAAACTGCAAACACTAATCAGAACAATCAATTATACTTTCTTTCCTCCCAAAATTTTTTCCTTGGAGGGTAATCTTAATTTTTTCTTCAGAGGGGTACCAAACACCCTAGTCCTTAGTCCTACGTTGGGGTCACCACTGTCACACTGAGCACAAATGCATGCACACACTCAGCTCAGCATTCACTCCGTGCACACGCAGTCTCTCCAAACAACCAGCAGGCGCACTACAATACTCCTCTTCTCCCCCTCCTCTCTGGGGAATAATTTACTAAACGATAATCAACATTTCAAATATGTTCCTCCGCTCCAGTGGAGGTACAAACATTCCACAGATCCACTAGCTGGGACCAAATTTCATCTCGTTATACATAATAGTTCACAAATACATCGTTTAACGGTTTCTCCTCATTGGAGAAACAATGTATACATTTTTCAAAGAAGAATCAAAAGATGGCTTAAAATATAAGAATTATCATCTGAGTTCCGACCCAGGGGACAATCAACATTCATTGTGGGTCAACATGACAAATTCTTTAAATTCTCTCACGACCACGGCAGTCGTTGTCCTCTTCACAATTAGGTGCTGCCACAGCACTGTAGCCCAAATACTTGTTTCGAAACTGCCACAGTTGCTTGTACCATTACTGGTGCTGCCACAGCACCGGGAAGGGCTGAAACACGAGCAATGATACATTTTTTCCCTTTTTTCCCTTCTCTTAACTCTCTCTCTCTTTTCTCTCCCCATCTGTCTATACCTCACCTGGTCATGGTAGATTGCAGGTGAATCTCGTGCTGCTGTTCCAAACAGCCTGTCTGGTCAGTGTCCCCAAGCCAGCTCCTTCCTATACTTTATTTTTCCTTCGTGCACTCTTCCTGAGTACATATTCAGTGAATACTCATCTAACTCTACGCATTACCAGCCCTTGGTTACTTGACCAATGGACAACGTCCATCCATTCAACCAATAATCACCCTACGTCTATAGCCACAGCGACACCGATCACATTGGTCAGGCTACGTAAATTATCCTCTTTTTTTTTACCTTTTCTTTTCCCTACCTAGGAAAATGGTTTATAACAAATAAGGGCGTACGCGACGGAACGTCACATGTCGCCATGTGAGGCTACATCACATGACACCTCCTTCCTGGTCTTCCCCACTCAGTGGCCTTCTTTGCACAGTCCCACATTGCTGGAGGCCTCCTTCCTGGTCTAGCAAACCCAATGCTGTCCAAGAGCTGACTTTTTTGGGTGTTGGGTCAGCCTGGCCACCATGTCAGAGAAGAACGTTTTTTTCCCTCAACGTTCAGAAGTGATACTGGGCTTAACTGGTGGATGTTCTCTCGTGTTTGGGCGTTAGGGAACACGCACTCTACGATCTGTTATCCACTATGGTCCTTCACTTCCTCTATGCTCTACCACATGTTATCCATTATGGTCCTTCACCTTCCTCCATGCTCTGTGATCTGTTATCCGCTATGGTCATTCACTTCCTCTATGCCCTACGATCTGTTATCCACTATGGTCCTTCACTTCCTCTATGCTCTACGATCTGTTGTCCACTATGGTCCTTCAGGTTCCTCTGTGCTGATCTTATCATTTCGTGGAGCTACACGAGGACATGGGAATTTTCTAATATAGCTCAGGCGACATTCCATTGGGTCCAGGCGAAGATTTGGCTCTGGCTATCTTGATGATTTTCTAGACCTCATCCAGTGTTGTTAGCGTTCATTGAACTTTTTCTCTGGCGCTGCAGGCTGCACCAAGCCCTGGATTTCAAGTGATGCTTCACTTTGAGGGCTGGAATATGTTTTCCTGAGATGCTGCTCAATGGTTTCTTTGTACTCTGTGGGTGTCCCAGATTTTGGCTGATCACAGAGTTTCCTGGCATATTGCAAGGCATCTCTGAAGAAGCAGACTTGGATTTTCTTCTTCTTACTTCTC
>CM031627.1:24687918-24692918 GCA_018398815.1 Conus ventricosus
ACTTCTTTATCCAAGCCACACGATAAAGACAAGCAGCTCCCCAAGTAGGTGAAACTGTCAACATTGTTCAGGGTTGTGTCCTCGATCACGATCCTTGGTTCTGGAGGAGAGAGGTCGGGTGCTGGTTGGAGCATCACTTCTGTTTTCCGCAGGCTGATCGTCAAGCCAAAGGTCTTTGCTGCCGTAGACAGGCAACTGGCAAGCTCTTGCAGGTCTGGTTCATTGAGTGCTGCAAGTGCGCAGTCATCGGCAAACAGAAGTCTCTCACAGGGGCTTCAAGAACTTTTGTTCTGGCCTTCAGGCGCCTTGAGTCGAAGAAGCGGCCATCACACCTGTAGCAGACAGTGATCCCTGCGTTGCCACTGGATAGAGCAGAGAACAGCAATGTGGTGAACATGAGGCTGAACAGGGTTGGTGCCAGGACACATCCTTGCTTCACGCCGTTGGACACGGGGAAGGGGTCAAACACAGTGCCGTTTTCCACTATGCGAGCCAACATGCCGTCATGAAAGGATCGTATAATCTTGACAAATTTCGGTGGGCAGCCAAGTTTGGACAGTATAGCCCACAGACCCTCGCGACTGACGGTATCGAAAGCCTTTGTCAGGTCCACAAAGAGGATGTAGAGATTCTGATTCTGTACCCGGCACTTCTTCTGCTGTAGCAGGCTGCCGATCTCCGTGTCGTTGCTGTCGAACCAGTCCTGGTGTTTCCTCTGTGGGTGCCCAAGAGACAGCCTGGCAGAGTCGTAGACTGCGTTTCTGAAGTTTAACCAGACCTTTTCTAAGTCAGCTTCATCTGGTAAACTATTGAGCTAGTTCGCAAGGTTGGTCACGAAGGTTTCCTTTGTCGCTTGATCATTCAGTTTCTGGACATCTAGTTTCTTCTTGATGTCGGCTTTCTGGCGTCTGTGGGTGCTAGCGATGGTGAAGGAGCACCTCAGCAGCAGGTGGTTAGTCCAGCAGTCCCTCCCCTCATTGCTCTTGTGATGTGGACATCCTGGATATCACGCCGCCTAGTGATCACATGGTCCATCAAGTGCCAGTGTCTGGAGCGACGGTGCATCCAGGTGGCCTTGTGGATGTCCGGCAGCTGGAACAGTGTGTTGGTGATGGTCAGACCAAACTTGGCGCAGAGTGTAAGAAGCAGCTAGCCATTTGAGTTGTCCTGTCCCACTCCATGCGGCCCGATGATATTCGGCCAAGACTGGGAGTCCCTGCCCACACGCGCGTTTAGGCCCCCAAGAAGTAAAAGCTTGTCATCCTTTGGGATACTGCGTAGCAAGCTTGAGATGCTCTGGTAGAATAGTTCCTTCTGTTCTTGAGTATAGGTCATGGTGGGGGTGTACACACTGATGTGTGTCAGGTGCTGCTTCCTCGGAGAAGCAATCTCATCGTCATCAGACGATCACCAATTCCCTTTGGTTGAGACTCTAGGTTCTTAACCAGCGAGGTGCGGATGGCGCCTGCTTCTCTTTTATCCCCCAGGGGCCTTCCTGTCCAGAAGAAGGTGTATCCAGCTCCTTCTTCTGTGATTTCTCCAGTGTCTGCCAGGCGCGTCTCGCTAAGTTCAGCAATATCAATTTCGTAATGTTTAAGTTCTTTGTCTACAAGTGCTGTTCGACGCTCTGGTCTGTCGCTCTTCCTGTTGTCCATTAGAGTCCGGATGTTCCAGGCTCCAACACATAAAGTGCGTTTGTTCTTTGTAGTAGATCTTTTTGAATGATTTCGACAGTGTTGTTAGATATCCGGTCAGCTGTGGTATGCTGACAGGACGGGTTGAAGCAAGCTTTCTTTAGGCCACCTTTTCTAGGCCCCTCCCCATGAGCAGTGCTATCCCTGAATAGGGCTGCTCCATCGCCAAGGTGGCTGCCGAAACCTACTCTTGCCCCAGTGAGTAGAGTGGCGACCATCCTGCTCTGACCACCTGAGTGCAGGTCAGTGACTAGCAGCTCCCAGTGCCATCTCCCACCTGCCACCGTCGCCACTCGCCTGTCGCCTCAGGACTTGGGAAAGCAGAAAGAAGAGGTGGAGTCAATGTATCCTGGGCAAAGAAATATATGGAGGCTATGGGTTGCCCAAGCACCACGACCCCGCCCCCCCCTCGGTCCGAGCCGCTATTGCCAAGAGGGATGCAAGGCATAACATCGTGACTACGACTGAACTGCAGGAGCTGCCGGAATGTTGATGGAGTTCACCACCAAGCCGTCTTAGGGGCTCCACTGCGGATTTTTCGTTAGGGGCTTACCCCCGAAACATTTGCCTTTCCAAAGGCAGCCTGCAACGCAGCAGGACCCATTTTACCCATGGTTGGGAGACTCATGGAGTGTGGGGTCACCTATCTACCCATGCAGGTCTGAAGACCTGCCCACTGCCGACAAGGTCATGTCAGGAACTGTTGGACTGCTAGTTTATAAGGTACTCTTATAAAGCAGTAGTCTAACACTCCCTTACATGACAGAGTACCTTATAAACTAGTAGTCCAACACTCCCTGACATGACTGAGTACCTTATAAACTAGTAGTCCAACAGTTCCTGACATGCTGAGTACAGACACACTTCCCTTATATGTACTAATTCCGCGTCACATTTTATATGAATCGGCACACCCAAAGAGAGAGATAAACGATAAACGATAAACGAAAATTTATTCAGTAAGGCCACAGCCTCATTTGAAGGGGTGAGTAATAAAGAACATCATTAAATATGGTATTTTATCAGAAAAATGTAAACATTCTCAACATATGCAAATTACCTAGGTCAAAGCACTCTTCTTTTAAATGATTTGTACAGATATAAAGCAAGGTTTCTTGCAGCTTTGTAGTTTTTTGGCGACAAAAGACAGACTATCTTGAACAATGCTGGACGTCGATGACATTTTTTTCTTTCCCTTGCTGAGAAGGTTCTTTTCTTTGAAACAACACGTTTAACAATCACCATGACATGTACAGAATGATTACACTATACGCAATACAAGTCACAACCAATATGAGAAAGGAAATAAAAGAGCGACAAATAGCATAGTATTCACTGTATGTTTGTACATAAACAGCGCTATTAGAATGAATACAGCGCCGTTAATGTAAGAAAGAGAAATAATAAAGTAAGGTAAACAGACAATCGAACAAACTGTCAGTCTAAGACAACAGTGACCACCCCAACTCAGGACATTTTTCTCTCTGAAACCTCTATCCCTCATCACCCTCCCTATCCACCCACCCACCCCACTCATCTCCATATTGTCTCACCCTCTCGTTCACCCCCCTCTCCTATCACACACACACACACACACACACACACACACACACACACACACACACACACACACACACACACACACACACACACACACACACACACACACACACGCCAGAGATTGAGACCTATTTTACCGGCTATTTCTGAAAGTTCTCTTGACAGTATTCTTGAGAATTTTAGTTTGTTGTTTGATTTTGCAAACTGTTTACTACGCAGTCCTATGGGACATCTGTTATAGTTTGTGTTATGATTCAAAATAGTTATTTAAAGTTGGCTTTCCCATACCTTTCTTTTTTTTCTTCTTTTTTTCTTTTCCTTTTTTTCTTCTTCATTGCATTGTAAAGATTGTAAAGATGCTTTGTTTTGGTATATGACTGCAAGATAACCCATCCACCCACCTCCTCATGCTCCCCCTCTCCAAATCCTATCCATTCGACTAATATCACTTAATGTGGAAAGACGTTAAATTGAAGACAACAACAACAACAACAACAAAACAACAACAACAACAACAACAACAACAACAACAACAACAACAACAACAACACACACACACACACACACACACACACACACACACACACACACACACACACACACACACACACATCTTCTATTTCATTTCTCTGTGACTGGATAGCATTCTATTGACATAACATTTATAAATTGTGACTTATTGTTAATGCGTTAGTCGTGTTATTTGACAGACACACAAATTTCCTAATCTCTACTTTTGTAATTGATATCAAGAGATTAGGTTTTTTAATTGATATCAAGAGATTAGGTGACAATTTTATTAACTTGGGTTGTGCACATAAGGTGGAACTACGATTTTGGTTACCACAATGGTCAGATGCCTTCTAACAAATAAGTAGCAGGCAGGATTTACATGGCAGAAAGATGTGAATGAATGGTACTTCAACGACAGCTGCACTAACGCCGCCACCTCCATCAATTCCGACCATGACATCGGCGCCAGTAATGGTACAACAGATACTGTTAAGTAAATAATCAGAATACTGTCATAGTCGACTGCAACGGAGATGGCTACAGTCGTAGTACCCATTTGCCATCATTATTTTGTTACAATTAACTTACTCCCAAATAGCAGTGTATGCAAGCCACTTTACCCTGAATTTATTTTGACGCATTTCAAGACTCTGAACATATCTGTCAATTTTCTGATTTTTTTTTCATTTTTTTTTCAAAAAGGCTAGCAATGTTGGTTTTATTTTGTTTATAAACAAAGTATTTTGCGTGTAAAAGGATAAAACTAAGGCCTTCGTCTATCTTTCTCTTTTCGTCACAACTAAAAAGGATTAGACAAGAATTCAACGATAACCTATCACAATGTGTACATTTACTTTTTAAACAATTATCAAATTCATTCCAGAATGATTGAACATGCACACATTCCCATAAATAGTGAAACACCGCGTCTTTTTCTCAGCTGCAAAAATTGCACAAATTACTGTCCGTTACATGCATCTCTTTAAGAATGGAATTTGTTACAAAAATCCTGTTATTAATTTTGATCTGGAACCACCGTAACCTGATTTCTGAAATTTTGTTTGTAATATGCAAAACCTTTGACCACATGATCTGTCTATTTAATACTCTTTCCCAGTTCACACATGCAACTGGCAATTTTGCGTCGCCGAGCATTATTTTATGAAGGGCTTTTGACGCTTTTTTTTATTTTCAATAATTTCATCTAGAGCTCTCGTTCTTTCATTACAATTA
>CM031627.1:24697918-24712918 GCA_018398815.1 Conus ventricosus
ATGACATTCAGTTCGCCGAGTACAGCGCGGTTAGCTGGCTGGTGGGGAGCAGCCTGCAGAAAACACCCCTTTCCCTGACCTGCATTCACGGCTTGGCCTCTGCAGCTGTAAGCGAGCTGTAAACTCCCCTTACTCGCAAAACTAAGTGGCTTGCTCTGAACAGCTGTGGTGTGTGTGTGTGTGTGTGTGTGTGCGTGTCTGTGTGTGTGTGTGTGTGTGTGTGTGTGTGTGTGTGTGTGTGTGTGTGTGTGTGTGTGTGTGTGTGCGTGCGTGCGTGCGTGTATGCGTGCGTGTCTGTGTGTGTGTTTATGTGTGTGTGTGCGCGCACGCGCGCGCGTGTGCGTGTGCGCAAACGTGTGTGTATGTGTGTGTGTGTGTGTGTGTGTGTGTGTGTGTGTGTGTGTGCTCGCCCGCGTGCGTGCGTGCGTGCGTGCGTGCGTGCGTGCGTGCATGCGTGTGTGTATGTGTGTGTGTGTGTGTGTGTGTGTGTGTGTGTGTGTGTGTGTGTGTGTGTGTGTGTGTGCGTGCGTGCGTGTATGCGTGCGTGTCTGTGTGTGTGTTTATGTGTGTGTGCGCGCGCACGCGCGCGCGTGTGCGTGTGTGCAAAGTGTGTGTGTATGTGTGTGTGTGTGTGTGTGCTCGCCCGCGTGCGTGCGTGCGTGCGTGCGTGCGTGCGTGCGTGCGTGCGTGTGTGTGTGTGTGTGTGTGGGGTGTGTGTGTGTGTGTGTGTGTGTGTGTGTGTGTGTGTGTGTGTGTGTGTGTGTGTGTGTGTGAGCGCGCGCGCGCGCGTACACGTCCATTGAACAAACAATCCTGAAGTCCACTTTGCATGTCATAGAGGTTTTTCTTGGTTGGTTTTCTTTTCAACTTGTCCTTGCAAGCCTAAGTATTTTTAGTTCTCTCTGCCAAGATTGACTGGGTTTAGTGCCAATACGCTCTTGCCAGTTGGCAGAGAATCTGTCTTTATATCGGACAGAAAGCTGCGTTAGACATCTGTTGTAAGTCTGTCTTTATATCGGACAGAAAGCTGCGTTGTACATCTGTTGTAAGTCTGTCTTTATATCGGACAGAGAGCTGGGTTAGACATCTGTTTAAGTCTGTCTTTATATCGGACAGAAAGCTGCGTTAGACATCTGTTGTAAGTCTGTCTTTATATCGGACAGAAAACTGTTTTCATCCGTTTATGTCTGTCTTTATATCGGACAGAAAGCTGTGTTCATCTGTTTAAGTCTGTCTTTATATCGGACAGAAAGCTGTGTTCATCTGTTGTAAGTCTGTCTTTATATCGGACAGAAAACTGTGTTCATCTGTTTAAGTCTGTCTATATTATCGGACAGAAAGCTGTGTTGTACATCTGTTGTAAGTTTGTCGTTATATTGGACTGAAAGCTGCGTTAGACATCTGTTGTAAGTCTGTCTTTATATCGGACTGCGTTTGACATCTGCTGTAAGTCTGTCTTTATATTGGATAGAAAGCTGCGTTATACATCTGTTGTAAGTCTGTCTTTATATCGGACAGAAAGCTGCGTTAGACATGTGTTGTAAGTCTGTCTTTATATGGGACAGAAAACTGTGTTCATCTGTTTAAGTCTGTCTTTATATCGGACTGCGTTAGACATCTGCTGTAAGTCTGTCTTTATCTTGGATAGAAAGCTGCGTTATACATCTGTTGTAAGTCTGTCTTTAAATCGGACAGAAAGCTGCGTTAGACATGTGTTGTAAGTCTGTCTTTATATCGGACGGAAAGCTGCGTTAGACTTCTGTTTTAAGTCTGTCTTTATATTGGACAGAAAGCTGCGTTAGACATCTGTTGCAAGCCTGTCTTTATACCGGACTTAAAGCTGCGTTATACATCTGTTGCAAGTCTGTCTTTATACCGGTCTGAAAGCTGCGTTATACATCTGTTTTAAGTCTGTCTTTATATCGGACAGAAAGCTGCATTGGACATCTGTTGTGAGTCTGGTACCAGATTTGAATCTTTTCCAGTAAAAATGCTGCTTTCTATTTATAACATTAAGCATGTCTACCTGCCTGTTGTCACTCTTTGCTTTAGTGACACCATGACACAAGTCCGTAATACCATGTACAGGGATTCCTCTGTGTGACACCATGACACAAGTCTGTAATACCATGTCCAGGGATTGTGTGACACCATGACACAAGTCTGTAATACCATGCCCAGGGATTCCTCTGTGTGACAGCAAGACGTAAGTCTACAATACCTCTGTATGACACCATGACACAAGTCTGTAATGTCATGTCCAGGGATTGTGTAACACATGACACAAGTCTGTAATACCATGTCCAGGGATTCCTCTGTGTGACAGCATGACGTAAGTCTGCAATACCTCTGTATGACACAATGACCCAAGTCTGTAATACCATGTCCAGGGATTCCTCTGTGTGACATCATGACGTAAGTCTGCAATACCTCTGTGTGACACAATGACACAAGACTGTCATACCATGTCCAGAGATTGTGTGACACAATGTATTAAGGGCTACAACTTCAAGCTGTTCTTTGTGTATCATAGAAGGCCACAACTGCAAGCTATTCTTTGTTTCTGTATTGTAAACTACCAACATGACAAGCTGTACTTTGTTTATGTACTGTAAATGGCTACAATTTCAAGCTGTTCTTTGTCTGTGTATTAAGGACCACAACTTCAAGCTGTTACATGTTGTGTGAATGTTAAGGCACTTGGTTTTTGTGTGAAGTAAAGCGTGCTTGTAACACTTCATTAAGGGTAAACAAGTGGGGTATGTTTTGCTCCCATAAGGAAACCTAACACAGAGTAACTTTTATTCAAGACCGGCACAGCCTTTTAAACTTGAATAAAGTCAGACAAATACATAGACGAACAATCTAATAGTGGGGGAAAAAACAAGCGCACGCCAACAACTGAACTGTCTTCATAGTAATGATTTGGCAAAGATTTGGACTTAAGGAGGGGAGGGGGGGGGGGGAGTTTGAAGATGGAGAAACTGCGAACATGAAATTTAAAAAAAAATGTTAAAGATATGAAAACTCTTCACTAGCTGCATAAGGGAACCATCGCAATCCCTTTTGAAGGCAGATATATTTGTATTGCCTGCTCCGAGGCCTTTCGTCCGCTGGGTCGGACTCATCAGGGAGACACGGCTGGTTCATTAAGGGTTTACTGTGTAGTTTGTTGTTTTCCGTCATAGTCATATTTTCTTGGGTTTGGACATTGGTGGCGAGGGGTGGGGGTGGTGAGGGTGGTCTGGCTTGGCGTCTGTGACAACGGTCTCACTGGAGACCCAGTTAGAGTAACTTTCATGTGAACTTTGCTTCAAACAGGTTTCTGGATTATATTCATATGCTATAGCGGCTAGTGCGATAATGTAGATGTACATTACATTATAGAGTGATCGCACTCGTTCTCCGTGTCTTGTCGATCATATCTGTCTGAAAGTGTTCAAACTATAATTCATATTTTTCAAATGGTTGTTTTTTCAAGCCGTGGACAAATCCGTTTTCACACAATGTAAAACAAAGACGTGACACCAAGTTCTTATTCTTACTGGTAATTTCATCAAACACTTGGTGAATGATATTTGGCTGCACTTTTTAGCACCATATTCGATGTGTTTGGTGTACAAAGAAAAATTCCTGTTTGGAGATAAAGACTGAAGAGGGCCTGTGTAATATTTGCATTTTCCTCGAGGCGTGCTGATGCCATGGTGAACCATGTGAATATTACGTTGTCTCTCCTGCCTTGACGTCATCACTTCAGAAGAAGACCCGCTTTCTTTATGTAGCGTAACAAGCTGTGACTTCTGTTCTGGCAGATCTGTCCAAAGTCTGCACAGAGACTTTAGGGCAGACATGGCGTTAGAAGAGAAAGGCTATGCTTGCAGAGTTCAAAAGGGAGGTGGTAGTAGGCTCATCATCATCATCATCATCATCATCATCATCATCATCATCATAATCTTCTTCTTTCTTCTTCTTCTTCTTCTTCTTCTTCTTCTTCTTCTTCTTCTTCTTAGTAAGGTGGTAAGAGTGTTGGTACTATAGGGGGGGGGGGGTTGGGAGGATGTTTTTTTTTTGTTTCCATGTCTGTCTGTCTGTCTGTCTGTCGTTGTTCTGGGCGGGAGTGGGGGTGGGGGTAGAGGTGAGGAGGAGTCAAGGGATTTTATCCGAGATTTTACACACCAAGATGCGTCACTGAACAGACAATTCCTATTTTCTGCTCGAGTTAGCTCCCTTGCTTCATGCATGGCATTTCTCCCCCATCCCTCCCCCTCCACGTGAGAGAGAGAGAGAGAGAGAGAGAGAGAGAGGAGAGAGAGAGAGAGAGAGAGAGAGAGAGAGAGAGAGAGAGAGAGAGAGAGAGAGAGAGAGAGAGAGAAAGAGAGAGAAGACCTCCAGTTTCCCAACCGACCGCTCGAGGTCAAATCCTTTGAGAATTGTCGACTGTTTAAAAGTTGCAACCGACACGCAAGTCCTGTACACTCAGCCACTTTATAAACATGACACCGCCAAAAACATTGGATTGGGGAGAGAAAAAATCATAGACGAGTACACTTTCAACTATTTTAGACCAGCAAATACTTCGTTGAAACTAACCGTGAATTGTCATCATATTTCCAAGCACAATTTCGTTTGAAATCATCAGAGAGAGAGAGAGAGAGAGAGAGAGAGAGAGAGAGAGAGAGAGAGAGAGAGAGAGAGAGAGAGAGAGAGAGAGAGAGAGAGAGAATGGTACTGAGGATCAGCGCAATCTTAAAAACAGTGCTTAACCACAGTGGGAGCGACATTTGTTATATTAAAAGCAAGTTAAAAGATGTTTTCAGCAGCTTGATTTTAACTTGCTTTTAATATATATATATATATATATATATATATATATATATATATATATATAAAACAAGTTAAAAGAGGAATCTTAAAACTATCTACAAATTTGTTTCAAGCGTATTGCGCTGTCATCAGGATGGTTTTTGGTTTGCCCACCGCCGATGTTATATAGCGTGTGGGCTCCCGTTTGCGGTTGTTTGCACGTGCCGGTTGGCTGCACGTGTTTTTTGGGGCTTTCAGGTTTTTATTTTGGGTGTGTTCACTAACAACGATTTCCATTTATGCCTGCAGTTGTTTACTATTTCTGTTTTGGTGTTTAAAGTTGCTAAGTGCGGTTTGCATAGTATCAACCATTTTTCAGTTAAACATAGGTTGCACCTTTTTGAAACATTGCTGTATGGTGATGCTCTTTTTATGATTTTCCAGGATATATTGTAGCTTGTTTTTGCGTCTTTAAGTTTCCAGATATATTTGCTCAGTTCTGTTTGGTTTTTATATTTTTCTTTATTAAATGACTGTTTGTGGTTTGCATATCTGGTTTTGAAGTGGTTTTCAGTGATCCCTATGTATGTTTCTTTTTCATTTTCTGATGTCACAGTAGCCTGGTATACAATGTTGTTGTGAAGACATTTATTGTCTAGTGGGCACTGCTCCTTTCTGGTGCAATTGCAAGATTTCCTTTCTTCACCCTTCTTTGCTGTGTTGATTTTCATTTTGTTGGATGCGTCAAACTTTAAACACCAAAACAGAAATAGTAAACAACTGCAGGCATAAATGGAAATCGTTGTTAGTGAACACACCCAAAATAAAAACCTGAAAGCCCCAAAAAACACGTGCAGCCAACCGGCACGTGCAAACAACCGCAAACGGGAGCCCACACGCTATATAACATCGGCGGTGGGCAAACCAAAAACCATCCTGATGACAGCGCAATACGCTTGAAACAAATTTGTAGATAGTTTTAAGATTCCACTTTTAACTTGTTTTATGTTGCTCCCCCAAGGGGTTGAGCACTCAAAAAATTGTTTTAGGCATCTTAAATACACTGATCTATATATATATATATATATATATATATATATATATATATATTATATATATATATATATATTATATATATATATATATATTATATATAATATATATATATATATATATCAATTAGTTAAAACAAGTATATATACGTGGACTGGGAGATAAACTATTCACTGCATATTAAAATTCATGTCAATGAGAACATGCCACATATCTTGAGCTGGAAGAGAACATTTTGGATAATAGCCCAACACAAATCCCTGTCGATCGATGGAAAAGATTTTTAGACGACTTTATTTTTGTTCTATGGGCAGGAACAGATGATGAATTAGACAATGTCACGACTTATCTTAATTCTGTCCATAGAACAATCAAATTTACAATGAATTCATCCAAACGAGACAAAGCGTTTCTGGACATTCTGGTTAAGCTTAGGGATGGCTTGCTGCAGACGGATCTCCACACCAAACCCACCGACGCACACAGTTGTTTGCAATACCGGTCAGCACATCTTCAGCACTGTAAGCAGAATATACCCTTCAGCCAATTCCTAAGACTGAGACGCATTTGCTCCTTAGAAGACGACTTCAGGATCAGCTGCACTGAAAGGACACATTTACAGGAGAAAGCCTTTCCTCCACACGCATCCAACAGGCCCTGAAACGGGTCCAAAACATCCCACGCAGTCAAACTTTAGAATACCAACACACCACACAAAGGATGCCCTTTATTATCATGCGCAATCCTATGAACCCTCCCCTTAAAGCTTTGTTCCAGGAATATCTGTCACACTTACATACATCCAGGGGACTACAGCAGGCCATACCTGACCCGCCCATCCTCGGAGAACGAAACAGCAGACCTCTGGAGAACCTGCTAATGCCTCCAGTCCTTCCCAGTCCCATCAGTGGAGGGGAGCCAGGATGCTTCAGATGCAGAAGAGACCGCTGTGTGATATATGACAGCCACGTGGTTGAGACTACCACCTTCACCCGTCCTGTTACCTCCGAAACTTTTAACATCAGAACCCACATGACATGTGAAGCATTGTAGATTTACTATTCTGTTCTAAATGCCCGAACTCACACTACATTGGTGAAACCAAAAATTCCCAAAGGAAAGATTCTACCTCCATCGATCAAACATCAAACTTAACACTGGATCTTTAATAACCCAACATATCGGTCTACCAGATCACCCTCTGTTAAACCTGCGGTGCATTGCAAAAGAAAAAAAACTGCCGTCCACATCGCCTTAATAGGGAACACATTTGGATGACTAAAACGAAAACAAATTCTCCAACGGACGCAATTCTCTCTGGTACTTTTCTTATACACGTGGCTGTCACTTTGAATCATATCAAAAGAGTTTTAAAACTTTGATTGTAAATCATGTTTTATTTATTGGAGTCATCTGATTATACTTCTAATATATGTTTGTACCAGTGGCAAATGGGGAAGGTGGAATGTGAAAGCAGGACTATGTTATTGGGTGTACATATGGTATGTGTTTGGGTGTGCCCCAACTGGGAGTGACAAGATGTATGTGACCGGTGAGATCAGCCTGTCCTTGGTGGGCTGACCCCTCATGTTGTCAATTGTATATTAGGGTTATAAACGGGTTTGCTTGGATGGAGAGCGTGGGGGGTGGGGGTGGGAGTGGGGGTGGAAGTTGAGGGAAAGAATGCAGGTGCTGATGTTGTAACCCCCCATTTGTGAAACCATTCATACATGCCGATACCCCCCTGCCCCCTCTCTCCCCGTGCATCCCTCTATCTCACTTTCTCTCTCTCACACACGGTCTCTCTCTCTCACACACACACACACACTCTCTCTCTCTCTCTCTCCTCTCTCTCTCTCTCTCTCTCTCTCTCTCTCTCTCTCTCTCTCTTTTCCCTCCCCTCTCTCACTTGTGAATGGAAAATTTGTAGTGGGGGAAAACAAGTGCAAGTTAACAATTCTTCCATCATTATAGTAATGACTTGGCAAAGATTTGAAATTTTAAAAAAAGGTTGAAGATGAAGCAAATGCGAAAAAGTATATTATAAATATGAAAACCCTTCACACAACACACACACACACACACACACACACACACACACACACACACACACACACACACACATATATATATATATATATATATATATATATATATATATATATATATATATATATATATATATAATATATATATATATATATATATATATTGTGATTTTAAAAAAGCCGCCATTTTTTCTATATGAAAATAAAGAAAGACGGGTGAAGGGTTAGAAGTAAAGCAAAAGGAAGTGTGGAGAGGAGAGAGGAAAGGACCTCTCCCTTCCCCCCTTTTCTTTGTCTTCAGTGACACAAAGTCAACCGGAACAGGAACTGGACTTGACAGTTTAGCCTACAACAAGGGAAAACCCCATCAGTGTTCCTCAGACTAGCTGTAGAGAGAACAATACAGTGTAGCCACAAAGACAACAGGGGTAAACCAGGAAGAGTGCATGGTCATCTCACTTGATCTGATTTCCTTGTCTAAGCTTCACAGACTTTCCAGAAATGTAAGTTGAAACTGTGTTTCCACATTTTGAGTCTATGCTTTGACTGTATATGTGCCATGATGTTTAACAGTGTAACTTTGTGCCAATACTTGGTGACATCTATCAAGATGATGAATGAGTATTCCGTTGTAAAAAAAAATGGTAGGTGAAAACTGTTCAGTTGGTTTGTAAATAATGGTTTATTGGAATGTTTTGTTGTGTGTGACTCCAAGTCTACACCACACACCACATGTGAACTTGGGCTAAGTGTATTCCAAGTTACTGGGATTTAATTAATAAGAAACATTGAAGAGTTATTCTACTGAAATTGTTTAACATTGTATTACTGTCTCCTACCCTTTGTGGCACTCCATTCAAAACTTCAACAAAAGTGAAGATGGGTATTTATGGCAGATGTATTTATGCTAGCTAATCCTGTGTTGGCAGAGATCTCACACCCCTTCTGAAAACCAGAGGGCATGTGTCTGAACTCGACAAGCCAGACTCTCAGCTACTTAACTACAGACCAGTTTCTGTTTGTTTTAGAACTTGGACCCTGTCTTCCCGGGCATACCTGGTAGTGACCACACACCACAGCCCAGCCATTAAGCAGTGGGTCTTCATAGAAGTGGATCAGTCTCCAGCCACAAGAGAGAGATTAACCATCCTCTCCAGCATCAGATTAGTTCTTATATTCCATCCAAGTGAACTCCAACTCAACTCTTCCAGAACTTTCCCTCACTTAATGATGACACAGTGAGAACCATAACTCAGCTTGAACGAACTGATTTTTCTATAATGCAGTACCTTTAAATATTTCATCCTTGTGTAAACAAGTAAAGTTGATGTGTGAAAGTGCTCTCAACTTGTGTCAGTTCTCAATTGCTCAATCAGTATTGAATGTTTGAACTTCTCTCTCTAATTTTGTCTGTCGGAGCTACAGTTACTTTTAAGAGTACAAGCCTAAGAAAACATCCCTGAGCCAGTATTCAGTATTTCAACAGTCCCAAGAAAAAAGCTCAAATTTCTTTCGATGACTGAAACTGGAAAGCTGCTCCTTCCATCACTTGTAAGAGAGAGGGTGACGATGAAATTTTAACATAACTCTATTAAGAAAATATTCCAAGTCCTTCCCCTAATGGACACACCGACCCACCCCCAACTCTCGTCACATGGAAGTGGGGTCTCGTCCCGGATTCTTGAAATAAAAATTTACTCAAAATTTCATTTCCATTGGCTAGTCAAAACGAAATGGACAAAGAGCAGAAATTTGAGCAAATAGGCTGATTGAGTTGAAGCTCAGGAGGAAACTTTTATGTTTATTGTGTACATGTTTGTCATATATGATATAGGATAGCGTTGTGTTTGGTTGATGTTGTAATCAATTCATTTTGTTATCACATTGTATAACATTGTTGCTTTTGTTGCACTTAATGGATATTTTATTTTTTAAACTTGTATAACCGTTCATTATCATGGCTGAATCAGTGAACCTCAGATAAGAAATCAAGGAGTGGGGAGAATCCCTAGGCCTGTCTGGTCAAGACTTGGTCACATTTGTGATTACCAATTTGAAAAAGGAAAAGCTGCAGAAGAGGCTAGTAAACAAAAACAGCTTGAATTAGAAGGGGCAGAGCAGCAAAAAGTTAGACATCTCGAAGCTGCATAGCAGCAAAAAGTTAGACAGCTCAAAGCTGCAGAGCAGCAAAAAGTAAGAGCATATGAGGAGGCAGAGAGTAAGAAAATATGAGAGATAGAATAGGCAGAGCACGACAAAGCCCGTGAAGCTGAAGAGGAAAACAAATTAAGAGAGCTAGAACACAGTGTGGAAAGTAATCCGAAAAACTGAAAAGTGCAATAAAGCCAGAGAACATGAACTTGCTTTCAAACAAATGGAAAAATCAGCCGGTGATATTTCATCAGATGCAGCCAGCCAAATGTCTCTGCCACCACTCCCAATTCCCTTCATGTCTTTTTCTTTGGATCCATTCAAAGAGAACACAGAAAGCATGGACGAGTACTTGGACCAGTTCGAAAGATTAGCAAATGAATTTGGCCTAGACCCAGAAAAGGGTAACATCAAACTCACACAAGGTCTCAGAGGTGCTGCTTATGATGTTTACACAAAAATTACCACCGGACAAAGTAACTGATTATGATGATCTCAAACATGTCCCTACTCACCCTTTATGAATGACAGCTGAAGCATACCGAAATAAAATTTCGAAACTCGCAGTGTAGCCGGGGTGAAACCTACAGCCAGTTCACAGATAGGTTAGTAACTTATCTTCAAAAATCGTTGACCTTATCCAACCCAAAACAGACTTTTAATTCACTGACTGAGCTCATTCTCCGTGAGCAGTTGCATGACACCATGTCTACTGAGCGACAAACTTTCACGCCAGAACAAGGTGCTGCCACACTAGGTGACCTGGTCAAGCTAGCAGACAGGTACACTGCCGCCCATAATGAAGCAAACTCACAAACAAAATAGGGATTCGAACCTCCCATCGTCACAGCAATCTCAAAACCAAAACCCCACACCGAGTGTGAAAAACAACCACAAAGTGATAAACGACAAAGTGATAAACCACAAAGTGGTAATTCAGCTCTTGTGGGCCAAAACAGTGTACAGAAGCGTCACTTCTACACACAATAAAATGACCTCTCACAACACAGCAGACTGCTGAAAATTCTTTGGACCAAGACTCCAAACAATTGCCGCGTACCAAGTAGTGTCTACACCTAAAGGAGGTGACACACCATCTATGGTACCCAGCATCACTACACCACCCATCAGTGTGCTAGTGTTAGTCAATAACACCCCAACCACATGTTTTGGGGGGTTTGTTTTTGTTTTTTTGGCTGTCCCAACCTCTGCGCCACCTCAGAGGCAGTGCACCCACGCCGCTCATTCCGACACCCCGTCCACAGACACAGCCCGGTCGGCCCCGCCGCAGCCCTGGCACCAGCAATCCACAGGGAGCAGTCAATGTCAAGTCGTCAAGAGGCAACCCACCGGAGGAGACACTGCACTGCTGCCTAGTCACTTCGGCGGTGTTCAGTGGTGCCTGTTCTGATCTAACATACGCAGGACACCACCTACTAAGCCCCCTACTGACGACAATAATTGCTTAGTCGCGGAGCCGGCGTGAGTGAGCTCTCCCTCCGGAGGGCGCCACCACGTCCATCCAACGACAGCCCCCATGGACTCGCCGTTACCGGTGACCCCGACGGAACCAAACCAAGGCCACAGACATAGAGAGGACATCGAAATTGGGGTCACCATGAGAGCAGGGCATGAAACGCCACAGAATTTGAGACTCTTTTTTTTTTAATGCTGATCAATGAGAATGAGGATGATTAAGATGATGCTACGGATTTCCATTTCGGTCTGAGACTACACAACATGGCTGTACTCTACGCTTCCTTTCATAATATATCCCGGCGTCAACCAGGCCCGAGAGATACAGGCACTTGCAGTGTTGGTCAGGAAATTTGAGCAAAACTCTCAGAAACGCATCCATCAAGTGGATGAAACTCGGATGTGTGGTCCCAGTCTTCCCAACTGAGTCCGTAGCAAACTCAACTCTGGGTAGGAGCCAGTCGGGGCAGAAAAAACCCACAACCACATGTTTGTATAACACAGGAATGTCATACAATGCAGTAGTAATAGCATCACGTGTTCAGCCGACGGCTATCACAGAGGAGACTGTGCCTTTACCTAGGGAACTGAAGGTACAGGGCAATGGATGGTGGCTGTCGTCATCAGTGACAACACTGACACAGTGAATTGAAGGTAGAAGGCAATAGATAGTGCTGTAGCCATCAGGGACAACCCTGACATAGAGAACTGAAGCTGCAGGGCAATCAGTGCTTCAGGTGGCAGAATGGAAAGGTGACCCCGGAGGAGGGGGGATTTATGACTATGATTTTCTTGTGTCTGTTCACATCACACACTGAAATGCATATGTCATCAATTGATTTGCTGGAGCTCTTGGGAGATATATCCATGTTTATTAGCGTATTTTCCTTCTTTGGGCTCTATATTTGCTATTAGAGGGTATGCTTAGTTAAAGACCTGTCGATATGGAACTAATCCACTTATCGTCAAATAGTTTGCAGTTCCTGATAGAAGAATGATTGTTCCATTTGCAAACAGTCATCTTTTTGCAGAAACAATGCCCATTTGACAGTATTTGGCGCCAACTTCCGGTATTTAACAAAAACGTAAACAAACTGGCTTACTGCCATTCTCCAGTATGATCATCACTGTCGGCAGTCTGAAAGGTATCTAAAGTTAAACCACATGTCGTAGAAGTAGTAGTAGTAGTAGTAGTAGTAGTAGTAGTAGTAGTAGTAGCAGTAGTAGTAGGACTTCGAGGGCAGTGGGCAAGTCCTTTGGACTTGTACGGGAAGCTGGACGTTCCAGCGCCCCCACAGTCTCCACTATCTTGTGAACATACCGCAAGCATAGCTGGTAAGTTGACGGGTCAACGACCCTCAGCTCTAGGGCTTGTCTACTTTGTATGCCAAGCTGAATTCGGCGGACTGCGTGGAAGAAACCACTGTGATTCAACAGGCAGAAAGGTGATTTCCAGCAACGTGTTGTGGAGCGCGCAGGGCGTGTCGAGACACAAAAGACGTCACGGTCATCCACTGCACCCCAATCTATATCCAGCCGTCTCGACTTCGTCTTGCCTTTAGACTCAGATGGACTGGGGCGAGAGAGTGAGGCTGACGACGCGCAACTCTCCCTCACTATAATCCAAGTCAAGCGCAAGTCATGACTTCAAACCCCACAGCGCAACCTCAAGTCCTGTGATGATGGGCAACTGGCGAAGGCGGCAGGTGTGGACACACTGGGAGATGTCAGTCACGAACCTGCACACAGGTGCCCAGGGCATGTGGTCGCTCTCTACTGGACGAAACAGAAGTGGAGATCGGCAGCCCCTGGGTGTCTGAGCAGTACTTTTTAGGACCGCACTGCTCACATCCATAGCAAGAAGAAGGGGCTAGAAAAGGTGCCCTAAACATTGCCTGCTTCCCCTTAGCCTGGCCAGCAAACCGCGGCTGGCGGGGTGTCCATCCCAGTAGTCGATCTACAAAGGAAACAAAAACAAAGGTGCTCAACCTCGGCACATGGCACTTGCGAACTCTACTGGACAACGCCAAGGCAGACAGACCAGAACGAAGGACTGCACTGGTCGCCAAAGCATTTGCTCACTACAACGTCGACATAGCAGCACTCCGCGAAATGTGCCTAGCAGACAGAGGCCAACTTACAGAATATGGTGGAGGATACACATTCTTATGGAGCGGACGCAGCAGCACTGAACGGCGAGAGACAGGCGTGGCATTTGCCATCAGATCCCATCTCACCAGGAAACTTGTAAAGCTCCCGGAGGGCATAAACGATCGCCTGATGACACTCCAGCTTCCACTTGGAAACAAGAAGATTGCAACACTACTCAGCGCGTACACCCCAACAATGACCGACCTGGATGACATCAAAGACAAGTTCTACGAAGAACTAGACACTCTCATCGCAGCAGTCCACCGTCTGAAAAGCTAATCGTACTTGGGGACTTCAACGCCAGAGTGGGGACTGATCACTAGACCTGGGAAGGGGATCGTGGAGAAATTTGGCTGTCCCAGCAGGTTCATTACGATCGTCCGACAGTTCCACGACGGCATGATGGTGAAAGTACTGGATGATGAAGACGAGTCAGAAGCCTTTCCAGTGACCAAGGGCGTAAAGCAAAGCTGCGTTCTCGCCCCTACACTCTCCAGCATGGTCTTCTCCGCTATGCTGACTGATGCCTTCGTGACTGCCAGGGTAGTATGCACGTCATATACAGAACTGACAGTGGGCTGTTCATCCTCAGGCGACTGCAGGCTGTTACAAATGTGAAAGAGACCGTCACCAGGGACTTCTTGTTTGCTGATGACTGCGCCCTCAATGCCATCAGAGAGTAGATGATGCAGCACGAAATGGACTGCCTCTCATGCGCCTGCAACACTTCAGTCTCACCATCAGCACCAAAAATACAGAAGTGATGTATCAGCCTGTGCCAGGTAAACCCTGCCAGGAACCACACATCACGGTAAAGGGGCAACTTACAGGCAGTTGACAACTTCACCTATCTGGGCTGCACACTCTCACAAGCTGTGAACCTTGATGCAGAGGTCAGGAACAGGGTGTCCAAACCAGCTCTGTGTTTGGGAGACTCCGTGAAAATGTTTGGGAGCGGAGAGGATTAAGCCTTACACCAAGTGAAGGTCTATCATGCATTGGTACTAACCACTCTCCTCTATGCCAGTGAGACTGGACTGTCTACAGCAGTCACGCCAAACAGCTCAACCATTTTCACCTCAGCTGTCTCCGCAGACTCCTACACATCAAGTGGCAGGACAAAGTCCCAGACACTGAGGTCTTGGAAAGAGCCAGCATTCCAGCATCTACACTCTTCTTCAGAAATCCCGAGCCAGATGGGCTGGCCATATCGTCAGAATGCCAGATAGTCAACTGCCGAAACAACTGCTGTACAGAGAACTGAGTCAGGGCAAGCGCAAAGTTGGGGGGGGGGGGGCAGAAGAAACATTTCAAGGAC
>CM031627.1:24717918-24732918 GCA_018398815.1 Conus ventricosus
ACAAATGACTTGGACTTGCACTTGTCATGCATAGAGAAAATTGTGCCCTCTGCTCTTTGTGATGGATCACCAGAACTACTCAAGAAACGCCGCAGTCTCCTGAACATGCTGAATCTCAAGCACAACCATCCCTCAGCAGAAGAACTCTATGGAGGACTCAGTGTTTTGAGAAACGCCACAGTCTATTTCCTGAACATTCTGAATCTCAAGCACAACCATCCCTCAGCAGAAGAACTCTATGGAGGACTCAGTGTGTCGAGATCAACAGTTCCTTCATGCAGAGTGCCAGTTGACCAAACTATTGAGCAAACGATCAACTGCCATGCACAGTTTGTGGGTGGAATCATAGGATTCAGCAGAAACGGTGCTGCCTACCTTCGCTGGTACATGACACGTCATGTCAGAGCTTCTTTTCTTGCTGCAACACTTGAGATGGCTGGCATGACTGGGGATGTTCAAAGACCTGACATGTGCCGAGATTTGATCCAGTGAGTAATGTGTGGAAAACATGATGGATTCCTTCTGCAGCTTCATGATCCCTTTTCATGAAGAGAGGTCTCTTCTGTCTTCATCAAACACGAGACGCATTCAAGAAAACGTCTATCAGCAGATCAATGGTAAGGAAGCCTGTCACCAATTCGTGAAGATACGCTGTTGAGAAAACTTTGGCTTCCATGCTCCCTCTGAAAAAACGTTTGAGCGAAGACTTGCGTAAAAGTGTACGATCGAGAACAAAGACTCTGCAGAAAGAGCTCCACCTGTAAAACGTGCCGCGTCAAGGACGCCACGGTCAACTGCCATCTCAAGGACGCACGGTAACGTGCCTCGTCAAGGACGCCACGGTCACGTACTATCGTCAAGGACGTCACGGTAACGTGCCATCGTCAAGGACGCCACGGTCACGTGCCATCGTCAAGGACGCACGGTCACGTCCCACCGTCAAGGATGCCACGGTCACGTGCCATCGTCAAGGACGTCACGGTCACTGCCATCGTCAAGGATGCCACGGTCACGTGCCATCGTCAAGGATGCCACGGTCACGTGCCACATCAAGGACGCCACGGTCACGTGCCATCGTCAAGGATGCCACAGTCACGTGCCATCAGTCAAGGACGCCACGGTCACTTGCCACGTCAAGGACGCCACAGGTCACGTGCCATCGTCAAGGATGCCACAGTCACGTGCCATCGTCAAGGATGCCACGGTCACGTGCCATCGTCAAGGATGCCACGGTCACTTGCCATCGTCAAGGACGCCACGGTCACTTGCCATCGTCAAGGACGCCACGGTCACGTGCCATCGTCAAGGACGTCACGGTAACGTGCCATCGTCAAGGACGCCACGGTCACGTGCCATCGTCAAGGACGCCACGGTCACGTGCCACCGTCAAGGATGCCACGGTCACGTGCCATCGTCAAGGACGTCACGGTCACTTGCCATCGTCAAGGATCCACGGTCACGTGCCATCGTCAAGGATCGCCACGTGTCTCACAGTTGCCATCGTCAAGGACGTCACGGTCACTTGCCATCGTCAAGGATGCCACGGTCACGTGCCATCGTAAAGGATGCCACGGTCACGTGCCATCGTCAAGGACGCCACGGTCACTTGCCACCGTCAAGGATGCCACGGTCACGTGCCATCGTCAAGGATGCCACGGTCACTTGCCATCGTCAAGGACGCCACGGTCACTTGCCATCGTCAAGGACGCCACGGTCACGTGCCATCGTCAAGGACGCCACGGTCACGTGCCATCGTCAAGGACGTCACGGTAACGTGCCATCGTCAAGGACGCCACGGTCACGTGCCACCGTCAAGGACGCCACGGTCACGTGCCATCGTCAAGGACGCCACGGTCACTTGCCATCGTCAAGGACACCACGGTCACGTGCCATCGTCGAGGATGCCACGGTCACGTGCCATCGTCAAGGATGCCATGGTCACGTGCCATCGTCAAGGACGCCATGGTCACTTGCCATCGTCAAGGACGCCACGGTCACGTGCCATCGTCAAGGACGCCACGGTCACGTGCCATCGTCAAGGACGCCACGGTCACGTGCCATCGTTAAGGACGCCATGGTCACGTAATAATAATAATAATAATGAATATTTATATAGCGCCTATTCTCAGCTAGAGACCAAGCTCTAAGCGCTTTACAATCAACACTCGTTTACACAACGGGCTGCCTACCTGGGTAGTGCCGACTGAAGAGCTGCAAGCTGGCGCTTCATTCAGTCGTTTCCCGTGTCATCCAGTCATTATCGTTCAATATCGATCACTCATTTTCCTTACTTCCTTCATTCTGTCCATTTCTCACGCAGGGTGCATGCTATGTGTAACGTGTCATCCATACCAACGGCCAAATTGGCCTACTCTTCCGAAAGTTGGTGATGGGATTTTACGTGTGTGCAAGATGTTATGCGTGCGTTCACACACGGAGCCTCGGTTTATAGTCTCATTCGAAGGACTGTATGGGAAATGGAGTCAGAACCAATGTTAACTCCGAGGGAAAAATCCCCCTGTACCGAAACGCCCCGGCGGAGGTTCGAACCCGCAACCCCAGGATCACCAAGATTACGAGTCCGGCGCTCTACCAACTGAGCTATTCTGGCCATTGTAAAGGACGCCACGGTCACTTGCCATCGTCAAGGACGCCACGGTCACGTGCCATCGTCAAGGACGACATGGTCACGTGCCATCGTCAAGGACGCCATGGTCACGTGCCATCGTCAAGGATGCCACGGTCACGTGCCATCGTCAAGGACGCCACGGTCACGTGCCATCGTCAAGGATGCCACGGTCACATGCCATCGTCAAGGACGCCACGGTCACGTGCCATCGTCAAGGACGGTCTGCGATCATACAAAGTGTAAGTGGCAGGACAGAGAGACATGTTCGGACAATTTTTTCATGATATTGCAGGAAAATAACATCAGCTTGCAGAAGGTCATGAGTTATCCTTTGAGTCCAGTGCCTTGGGCCCTAGCAACTCATGATGGTTTGCCTGCAAATACAGAGAAAGCAAAGCTCGTACATGTCTTGGAGAAAACAAAGTTGAAGGAGCAATCAGATCGGGGAAAATGCCATCACATAATTGACGCAATGTTCCATCTGCAGTTACTTGCCTCTCTTCCCCAACATTTTGAGACCTGGCAGACAGAATCCTGAAAAATCTGCCATCCACAGACAGGATTGATTATGTAGCAGATGTGTACAACCACAACTCCATCAAATCAATGGAACGTTCTCGTTGGGGAGAAGGTGAAGCATTCCTTCTGAAGGGTCCCAACACTAACGTCCCCAGACACTGGAAAGGGTTTATGAAAAATGGTGGCAACAAAACCAGCTCATCAAATTCCTGCTTTCTGAATGGAGAAAAGATTCCCATGCTGCCACACTCCTGAACAGAGAGCTGTTTGTGACATGTGGGCCTGAGTGCTTCAATCTCTCCTCAACGGATGGCAAGACTCTGGAAATCTCACCAGTTCCAGAGCTGTTTTCCGCTCAGGAAGAAGCAGACACGAGGATCATCCTTCACTGTTTTCATCAGGACAAGAATGCTTCTGACTCCGAGGGCATAATAATATTGTGCGCTCTTCAGACACGGTGTGTTTCTACTCTTACTACACTTCAGTTCCCAGCTCCATACAACAGTATAACTTGACATTGGCACTTGACATTGGCACTGGAAACCACAGGAGGCTGCTTTCCACCACAGACCTTGCTGCGAAGTATGGACAGGAATACTGTGACTCATGCTTTTTCCGGCTGTGATTTCACCGGGTTTTTTTGTGAGCAAAGGAAGGCGAGGGCGTTCAATGCGTTCACAAAGAGCCGTTCCTTCATGATGACTTCCTAGCACTGGGAAGCCCAGAACAGTCTTCTGATTCAGTGGACAACCTTGAACACTATGTCTGTTGTCATGTGTGGCAGACCCATAATGAGGAACATCAACCAGGTCCGCGTTGACCTTCTCAGAGAAACGTTTGACACCAGTCGGGGACATGCAGTGTTGGCCAGTCCACAGTGGAACTGGCCTGAGCCTCCTACCTCCCTGTCAGTCTTCCCTGCAGATGCACACAGAGCGAGTCAACTACCAGGTATTATATCTTACTGTTTTTAACATGATTGTGATTGTTGTTGCAGGATAGTCTTGCAGTGTTGGATAAGGTCTGGAGAATGCTGTCATTCCTCCAGACCTCATGCGTTGAGCAGATTAGTGAAGATAAACTGACAGCTGCTGCAGCAGAAAGGCAAACATGCAGAAAGGGGATGGCAGGAAACAAATCATTGTCAACATGCAGATGTGACCGCTGTGACAGACACTGCCACTCTCGCTTCGAAGTCTACAGCCACAGGTAACACTGCTTGGGCCGAGCAGTCAGCCAAGTCAGTTAGCTAAATTTTAGGTTGGATTATACTCTATTGTCACCTACAACTGATGAAGACCTACAGTAGTATTGCTGTTGATAACTATAGTTAAACAAATGCTATTTGACCTGGCCAGAGGTAAGACAATAGCCTGAATATGATATTTTGAGCATAAATAGAATTGGGTCCTAAGACCAAAGCCAATGTTAGTCATTGCCAAGGCCATAAAACGGCTGTGAGATTTATCATCTTTGGCCCTTTTAACTTCCGTTCTAAGCAGGTCCCATTGTGCTCAATCAGCCATTGATGGGCCGTCAAGCAGAGGCTGGAAGACAACAGACAGTGGTTTGGAGATGGATTGACTGGTGTCAGAGGATTACTTCATGTGAACTGTTGATAACCTCTGTGACAAGCCAACTCAATGGACAATGTGTGGACAGGAATACTGTGAAGCACTCTTGGCCTGCATGATTTTTATCCGCTGTGACTCCACCAGTTCTTTGTGAGCAAAGGGAAGGTAAGGGGCGTTCAATGCGTTCAGAAAAAAAAGAAACCTTCCTTCATGATGCATTCCGAGCACTGGGAAGCCCAGAACCGTTTCTGATTCATGTGGACAAACTGTGAACACTATGTCTGTTGTCTGAGACCAAAGCTTATGTTAGTCATTGCCAAGGCCATAGAACGTGCATGACATTTTGTCATCTTTACCCTTTCATCTTCTGTTCTAAGGTGGGGTTTAGAATCATGGCCCTTGTGCTCAACCAGCCATTGATGGGCCGTCAGGCAGTGGCTGGAAGACAACAGACAGTGGTTTGAGGATTGACTGGTGTCAGGAGATATACTTCCATGTGAACTTGTTGATAAACCTCTGTGACCAGCCAACTCATGAGGAAGAGAACGGTACTTTGAACTGTGAACCTTGTGGATGCTGTTCAAGAGGAAGGGTTTGACACTGAAGAATCTGTTGTCAACAGTTCTGTGTAAAGGTACAATCTTCTGACTGGTGGACAGGCGCACACTGCGACACTCGGTCATCACTCGCTCGTGTTGAGACAGATCTCTTGGTCATGGTTTATAGGCAGGTTGGCCAAAACTCTACTTAACCATTTGCTTGACACCATTTTGAGACAGGTTAACACTTTCTGTTCAACTGTATCCATTTCAAAACCAATTTAAAGAGTAATAGGCTGGTGCGCTAAATGCGTTAAAAAACATTGTCAAAATAACGCATGCGTCATGTTTATTTGGGTGCTATTACTACAATTGTGCTTCAAAGACGTCAAATTTAGTATACCCATGTAGAACAAGTACTTGCGCACTTAACAATATCTTGTATTTGATTTTTAAGCCATAATACTATGAGTAATAGCATGTTTTCATCCTACCCCCCTTTTTGGAGTAGGAAACGGGCGATTTCTTCCAGACCTTGTTGCTCCCATGAGCTCTAACCAATGTTTTGTTGACAGCCTATGATGATGGCATATGGCGTAAACGTTTAGAAAAAAAAAAGGCAAATCCTTCCCCCTCCCCCCCCCCCGGGTGTGTGTGTGTGTGTGTGTGTGTGTGTTGGGGGGGGGGGTTATGGTCACCTGAAGTACTGTAGCCATGAGTCACAACCCTGACATAGTGAACTGAAGGTACAGGCCAATAGATAGAGTCTGTAGCCGTCAGTGACAACATTGACTTAGTGAACTGAAGGTACAGGGCAGTGGAGGCCCTATGCCACGCTTGTGGAGAAAGAGGAGTGGGAAGGACTGGTCCACGCCGAGCACAGCCTGGGCATGGGGCTGGGCGTGGAACTCGTGCATTTGTCGGAGTCTCCACAAGTGAGTTGTTTGCTGCTGTCTTGCCAGGATAGTGCTCACCATCTTCCTCAATGACAGCACTGCTGTGTCTCACACCTGTGTCTTCATACAGGGTTCTTGTTACTGTCCACAATTTGGTCACCTCCTTCACCTTGTTCGGACTGCAGGTCTTCTCAGTCCAGCTCTTCTGGATCTCTGTCTTCTTATGTTGGTTGAAGGTCTCTTTCATGCTGTTGTTTCTCTGGATGTTCTGTAGAGTGGAGCTCTGCTCCATGGCTTCTCTGGCGGAAATCAGTTCTGTGTGAAGTTGTTCTAGAGTATCGCTCCACTAGGGTCTGTAATGGCTTCGTTTTCCCTTGTGATTGACTGCTTGACTGCTTGTTGTATTGCATCGGTAAAGTACAGGACATATTTGTTGAGGCTCTTAGATGTGTGGATGTCCTTGCAGAGGTAGTCAGCCTTTTCTGTGAAGGTGGTCCATTTGGCACGTTTAAAAGTTCCAGCTTGGTTCCAAGTTGCGCTCAGTGCATCCTGTGGCAGAGATGGAAATGATGGCAGGCAGATGGTCGCTTCCTCCTAACTGGGTGCTCACTACTGAGGTAAGTCGCTGGAGGTCTTCTGCAGCCATTGCTAGGTTTGGTGTTCAGCTGGTCTTCCATGCTCTGGTGTTTCAGCTGGTCTTCATGCTCTGGTGTTGCAGGTGGGTTTGTCATCAGGCTGACTGATGAGGACCAGTTTGTTTTTCGTCACCTAGTCCTCTAGTTCCTCACCTCGTGAGTCCATTTCATCATAACCCAGCTTGGAGTATGGCTGTTGAAATCTCCGACCAGCAGGTGTCTGGATGATCTAACTTCACTGTATGGAGCACACGAACTGAAGTGGGACGGCTGTAGGAGCTGGTGAACAGCAGGTCTCTATTGGCAACAGCAGTTTGATATTGTGGTATTGTAGTTCTTCCTTTCCTGCTCTACACAGCTCCACTGCAAGAATAGAGGTTCTGACAATGGTAATAATTCCTCATTACCTCTCACAGACACTCTTTGGGATCTTTCAAGTAAGTCTCCTGAATGCAGATGATGTCAATGTTGTTTTGTGGAGAATAACCTGAAGGGCTGGCTACCTGTTTTTCAATCCTTCAGCATTCCACAAAGCCATTGTGAGGTGGACGGGTGGCTGGTTTGTCTGGTCAGTAGCTCTACTCTGCCTTCCCCTGACTTCCAAGTGAGCAGAGGCACTGGTCGATTGGGTGGGCCCTTTGAGGCTGAGGGCCCGACTCTGCCCCTTCCCCGCTTGTCGCTGATAAAGACGACGCCATGACAAAAGTGTAATCTGACGCATAACCATAATAATTGAAGCGTGTGTGTCGTAATTTATCCCCGAAACTGCGCTGTAGCTGACACACGCCGCCGCCTTCGACAGGTCAGATCAAGCTTTCTGTAGGGGCTTCTCCTTCAGCTCAAGACTGCAAAGTCCTACCCTGTGAGCACAGGAGGGTGGTTCGTTCACTGGGGTGTCCTCCCCCAGGACTAAGAGATACTCCCACTCAGTGAAGATAACAACGTCACTTGTTACCCGACCCCATCCTGCTAGGAACATCACCATTTTGGTCCAGGACTGCTTATTCCACCAAGTAAGCCTGACTGATATCGCAGCTAACCCTCACATCTGGGGGGATCCCCTATCCACCACCCTGGGACCCGCCTGGTTGGAGATTGTCGCCTGTGCTCCAGGGACCGTTTCATGTGCTTTGAGTCTTTGGATTGTGTTTTTTTGTTGTTGTTGTTGTTGTTTTTTGCTTCCCAAATCATAGTGGAATGTTTATACACATCCAAGGTACCTCCTTTCTGGACTGATCGATTCAAGACTTCATGTTTGCTGTCAGGTAGTTAGTCCGCCTCAGTGGCAGAGAAGAAGATGTGTCCTTCGACATTCAGGTCTGATACTGGTCTAAGCAGGTGGACGTCACTCTGCTTTTGTTCTTCAGAAATGTGCACTCTGTCACCTGTCCTCCACTGGTCGCTGGACATTGAGTTCCTTCATGCTGATCTCATCTCTTGTGGAACGACTCAGAGACATAAGTCTTCAGGAATGTGTACTCTATCATCTGTCCTCCACTGGTCGCTGGACATCGAGTTCCTCCATGCTGATCTCATCCCTTGATAGGACCACTCAGAGACAGAGGGGTGTTCTTCATATAGCTGATAGACTATGACACACAGACATAGGTGTGTTTTTCATACAGCTGATAGACTAGGACACACAGACAGAGGGGTGTTTCTCATACAGATGATAGACTAGGACACACAGACAGAGGGTGTTTCTCATACAGCTGATAGACTATGACACACAGACATAGGTGTGTTTCTCATACAGCTGATAGACTATGACACACAGACAGAGGGGTGTTTCTCATACAGCTGATAGACATGGACACACAGACAGAGGGGTTTCTCATATAGCTGACAGACTATGACACAATGTTCAGGCAAAGCTTTGCCTCTAGCTGTCTTCCCCTTTTTTCTGACTCATCCACTGGTGCTGGCTTGTCGTTGAGCTGGTTCTCTGGTGCTGCCTTCAGCATCAAGCCCTGATTTGTTGTGAATGCCGGAATACATTTTCCTGACAGGCTGCTCAGGAGTTTCTGTGTACATTGTGGGTGCTCCTGATTTGGGTCACTCGAATAATTTCCTGGGGCACTGGAAAGGGTTTCTGAAGAAACACTCTTGGGTGTTCTTTGTTTTGCTTCTCGTTCTTGCTTATTCCGTTTAGCTGGTGGCACTGTGTGATGTTTTCAGGTCTTCATCGAGCTTCTCTGGTCCTTTTTTCTCAGCTTCTGAGACATCCTTCATTTGGTTCTCGAGACTCATCTTCCTTTATTACGTTGATGATGATGATGATGATGATGATGATGATGATGATGATGATGATGATGATGATGATGATGATGATGATAATGATTACTGTTGTTTTTGTCTTTCTTCTTTTCGTTGTTGTTGTTGTTGTTGTTGTTATTGTTATTGTTGTTGTTGTTTTTGTTGTTGTTGTTGTTGTTCTTCTTCTTCTTCTTAGTATTCTTATTATCATTATTATCATCATTATTTTTGTTATTATCATTATTATTCTTATTATCATTAGTAGTAGTAGTAGTAGTAGTAGTAGTAGTAGTAGTATGTAGTAGTAGTAGTAGTAGTAGTATCATTATCATCATTATTATTGTGTTTATCATTATTATTATCAGCAGCAGCAGCAGCATTATCATTATCATTATCATTATTATTGGGAGTTCTTATATCCCAGCCTCTGTGGCGAAATGGTTAGTGTCGTGGGCTCTCGGCTGTGAGGTCGTGGGTTCGATTCCCATCAGAGCCATGTGTATAAATTGGTCTGTAAATCTGGTCTTAGCTAGTCGAAAGCTGGTCTGTAAATCTGGTCATACATAGCATAAATCCGGTCTGTAAATCTGGTCATACCCAGCGCAAATCTGGTCTTATCCAGTGTACATCTGGTCTATAAATCTGGTTTTACCTAGTGTAGATCTAGTTTGTAAATCCATTCTTATCTTGCGTAAATCTGGCCTGTAGATCCGGTTTTACCTTGTGTCAATCTAGTTTGTGATAGCTGGTTTTACCTTGTGTAAATCTAGTTTGTGAGATCTGGTTTTACCTTGTGTAAATATGGTGTGTAAATCTGGTCTTACCTTGTGTAAATCTGTTCTTACCCTGTAAAATCTAGTCTTCTCCAGTGTAAATCTGGTCATACCCAGTGTAAATCTGGTCATACCCAGTGTAAATCTGGTCATACTCAGTGTAAATTTGTCATTCCCAGTGTAAATCTGGTCATACCCAGTGCCGACTGGCCTTTTCTGGACATCCCCTGGCTTACTCACGGAAGTGAATGATTTAGCCATGTGTTGGTACGCAGACATTCTTAGCACAGTCTGGCAGCAGCTGTCAGAGAAGACCCCCCCCCCCCCCCCCACCTTTCAACAGGTGTTTCGGCGCTGAACTCCTCACACTTCAGAAGGGCCAGGCCACATGCAAGTCTGGACCCGTGGATGTGCTCATGATGCCAGGACGTTTTTCCTGGCAACTGTCCGGGTTTGAATTAGCACCTTCTGGATGGGCGAAGGTCTCCAGGCGTTACTGATCCAGATGGAAATCTCACCCACCCTGGCAGGCAGAGATCGAGCTGGTCGGAGAACGTGATGGATTGGACCAACCTCAGGCTGCCAGAACTCTTGCGAGAAGCAGAGTACATGCCGCAATGGAAAAGAAAATTGACTAAGTCGTCCACATCATGTCCTCGCCCCCCCCCCCCTCCCACGACCACTCGTGTCACAGGAAAGAGATGAGATGAGATGACCTCACCTGCGTCACTGACAGACACCTGTTTAAATGTCAATATTGATAATGTTTATACCTGGTGCTTTTTTTAAATAGAATTTTCCCCCATCAATACTGATCATATATCAACAAACAAAATAAATGCATGGGGTGATAAATGGGGGGGGGGGGGGGCTGACATTAGAACACAACACAGACAGCTGTATCGTGACCGGGAAGCAGTTGAAAATACCGAAGCTGTGTTGTAATTTTGGCAAGCAGTAGAGTGAACACACAACACGCTCTGTGCTGGTGGCTGGGTGGTGAAGTAAAGTCAACACACAACACGGTCTGTGCTGGTGGGTGGTGGTTCAGTAGAGTGAACACACAACACGGTCTGTGCTGGTGGGTGGGTGGTTCAGTAGAGTGAACACACAACACGGTCTGTGCTGGTGGGTGGGTGGTTCAGTAGAGTGAACACACAACACGGTCTGTGCTGGTGGGTGGGTGGTTCAGTAGAGTGAACACACAACACGGTCTGTGCTGGTGGGTGGGTGGTTCAGTAGAGTGAACACACAACACGCTCTGTGCTGGTGGCTGGGTGCTGAAGTAGAGTGAACACACAACACGGTCTGTGATAGGTGGGTGGGTGGTTCAGTAGAGTGAACACACAACACGGTCTGTGCTGGTGGGTGGGTGGTTCAGTAGAGTGAACACACAACACGGTCTGTGCTGGTGGGTGGGTGGTTCAGTAGAGTGAACACACAACACGGTCTGTGCTGCTGGGTGGGTGGTCTCCTGGTCCGTCTGATGCTTTGCTGCACGTGCTTTCTGTGCAGAGTGTGTCACAAATGGCAACAGCAGCAGAGACATCATCGCTTCATCTCTCAAAGTTAGTGACCGCTGTCCAGGGGTGAACTATCTCATGGAGGAGGACAAGACAGACACAGACTTTCTGCAGAGAAATGTGTCCCTCTGTGACTACAGCAACCTGGCCGGCTTCACGGCTAACCAGGGAGCGGTGTACGGACTGTGTGGGGAGGCCACGCACTACTGCAACCTGCACGTGAAGGTGGCCACCGACAGCTACGTGCGTGCTCATGTTCAGCAGCTGGCCTTTGGCACTGCAGCGACTGGAGAATCGACATGCTGTTAGTGAGATCAAACAGTATACAAGAAGAAGTGGCCTGCAACATTCTTCTTCGAGATATGTTCTTCCAGTCCGTTGCCAACTCGATGTGGATAAGGATCAGGAACCAGCCAATGGCTGTGATCCACTTTCAGAAAATAAAGTATAACAATGTATTCATCCAGTGTAGGACAGATCATTCTGGTTACATCATCGTTCCACGCGTGGCTGGCATAATTCCCTTCAGTGCAGAATGGTCTTGGGCATCTGATGCTGTCATCATGGCAGCTGTTCAACAGTCAATGTGGCCTGCACATTGTTGGGAGGACCTTCACATAGACCTGACATGCAGGAGACATAAATCCTCCGAGGCACGCACTGTCAGGCTGTGTACTGAACGTTCCACACCAGCCACCGCACTTGTTGCCTCCTTCATCAGAGTCCATTTCCTCCACTCTTTTTACGCTAGCTACCACTTCCTCCACATATCCCTTTTCGCTTTGAATGTCTCTAGACCTCCCTACAAATTGCCGAGTGGGTTGTTCAACGTTCTGCCATTAATTATTCCCAGTTTGATCACTTTCTGCAGTGCAATCTGAAGACAGAGTGTGAGGATGGACGGGATGAAACAGAACACTGTCCCTTCAGCGGTCCTGGCTGTCAGGGGATGGTGGCTTCGACCAACAAATGTCTCAAACTGGTTGTGGCGGACTTCCACTTACCGTTTATCCATACATCTGATGAGTGTCCTCGACTGGCGTCTATAAAAACTAGGAAAGAACGGGACGATTCCTCACAGATTTTTATGAATTATCATCGTTTTGTGGTAGTTTTGAATTACACCACTGGTTGGTACTTGGTGCCATTTGAATACAGTCAGTTCTCTAAATGGTCGGACAATACCATGATCTACAATATAGATCATTTGAGACGAAAGAAAAACATCTTTGTTTCAAGGATAAGGAAGCAAGGGATTTGGTCAACAAACGGCTTGAGCGAAAAGTTATCAAAATCGAATTCAGTCGAATATGCAGCATTATGCGAATCTGAAGTGCAACCGTTTGGTGTGTTGCCTTCTCCAGCCAGACCATTTCCAACAGGGTCCAGTCTGTCCACCTTCACACACACCAGGCAGAGTTTGCTGGTGTGTTCACACAGGCAAGTGATCCACACATTCATGTCCTGTGACTCCGGCAGTGAGCGTGGGGACTCCAGTCTTCATGAAGGTTTTGTCTTCCTGAATGCGACTGCTGAGCGTGACCCGTTCTCTGCTGACAGAACTGTCACGTGTGCGCATGGCACGTTTCGTTGCGATGATGATGTCACGTCATTACATTATACTGTAGTGTGTGACTTCAGAGAGGACTGTCCAGACAACAGTGATGAGTCATTTTGTCAGCACCCATTGTGTCAAGGCTTTGGGTGTTCTAACGGTCAGTGTGTGGTACACGGTCAATGCTGTAATGAGCACTCTGACTGCGTGGATGATTCTGATGAGGTCGGTTGTTCGCAGCATGCTATGTCGGCATGTAAATACTGCATTCAGTTCAGGGATGTGAAGATGAGTCAGCGATTTCACATCAACCTGGACGGTAGTGGTTACTTTACACAGCAGCTGATGGACGCTGAAGAAGCTTGTCCTGACACTCATTATCGTTGTCCATCAGAGTGGCTGTACTGTCTCCCTGTCTACACTCAATGCAATGGATTCAATGACTGTGTCAATGGAGAGGATGAACAAGACTGTAATAAGGTTCACTGTTCTGGACTGTTCCAGTGTGGAGCATCTACAGTCTGTCTCCATGGAGATCATCTGTGTGATGGCTGGGGCCAGTGCCCACAACGAGACGATGAACTGGTGTGCGACATGGACTGTCCTGAAGGTTGTGAATGTCAAGGTCACTCCTTCATGTGCTGGAGATCTTTCTCTGTTGATCTTTTCTCACAGCTGCGGTATGTAGACGCCACAGGATCAGGGATGTCATTTTGTGATTTTAACGCTAGCGTCTACCTTATTCATCTTAACCTGTCACGTTGCTATATTTCTAACGTATCACACATAGAGCTTTTCAATTTACAGTATCTTGATCTTGCAAACAACTATTTAACACATCTTAACATGCCCACCTTTCTTGCGCTACAGAATTTGAAAACTCTACGATTAGTGAAAAATCCCATCAGGTCAAACACGTTAAACAAATTGACAAAACATATTCATTACTCGCTGGCACATATAGATATATCAGAAACAGATCTCGACGTACTGGACAGCGTTCTGTCTAGTTTCCTGCCTGGTGTAACCCATTTAAATCTCTCCTTCAACTTTATTAAAATCATTGGATTTTTAGGTTTTAAAACTATACCACATCTGCGTAAAGTGGACATTAGATTTAATCCGGTTGAAGACTTTCCTTTAGATTTGTTTTCAGGGTCTTATTATTTACAAAATATCTTTGCTTCAAATTACAGGTTCTGCTGTCAAAACGTACTTCCACAACAGTCAGATAACATAAAGTGTTCCGCGCCCCACACTGTACTCCCTTCATGCACGAAGCTGATGCCAACTGACCTGTACAGAGTTTTCTTCTGGGTGGTCAGTGTGTGCGCCACATTCGGAAATTTGGTTTGTGTCGTCAGTGTGTTAGCACTCAAGGGAGACTTTGACAGTAGTAGGACGATGATTGTTAATTTACTGTTTGCTCAATCATGTGCAGGATATCACGTCAGTATCACTGTAGCTGCTGATGAGATATTTGAAGATCGTTACCTCCACTCTGAAAAGATATGGATCAACAGCCTGCCCTGTAAAGTGGCTGAGTTTCTTTTCTATCTGTCCTGTGAGGTGTCAGCTTTGATCATTGGGTTCATCACTGTGGATCACATCGCTGTCGTTTGCTTTGGTAAGGGCTCTTGTACATTGAAGACTGTTTCACTGACGTCAGCTGTCCTACTACCATGGTGTGCTGGAGCCTTAATATCGCTAACACTGTTTCTCTCTGGGCTGTCAGAGCGGGAACTCCAAGGTCAATCAGGTCAATGCCGCATGGCATTATTTCATCAATACAAGTCAAATAAAACGTTCCGATGGTCAGATGTCATTGTGACTGTCAACTTCATCATCTACGTCCCAATAATGGTTGGACAAACTGTTATCCACAGACGAACACCTCAATTCAGGACTCTGCTTGATTCCTCATCACGGTCAGTGTATTCTGCAGTGCACCTGACGAGGAAAGTGGCGACCACAAACAGTGCAAGCTGGCTTATTCTCGCCTTTGTCAGGGTATTGGCCACAAATGGTATTCCAGGATTAAACCACACCCCTGACGCCATGGTTGTGTTTGGGTTACCACTCCCCTCTGCCCTCTGCCCAT
>CM031627.1:24735418-24757918 GCA_018398815.1 Conus ventricosus
TAAGAGTTGTTCCTATATTTCTAGTAACCGTTTGTTAGATAATCTTGCGGATTCTGTTCTTTACATACTGAATAATGGAAACATAACTCGTATTCCAGATGTATCACTTGAGATGCAACACTGGAATGATTTTTGTAACACTGAAGTGAAACATTGTAAGGATATGGGAAAAGTATGAGAAGAACTGAAAGCTATGAAAAATGGATTGACATCACCACAGTATCCCATAAAAATAGATAACAACAATTTACACACTGCTGAAGAGAAAGCAGAATTTTTTGTAAACCTATTCGCTGATGTCAGCCGCCCTGAGGGTCTAACAAACTCTGACCGAACTTATAGAGAAAAAGAAGAAAGAAATATAACATATGATATTCCACCACCAGATAATAGCATTAACATTAATGCTCCTATAACTGTACAAGAAGTAAAAGAAGCCATTAGAGCCATTCCACTAAGGAAATCATCAGTTGGTTTAGATGCAATATCTAATCAGATACTAAAGAATTTACCTGAAAATCTTGTGGTTTTTCTTCATGCTTTGTTAAGTACTTGCTGGAACAGTAGTGACATGCCCAAAATATGGAAACAGACAATTGTTGTCCCAGTTGATAAACAAGGACGGTCTTCTAGCGATCCTAAAAATTACAGACCTATAGCATTAACATCACACGTCTGTAAACTATCAGAAAGAATTGTTCTGAATAGACTAGCACATTACTGTGAAAAAAATGACATCATTCCTATTAATCAAGCTGGCTTTCGTAAAGGGAGATCTACTACAGAAATATTAGTGAAATTATCAACAAATATAAAGAAACAATTTGCAAGACGTAAATGTGTCCTGGCTACATTTTTTGACATAAACAAGGCTTACGATCAAGTATGGCATTCACAGCTATTAAACAAACTTAAAAATATTGGACGATCAGGAAATGTATACAATTATGTTAAATGCTTTCTCAAAGATAGAGTAATACAAACAAGAGTAGGAAAAACATATTCCACCAGCAGAACTTTGTCAATGGGAATCCCCCAAGGGTCAGTGTTAGCTCCGCTTCTTTTCTCATTGCTATTGCATGATTTGCCAAATAAGTTATCTAAAAAGGTAGTTCTTGTTCAATATGCAGACGACATATGCATGTGGATGGAAGTAGCTCTTAAAAAGAAAACTCCACAGCGTGATATAAATTTCATCAAAAAGATCTATCAAGACGAACTAAATAGGATGGCGGAATACATGAAGTTAAATGGATTAAACTTGTCTATTGAAAAAAACAAACATAATTCTTTTCAATAGTGGTAATAATCCAGATAAACTGCCTGTTTTTACATTGGGCGAAACACCTCTTAAATACGTAACAGAAGTTAAATTCCTAGGAGTCCATTTTACATCTAAACTATCATGGAACACTCATACTGAATACTTACTAACAAAGGCGAGGAAAACATTAAATTTCCTTAAAATTATTTCTAAAGAAAAATGGGGACAGAACTCATCCACATTGATAACTTTATGTAAATCTTTAATGAAGTCGAAAATAACATATGCCCAAGAAGTAATCTTTAGCGCTCCAAAATACCTATTGAAAAAGCTTGAAAGTATTGAATGCAAGGCATTAAAATTAGCACTTGGCCTTCCGGTGCATGCATCATCTTCTCGTACGTATTACGAAGCGCAGATGCTTCCCTTAGATGAATACAGAGAGTTAGCGTGTTGTAAATTTGTTATCAAGAGTACAACTAATAAAACGCACATTAGATCTGAAATAAAAATGAGGTCAGATATTGACTTTCCTAAAACAGCAAAATCTATAGCTTCTCAAAAACCACTGGCAACTTACACATCAAAAAGTATTACCGATTCTGGTGTTTCAATCGATAACAATGCACTATCCATTAGACCGTTATTTTCTCCTATACCACCATGGGAGCTTAATAAGGCATATTTTGATATTGATCATACCAATATTAAAAAAGATGAAAACATAAATTCGTTAGCAAGCTATATCAAATGTCATGTTGAAAAGAACTATTCAAATTATCTGAAAATATACACAGACGGTTCGTGCATTGATAAACAAACAGGTTGTGCATTCTTAATTCCAGACTTAAGAGTAGAGAAATCATTTTATATCGGAATTAACAAATCGATATTTACAGCAAAATTAACAGCGATACTCCTGTTTTAAATTACCTTTTAAACTTTCCAAGAACAGTATTTCAAATTCTGTTCTGTGTTGATACTAAATCAGTTCTTCAGGCATTAAAAGTTTTTCAATTGCACACAAGACCTGAAATGATCATAGAGATAAGTTGCATGATACATATGCTAATTGCAAGAGGAACCCATGTAGCTTTTTGTTGGATTCCTTCACATTGTTCTTTTCATTACAATGAAAAAGTAGACAGGGCAGCTAAACGTGGAGCCAAAAATAGTTTTGATTCAGAATTGTTTGATTTTCCCTTATCAGTACATGAACAGTGTAACTTAGTTAAGTCGCATATCTGGAAAGCTTTCGAATATAGTATGGTAGATCACATCAATAAAGAACAGTTTGATATTAAAAGAATCAAAGAGAATTTTAACTTTAATAGAAAATTACTCTCATTAATGTACAGGTGAAACTTAATGCATTTAAAACAAAATATGTAAAAAGCGTAGTTTGCGTATGTGGAAACAAAATTACTCTAGTTCATACTGTTTCATGCAGTGATATGAAAAAAACCATTCCAGTATTGAAGCAAAATACTGTGCAGGCTATTTTTGAGTCACCAGCTTTAACGTATGAATTCTTTGTACACTTAGAACGCACCCCTATTGGAAGATACTTATAACATTTTTATTAACTTTATTTGCGGGGGAGGAGAAAGAAGGAGGGTTGGAGTGGATAATATATGGTGGGGAGGGGTGGGAGGTGGGGGGAGGCAAAGGTGTTTTTTTTTTAACTACTTTCATGCGTTTTGACTTTAATTGATCAGTTATTTGTTGGTTTCAAGTATTTTGTTTTATGTTAATCTTCACTTATGACTTATGTAAAGAAATTCGCACACTTACACATCCACAACTATCTCACTCACACACACAGGCACACACACAAACACACACACACACACACACACACACACACACACACACACACACACACACACACACACACACACACACACACACACACGCACGCACGCACGCACGCACGCACGCACGCACGCACACTTACACACTCACACACACACATACACACATACACACACACGCGCGCGCGCGCACGCACACACACACACACACACACACACACACACACACACACACACACACACACACACACACACACACACACACACACATTCGCGTGCACGTGCACCCATACATATACACATGCATACATTATGTGCACGCTTGCAATTACTTCCGTACACATTCACCTTTTCTTTTTCCTTGTATTTTTTTTGGGGGGTCTAATATCACGAATAGTGGATAGACGTTAAATGAAAGACACACACACACACACACACACACACACACACACACACACACACACACACACACACACACACACACACATACATACACACGGACCAGGTCATATGCTACCCTTGTTACAGAAGAGTTCGTTTCGTCGGGTCTCGTTTCGCCTCGCCTTGTCTTGTCTCGTCTTGTTTTTGTCTCGTCTTGTTTTGTCTCGTCTTCTCTTGTCTGTTCTCGTCTGATCTCTTGCGCTCTGGTCTGGTCTTGTCTCATCTTGTCTTGCTTTGTCTTGTCTTGTCTCGTCTTGTCCTGTCTCGTCTTGTCTTGTCTTGTCTTGTCTCGTCTTGTCGTGTCATGCTGGTTGGGGTCAGGCAGAGGACGTTTGTTGAAGTCAAAAAATTCATGAAGAGCCTAATCAGGAAAATGAATGTTCCTTCTCTTCCATTTTGTTCCTCCTTTTTTTCTCAATGAGGAAATGGTTGGCTGGTTGCCTCTGATTGCCATGGTGGTATCAATAATTAAAACCACAGTTAAATCATAGTAGCGCTTCCAGTAAGCGTGTTAGTGCCTGTGTGAAATGGGAGCCATTGGACTATTTTTTGTTGTTGTTGCCATAAGATTCGCAAAACGGCCAGATTGTATAGAAATTATCCTTGTAACTGATAGAGATACCGTAAGTTTGAAATGGTTGCTGTGGGAAGCATCTAGCTGGGCAAAGGGAAGTAATTTTCCTGATGGATTGAAGCGTCATAGTTTAGCAAAGAGAAAATTTACCTGATGGATTGTATACAAGTGATTCTTGCTTTTGATGGTGATATCGTAAGTTTGAAATAGTTGCTGTGGGAAGGGGGGGGGGGGGGGGGGGGGGGGCATCGTAGCTAGGCAAAGGGAAGTAATTTACCCGACGGACCACGCACTGTCCTGCTGGCCGTTCACTTGATGTACTGATTTTCGGAGGACAGTAGCGACTGTAACTCCTATCCGGCTGGTAGCCTGTTTCTTTTTCTTTTCTTTGCCTCTCTCTCTCTCTCTCTCTCTCTCTCTCTCTCTCTCTCTCTCTCTCTCTCTCTCTCTCTCTCTCTCTCTCTCTCTCTCTCTCTCTCTCTCTCTGTCCGTCTGCCCGTCTGTCTCTCTGTCTGTCTGTCTGCCTCACTCTCTGTCTCTCTCTCTCTCTCTCTCTCTCTCTCTCCTCTCTCTCTCTCTCTCTCTCTCTCCTCTCTCTCTCTCTCTCTCTCTCTCTCTCTGTCCGTCTGCCCGTCTTTCTGTCTGTCTGTCTGTCTGCCTCTCTCTCCTCTCTCTCTCTCTCTCTCTCTCTCTCTCTCTCTCTCTCTCTCTCTCTCTCTCTCTCTCTGCCTGTCTGCCTGTCTGTCTGTCTGTCCGTCTCTGTCTGGCTGTCGATCTGTCTACTTGTCTGTCTTGTCTTGTCTGTCTGTCTCTCTCTTTCTCTCTCTCTCTCTCTCTCTCTCTCTCTCTCTCTCTCTCTCTCTCTCTCTCTCTCTCTCTCTCTCTCTCTCTCTCTCTCTCTGCAGGAAAGTATTACGAACACAGATAAACAAGTTTCATGGAACTAATGACGATAATGATAGACTTGCCTATGGCCAGAAAAGGAGAGAGTATAAGGAATTGTTAAGACAGAAAAGGAAGCTACATAATGAGAATATTACTGCATCGTTACAAAGAAATTCTGGGAAATTGTTCGTTCAGTTAGACCAAGAACTCAAGGTCAGGGGTTTGATTTCTAGTGAACAGTGGTATAATCACTTTAAAGGTGTTTTTAATGACTTACCTGTTGAATTAAACACCAGTTCAGATTTTAATGAATATTATGATAGGGAACCCGTACATACTGAATGCGACTTTTTGAATCAACCTATTTCTGTACCGAAATTGACGCTGCAATTCGAGCATTAAAGAGCAATAAGGCAGCTGGCCCAGATAAGCTTATTGGAGACTTTTATAAGTACAGTAGACAAGTCATTATGCCTTTCCTTGTTAAATTTTTCAATACAATTTTTGATGAAGGCTTGTTTCCGGAAGATTGGTCAGTCTCTATCTTGCAACCGCTATTTTAAGAGGATGATAGGAATTGTCCAGATAACTACCGTGGAATCTCTTTGTTGAACATTTGTAGTAAAATATATAGCTTTGTTCTCAACAGAAGGTTAACCAAATGGATTGAAATGAACAACATTCTTGGGGAGGAGCAAGCTGGTTTTCGTGACAAACGGTGTACAACAGATCACATTTTCACTTTACTGGCAATGATTCAGAAGCAGTTGTTAAGACACAGGAAGCTCTATGTCGCATTTATAGACTTTAGGAAGGCTTTTGACCTAGTTAGTAGGGATAAATTATGGAAGGTTCTCTCTGTTAATGGTCTAAATGGAAAATTCTTGAAAGCATTGCAAAGTGTGTATAATGTTGTGAAGACTTGTGTTCGAACTAGTGGTGACCTTACTGACACTTTTCTATGCCCACGGGGACTAAAACAAGGTGAGGTGTGTTCACCTGTGCTTTTTTCACGATTCATCAATGAATTAACTAAAGATATTAACACTTTTGGTAGACATGGTATTCAGCTTTCTCCAGACCTCGTTGAACTTTTGATTCTGTTATTTGCTGATACTGTCATTGGTTTGCAAACCCAACTGAATGTCTTGTATAACACTTCAAAACGTTTAGATTTACTTGTGAATCGGGAAAAGTCAAATATTGTCGTATTTAGGAATGGGGGTTACCTTGCTTCGAATGAAAATTGGACTTTTGGTGGTGCTCAGCTTTCCGCTGTTAACATGTATAAGTATCTTGGAATAACACTGACTACAAGATTATCTTTCCAAGCAACTATGTGTGACCAAGCAAACAGAGCAAAGAAAGGATTAACTGCTATCAACAGAATTCTATGGTCAATAGGTGAACATTCTCCTGGTATTTTCTTTAAGCTATTCGATTGCCAAATACAGCCTATCTTAACTTATGGAGCAGAGATTTGGGGACTGTCATCTAACCAGGAACAAATTGAAAGAGTGCACTTAGCTGCTATTAAAAGATTTCTTGGTGTAAGTCCAAAAGCTCCTAGGCTATTAGTGTATGGCGAATCTGAAGACACCCTCTTTATGTTAATACTTATGCAAAATGCATCAGATTTTGGCTTCGTGTTGCTTGCATGAATAATAACAGACTCCCGAAAAAAGCCTATGATATGTTGCTGCATCTGCAGAATCAAAATTATATTACCTGGACAACTAATGTTTGCTATGTTCTTTATAGATTCGGGTTTGGAATTGTATGGGAAATGCAAAGTGTTGGCAATGTGAAAGCTTTCATTGTAGAATTTAAGAAACGTTTAAATGATTGTTACATCCAGACTGGCATTCAGCTATTGAATCGCATGAATTGTACGATGTTTATCGGTCATATAACCAGTCTCTTGTTCGAAGTTCCAAACCTCTGTGTAATTAAACATGTTAACATCCGCAGGTTACTTTCAAGGTTTCGGTTAGGAATGTCGCATTTACGATGCCACTTTTTACGATATACTGATCGCAGTAGAAACCATGACATTTTCTGTCCTCACTGTAAGGAAGCACCGGAAACTGAGCTTCATTTTCTACTGATTTGTCCTTTGTACGAGAAGTTGCGCTTTGAGTTGATTCCAGCTAAATATTACAAACACCCTTCTCTATTCAAAATGTCCATGTTGCTAGCCTGTTCTATTAAGACTACTATCTATTACGAATGTTGGTAATTTCATTTATAGAGCAATGGCTGTTAGGAACGGAGTACTTAATGCTGCAGTTGCTTCATGAATGTTTTCTTTGTCAACTTTGAACACAATTCAGCTGCGTTTTCGTTTTAAGAGTGGCTTGTACCGATTTATTTTGATATTATTCACTCACTTTGATATGGGCCTGTGGCCTGTCAAATAAAATATTCTGAGTTCTGAGTTCTCTCTCTCTCTCTCTCTCTCTCTCTCTCTTCTCTCTCTCTCTCTCTCTCTCTCTCTCTCTCTCCTCTCTCTCTCTCTCTCTCTCTCTCTGAGTCCGCTCAGGTGGTAATAGGAGGGTGGTGGTGGGAACCTTCTGCGGAAGTGCGACAACATGTGTGCAGATCTTGCAGCCCGTAGACCCCACTCCCAGCTACGTCTGAAGTGTGACGTCAGTGTGCAGATCTTGCAGCCCGTAGACCTCACTCCCAGCTACGTCTGAAGTGTGACGTCAGTGTGCAGACCTTGCAGCCCGTAGACCTCACTCCCAGCTACGTCTGAAGTGTGACGTCAGTGTGCAGATCTTGCAGCCCGTAGACCTCACTCCCAGCTATGTCTGAAGTGTGACGTCAGTGTGCAGATCTTGCAGCCTGTAGACCCCACTCCCGGCTGCGGTCTGAAGTGTGACGTCAGTGTGGAGATCTTGCAGTCTGTACATCCAACTCCCAGCCACGGTCTGAAGTGTGACGTCATGTGTGCAGCAGATCTTGCAGCCTGTAGACCCACTTCCCAGCTGCGGCCGGAAACTGGTGTGGTGACGCTGTCGTCGGCCAAAGGGAGACCACCTGTACCATCCATCTTCTGGCAGGGAAGCGGGCAGCCAAGTACATGCCACACGCCGCAATTAGGATTTGGCTCTGAACCACCATGTAATGTATAACCTGTGTCAACCACCATGCAATCTATGCCCTATGTAAACCACCATGTAATCTATAACCAGTGTAAACCACCATGAAATTTATAACCTACGTGGCTCTAAACCCCATGTAATCTATAACGTATGTGGCTCTAAACCACCATGTAATCTATAACCTATGTGGCTCTAAACCATCATGTAATCTATAACGTATGTGGCTCTAACCACCATGTAATCTAGAACCTATGTGGCTCTAAACCATTGTGTAATCTATAGCCTGTGTAAACCACCCTGTAATATGTAACCTGTCTGGCTCTAAACCACCATGTAATATATATCCTATATGGCTCTAAACCGCTATGTAATCTATAACCTGTCAAAACTACCATGTAATCTATAACCCGTGTGGCTTTAAACCACCATGTAATCTATAAGCCATGTGGCTCTAAATCACCATGTGATCTATAACCTGTGTAAATCACCATGTAATCTGTAACCTGTGTAAACCACCGCGTAATCTGTAATCTATGTGGCTCTAAACCACCCTGTGATCTATAACCTGTGTAAACCACCATGTAATCTGTAACCTATGTAAACCACCGTGTAATCTATAACCTGTCTAAACCACCATGTAATCTATAACCTGTGTGGCTCCAAACCACCATGTAATCTGTAACCTATGTAAACTAGAATGTAATCTAAAACCTGTGTGGCTCGAAACCACCATGTAATATGTAACCTGTGTGACCCTCCGTGTAATCTCGTGCATAACATCTTGCACACACGTAAAATCCCATCACCAGCTTTCGGAAGAGTAGGCCAGTTTGGCCGTTGGTATGGATGACACGTTACACATAGCATGCACCCTGCGTGAGAAATGGAAAGAATGAAGGAAGTAAGGAAAATGCGTGATCGATATTGAACGATACTGACTGAATGACACGGGAAAAGACTGAATGAAGCGCCAGCTGGCAGCTGTTCAGTCGGCACTACCCAGGTAGGCAGCCCGTTGTGTAAACGAGTGTTGATTGTAAAGCGCTTAGAGCTTGGCCTCTAGCCGAGAATAGGCGCTATATAAGTATTCATTATTATTATTATTATTATTATTATTATTATTATTATTATTATTGTTATTATTATTATTATTATTATTATTATTAATCTATAACTTATGGGGCTCTAAACCACCATGACCCTTGTCCTATGTAAACCATGACCTATGTAAACCACCATGTAATCTATAATCTGTGTACACCGTCATGTAATCTATAACCGGTGTGGCTCTAAACCACCATGTATTTTGTAACCTATGTAAACCACAATGTAACCTAAAACATGTGTGGCTCGAAACCACTATGTAACAAGTGTAAACAATCATGTAATCTATAACCTATGTAAACCACCATGTAATGTGTAACATATGTCGCTCTAACCTGGCATATAGTATATAACCTATGTGGCTCTAAACCACCATGTAATCTATAACCTATGTTAACCACCGTGTGATCTATAACTCGTGTAAACCACCATGTAATCTATGAGCTATGTGGCTCTAAACCACCATGTAATTTGTAACCTATGTGGCTCTATACCCCCATATAATCTATATCATGTGCAAACCACCATGTAATCAATAACCTGTGTAAACCGCCATGAAGTTTATAACCAATGTAAACCACCATTTTATCTATAACCTGTGAAATCAACCATATACTCCAGAACCCATGTGGATCTAAATCAGCACGTACTTTATAACCTGTATAAACCACTATGTAATCTATAGCCTATGTGACTCTAAACCATCATATCATTATAAACCTGTGTAAACCACTATGTAATCTATAACTTATGTGGCTCTAAACCACCTTGTAATCTATAACCTGTGTAAACCACCATGAAATCTATAACCTGTGTGGCTCTAAACCACCATGTAATCTACAACCTATATGGCTCTAAACAACCATGTGATCTATAACAACCGTAAATTTAAACCATGTAATATAAATATAAACAACCATGTAATTTGTAGTCTGTGCAAACCACCATGTAATCTATAAACCGTGTGGCTCTAAACCACCATGTAATCTATAAACTTTGTGGCTCTACACCATCATATGTAATCTATAACCTGTGTAAAGCACCTTGTAATCTATAACCCGTGTAAACCAGCATGCAGTCTGTAACCTGTGAGGCTCGAAACCACCATATGATCTATAACCTGTGTAAACCACTATCTAATCTATAAGCTATATGACTCTAAACCACCATGTAATCTGTAACATGTGTAAACCACCATGGAATCTATAACCTGTGTGCTCTAGACCAACATGCAATCTATAATCAGTGTGACTCTAAACCACCATGTAATCTATAACCTGTGTAAACCACCATCTAATCTATAAGCTATATGACTCTAAACCACCATGTAATCTCTAACCTGTGTAAACCACTATGGAATCTATAACCTGTGTGCTCTAGACCAGCATGCAATCTATAATGAGTGTGGCTCGAAACCATCATGTAATCTATAACCTGTGTAAACCACCATCTAATCTATAACCTATGGACACAACCATGTAATCTATAACCTGTATAAACCACCATTTAAGCTATAACCCATGCAAACCAGCATTTAATCAATAAGCAGTGCAAACCACCATGTAATCTATAACCTGTGTAAACCACCATGTAATCTATAACCAATATGGCTCGAAACCACCATGTAGTCTATAACGTGTGTAAACTACTATGTAAATTATTACCTGTGTGGCTCAAAACCATCATGATAGCTATAACCTATGTGGCTTGAAACCACCATGTAATCTATATACTATGTAAACCGCCATGTAATCTATAACCTGTGAAAACCACCATGTAATCTATAACCTACGTGGCTGCAAACAACCATGTTATCTATAATCTATGTGGCTCTAAAACACCATCTAATCTATAACCTATGTGGCTCTAAACCACCATGTAATCTATAACCTATGTAACCCACTTTGATATCAATAACCTGTGTAGACCACCATCTAATCTATAACCTATGTGGCTCTAAGCCACCATGCAATCTATAACCTATGTGGCTCTTAAACACCATATAATCTATAACCTGTGTAAACCACCATGTACTCTATAACCTGTGTAAACCACCATGTAATCTATAACCTGTGTAAACCACCATGTAATCTATAACCTATGTAAACCACTATGTAATATAGAACATTTTAAACTCTAAACCAACACATAATCTATGACCAATGTAAACCACCATGTAATCTAAGACCTATGTGGCTCTAAACCACCATGTAATCTATAACCTATGTGTCTCTTAAAAACATGCAATCTAAACCTGTGTAAACCATAATGTTATCTATCACCTGTGTAAACAACTATGTAATCTGTAACATATGTAGCTCTAAACCACCATGTAATCTATTAATATGTAAAACACCATATAATCTATAACCTATGTAAACCAACATGTAATCTGTACCCTGTGTGGCTCTAAACCACCATGTAATCTATAACCTATGTAAACCACCTTGAAATCAATAACCTGTGTAGACCACCATGTAACCTATAACTTACGTGGCTCTAAACCACCATCCAATCTATAACCTATGTGGCTTTTAAACACCATATAATCTATAACCTATGGTGTAAACCACCATGTAATCTATAACCTGTGTAAACCACCATGTAACCTATAACCTATGTGGCTTTAAACTACCCTCTAATCTGTAACCTATGTGGTTCTAAACCACCTCGTAATCTATGACCTATGTAAACCGCCATGTAATCTATCACCTGTGTACACCATATGTAATCTATAACCTATGTAAACAACTATGTAATCTATAACCCATGTGGCTCTAAACCACCATATAATCTATAACCTATGTAAACCACCATGTAATCTATAACATGTGTAAATCACCATGCAATCTATAACCTATGTGGCTCTAAACGACTATGTAATATATAACCTATGTAAACCACCATGTGATCTATGACGTATGTGGCTCGAAACCACTATGTAATCTATAACGTGTGTAAACCACCATGTAATCTATAACGTGTGTAAACCTCCATGTAATCTATGATGTGTGTGAAACCACCATGTAATCTATAACGTGTGTAAACCATCATGTAATCTATAACCTATGTTGCTCTAAAAAAAAAAACACCCTGTAATCTATAGCCTGTGTAGACCATCATGTAATCTATAGCGTATGTGGCTCTAAACCACCATGTAATCTGTAACCTATGTGGCTCAAAACAACCACGTAAATTGTAACCTGCGTAAACCACCATGTAATCTATAACCTATGCGGCTCTAAACCACGACGTAATCTATAACCTGTGTAAACCATAATGTAATCTATATTCTATGTGGCGCTTACCCACCATGTAAGCTATAACCTATAACCTAGCGCGAATTTGAGCCAGCGTTTGATGTTAAAATGATAAATGTTCAAAGGAACACCCCTCCACACACACCCCTCCCCCCTCCTCCCCCCCCCCCCACCACACACACACACACACACACACACACACACACACACACACACACACACACTACACACACACCACACACACACACACACACACACACACACACACACACACACACACACACACACACACACACACAACACACACACACACACACACACACACACACACACACACACACACACACACACACACACACACACACACACACACACACACACACGCGCGCGCGCGCGCGCGCGCGCGCGCGCGCGCACACACACACATCATCACCATTACCAATCGTTTCAATTGAAAGAAACAAATTTCACCAGTGACACCATTTCCAATTTTCAAATACATGACCTTCCCGTTAGCTGACGTCACATTTCCGGCCTTCTCACTCACCCGTGATGTCCCAATCTCTGCGCCATCTGAAGTTCCCCAAATAGTTCCATCCCTTTCATTTTAATCTGCCTGGTTCGAACCACCTAGTAGGCGTGTCCCTTGGTGGCCTTATGAAAGAACAGAAAGTAAGTCAATTTTCAGACAGTTCTCAAAAACAATCTCATTGTATATGTCTATCAATACTCCACTCCTTAGGCAAGGCCTTGGCGGCATTCATTGTTGGTGTGCATCCAGGCGGGAGGACGCCGTGCCTCCGGTGTATCTGTCTCCACACTTCAGCAGGGGCATCCACAGCGTCCCCTCTCCTTCCCTCCACCACACCTCCCACTCCTGTTTTCTTTTTCCTTTTTTTTTATAAAGAAAATTCCAGCCATTCCAGAATGTGACGAACTCCCCCCCCCCCCCCCCTCCCCCTTCCGCCATCTCCCCGCTCCCTATTTAAGAGCTGTATCAACCGTGTAGGTAGACTTGTCAACCTCGTGTCATTGACCTGTAACTCCGTCATGACAATGACCTGTAACTCCATCATGACAATGACCTGTAACTCCATCATGACAATGATCTGTAACTCCATCATCACAATGACCTGTAGCTCCATGACAATGACCTGTAACTCCATCATGACAAAGATCAGTAACTCCATCATGAAAATGACCTGTAACTCCATGACATTCACCTATAACTCCATCATGACAATGACCTGCGACTCCATCATCACAATGACCTGTAACTCCATCATCACAATGACCTGTAACTCCATCATCACTATTACCTTTAACTCCATCATCAGAATGACCTGTAACTCAATCACGACAATGACCTGTAACTCCATGACAATGACTGTAACTCCATCATCACAATGACCTATAACTTCATCATGACAACGACCTGTAACTCCATGACAATGACCTGTAACTCCATCTTTACAATGATCTGTAACTCCATCATCACAATGACCTGTAGCTCAATGACAATGACTTGTAACTCCATCTTGACAAAGATCTGTAACTCCATGACAATGACCTGTAACTCCATGACAATGACCTATAACTCCATCATGACAATGACCTGCTACTCCATCATCATAATGACCTGTAATTCCATAATGACAATAACCTGTAACTCCAACATGTCAATGACCTGTAACTCCATGACAATGACCTGTAACTCCATCATCGATCACAAGGACCTCTAACTCCATCATCCCAATGACCTGTAATTCAATCATCACAAGGACCTGCAACTCCATCTTTACAATGACCTGTAACTCCATCATCACGATGACCTGTAACTCCATCTTTACAATGACCTGTAACTCCATCATGACAATGACCTGTAACTCCATCAAGACAATGACCTGTAACTCCATCTTTACAATGACCTGTAACTCCATCATCACGATGACCTGTAACTCCATCTTTACAATGACCTGTAACTCCATCATGACAATGACCTGTAAATCCATCATGACAATGACCTGTAACTCCATCATGACAATGACCTGTAACTCCATCTTTACAATGACCTGTAACTCCATCATCACAAGGACCTGTAACTCCATCTTTACAATGACCTGTAACTCCAATATCACAATGATCTGTAAGTCCATGACAATGACCTGTAACTCCATCTTTACAATGACCTGTAACTCCATCATGACAATGACCTGTAACTCCATCTTTACAATGACCTGTAACTCCATCATGACAATGACCTGCAAATCCATCTTTACAATGACATGTAACTCCATCATGACAATGACCTGTAACTCAATCTTTACAATGACCTGTAACTCCATAATGACAATGACCTGCAACTTTATCTTTACAATGACCTGTAACTCCATCTTTACAATGACCTGTAACTCCATCATGACAATGACCTGTAACTCCATCTTTACAATGACATGTAACTCCATCATGACAATGACCTGTAACTCCATCTTTACAATGACCTCTAACTCCATCATGACAATGACATGTAACTCCCATCACAATGACCTGTAACTCCATCATCACAATGACCTGTAACTCCATGACAATGACCTCTAACTCCATCATGACAAAGATCTGTAACTCCGTCATCACAATGACCTGTAACTCCATCATGACAATGACCTTTATCTCCATCATAACAATGACCTGTAAGTCCATCATCACAATGACCTGTAACTCCAATATCACAATGATCTGTAAGTCCATGACAATGACTTTTAACCCCACCATCACAATGATCTGTAACTCCATGACAATGATCTGTAACTCCATCATGACAATGACATGTAACTTCATCATCACAACGACCTGTAACTCCATCATCACAATGACCTGCAACTCCATCATCACAATGTTCTATAACTCCATTATGACAATGACCTGTTATTCCATCATCACAACGACCTGTTACTTCATCATGACAATGACCTGTAACTCCATCATGACAATGACCTGTAACTCCATCATCACAATGATTTGTAACTCCATGACAATGACTTGTAAACCCCATCATCACAATGATCTGTAACTCCATGACAATGATGTGTAACTCCATCATGACAATGACATGTAACTCCATCATCACAACGATCTGTAACTCCATCGTGACAATGACCTGTAACTCCATCATCACAATGACCTGTAACTCCATTATCACAATAACTGTAACTCCATCATGACAATGACCTATAACTTCATCATGACAACGACCTGTAACTCCATGACAATGACCTGTAACTCCATCTTTACAATGATCTGTAACTCCATCATCACAATGACCTGTAGCTCAATGACAATGACTTGTAACTCCATCTTGACAAAGATCTGTAACTCCATGACAATGACCTGTAACTCCATGACAATGACCTATAACTCCATCATGACAATGACCTGCTACTCCATCATCATAATGACCTGTAATTCCATAATGACAATGACCTGTAACTCCAACATGACAATGACCTGTAACTCCATGACAATGACCTGTAACTCCATCATCACAAGGACCTCTAACTCCATCATCCCAATGCCCTGTAATTCAATCATCACAAGGACCTGCAACTCCATCTTTACAATGACCTGTAACTCCATCATCACGATGACCTGTAACTCCATCTTTACAATGACCTGTAACTCCATCATGACAATGACCTGTAACTCCATCAATACAATGACCTGTAACTCCATCTTTACAATGACCTGTAACTCCATCATCACGATGACCTGTAACTCCATCTTTACAATGACCTGTAACTCCATCATGACAATGACCTGTAAATCCATCATGACAATGACCTGTAACTCCATCATGACAATGACCTGCAACTCCATCTTTACAATGACCTGTAACTCCATCATCACAAGGACCTGTAACTCCATCTTTACAATGACCTGTAACTCCAATATCACAATGATCTGTAAGTCCATGACAATGACCTGTAACTCCATCTTTACAATGACCTGTAACTCCATCATGACAATGACCTGTAACTCCATCTTTACAATGACCTGTAACTCCATCATGACAATGACCTGCAAATCCATCTTTACAATGACATGTAACTCCATCATGACAATGACCTGTAACTCCATCTTTACAATGACCTGTAACTCCATAATGACAATGACCTGCAACTTTATCTTTACAATGACCTGTAACTCCATCTTTACAATGACCTGTAACTCCATCATGACAATGACCTGTAACTCCATCTTTACAATGACATGTAACTCCATCATGACAATGACCTGTAACTCCATCTTTACAATGACCTGTAACTTCATCATCACAATGACCTGTAATTCCATCATGACAATGACAATGACTTGTAATTCCATCATGACAATGACATGTAACTCCATCATGACAATGATCTGTAACTCCATCATCACAATGACCTGTAACTCCATCATCACAGTGACCTGTAACTCCATGACAATAACCTCTAACTCCATCATGACAAAGATCTGTAACTCCGTCATCACAATGACCTGTAACTCCATCATGACAATGACCTTTATCTCCATCATAACAATGACCTGTAACTCCATCATCACAATGACCTGTAACTCCAATATCACAATGATCTGTAAGTCCATGACAATGACTTTTAACCCCACCATCACAATGATCTGTAACTCCATGACAATGATCTGTAACTCCATCATGACAATGACATGTAACTTCATCATCACAACGACCTGTAACTCCATCATCACAATGACCTGCAACTCCATCATCACAATGTTCTATAGCTCCATTATGACAATGACCTGTTATTCCATCATCACAACGACCTGTTACTTCATCATGACAATGACCTGTAACTCCATCATGACAATGACCTGTAACTCCATCATCACAATGATTTGTAACTCCATGACAATGACTTGTAACCCCATCATCACAATGATCTGTAACTCCATGACAATGATCTGTAACACCATCATCACAATGACATGTAACTCCATCATCACAACGATCTGTAACTCCATCGTGACAATGACCTGTAACTCCATCATCACAATGACCTGTAACTCCATTATCACAATAACTGTAGCTCCATCATGACAATGACCTGTTAATCCATCATGACAATGACCTGTAACTCCATCATCACAATGACCCATAACTCCATGACAATGACCTGTAACTCCATCATGACAATGACCTGTAACTCTATCATCACAATGACCTCTAACTCCATGACAATGACCTGGAACTCCATCATGACAATGACCTGTAACTCCATGACAATTATCAGTAACTCCATCGTGACAATGAACTGTAACTCCATCATCACAATGACCTGTAACTTCATCATGACAATGACCTTTATCTCCATCATCACAATGACCTGTAACTCCATCATCACAATGACCTGTAACTCCATCATGACAATGACCTGTAACTTCATGACAATGACCTGTAATTCCATCATGGCAATTACATGTAACTCCATCATGACAATGACTTATAACTCCATCATCACAAGGACCTGTATCTTCATCATGACAATGACATGTAACTCCATTATGACAAAGACCTGTAACTTCATCATGACAATGATCTGTAACTCCATGAAAATGACCTGTAACTCCATCATGACAATGACCTGTAACTCCATCATCACATCATGACAATGTATCTTTCAGTGTCGGATCGTTCCTAAGGATCGAGAAGTTGCGACATAGAATGTTTTTCACGGGTATGTTGTGTGGGTGATAGGTCAAAGTCAGTATGCATCGGTCCGTCTCTGCAGCATCCGCTTCTTTGCTTTTGAGAGCTTGGCATTTCGAAATTGACTTGGCTCGTTCCAGGGCTGATTGTATCAAGGCTAAAGGGTAACCTCTGGCAATGAAAAAAGTAGCCATGGCTGTTGCCTCTTTCACAAAGGCCCTGTCTGAGCTACAGAGTCTGCGCAGCCTCAGGAACTGGGAAACTGTCTTTCGATGCAGGTGGGTGGCTGGATGAGAAGAGAAGGTACGAATGAGAATCTGTTGGCTTATAATGTACTGTAGTATGGAGGGATCGTGAGTCTTTCTGGATATTGGCAAGTATATCGAGAAAAGCAAGGGACGAGTCAGAAATTTCATAGGTAAACTTGAGGGATGGATGGAAGTTGTTTGCAAACTGAATGAAGTCAAGAAGTTCTTGCTTAGGGAGCGTGAATATGCCAAAGCAATCATCGACGAATCTTCTAAAGACTTCTGGATGCTGCAGAGACGGACCGATGCATACTGACTTTGACCTATCACCCACACAACATACCCGTGAAAAACATTCTATGTTGCAACTTCTCCATCCTTAGGAACGATCCGACACTGAAAGATACATTCAACCAACCTCCACTTGTGGCTTTCAAGAGGGACAAAAGCCTTGGTGACCATGCATCTTGTGCATGCTGCCTTCCATTCTACGCACCCTTCTGCTCAAGCTGGCAATTTCCCTTGCAAGAAATCTAAATGTAAAACCTGTACTTTTATTAACCCTGCAACAACTATCCAAGGCCCATCAGATCATAAGTTTCAGGTGAAATCCCATTTCATATGCCAAACTCAAAATGTTGTCTATGTCCTGATCTGTACCTTGTGTGCCATGATGTATGTAGGAGAAACATACAGATCACTCAATGATCGCTTCAAAGAACACAGGGACAACATTCTGACAGGAAAAGATACACCAGTGGCAAACCACTTTACTTCTGAACACCATAACCTGTCGCACATCAGAGTGGCAGCGCTTTGGCGCAATGGACAAAAAGAGGGCCAATACCGCAAATTCATGGAAAGCCAGCTAATACAACGCCTTGGCACTTTGAGTCCTTATGGACTCAATGTCAGGGAATGAACTTGTTTCTCTCAAGCTGCAACCCCCCCCCCCCTTCCCCCCTCCCTGCTCCCCCCCCCCCCCCCATGTTCTATACCATGTTTTCCTTATCACCACCCCTCCCCTTTCTCTGAAAACCACCACCCAGATGATCCTCTCCCTCCCACACCCCCACCCCCACCCCTCTTTGCCCCACCCCTTTTGTTGACCATATTAATACAGTTCACCTTTTCCCCACCCCCTCCCATACCTTTTTGGCTGAACTGTGGTCACAAGAAACCTGCCAACTTCCCCTACAACCTCAACACTTCACTTCGTGACCAAGTGCTTACAGCACGAAACGTTGAAGAGTTCTCCGAAATGTACCTTTTTTCTTTACCTTTATATTTTCAAGTTATACGGAAAAGGTACAGCAGTCAACATTTCTTCATATTATGTCAAAATATACATTGTATGTGTTGTCATAGCATATCAACTGATCACATTCTCTTGTGTAACGTAATCAAAGATTCATTCCAAATACGTCTGTACACCCTATTCAAAATGTTTTCCTGTCACTGAGTGAAACATATCTTTTATTTTTGCATTTAGCTAAAAGTCCAATTGCCAAACACTTATAATAGATTACAGTCAGTGGTGAGATGAGACAGAAGAGTTATATGTTTGGTTTTTTATCTTTGATTAAGTGGATTTACTATGTTTGTGTTATAGTTGTAATAAAAAAATTCTTTTTACTCGTTGTGTTAACCTTTTTTCCCGGCCCATTTTTCTTCGTTTAACATCACGCAATATGGAAAGATGTAAAGCAAAGCAACAACAAAAACAACAAGAACAACACACACACACACACACACACACACACACACACACACACACACACACACACACACACACACACACACACACACACACACCACGCCTACACGCACACACACACACACACACACACACACACACACACACACACACACACACACACACACACACACACACACACACACAAATGGGCCATAAAAATATCTCAGAAAGTTTGGAGTAATGAAAGTTTGTCCTTAAGAGATCCATTGAAATGTGTTGGGGGCATGTGATTATGACAGATTAGACGCCCTCAAGAATAAGGTCAACGGAGGTGAGAAGAGGTCATTTCACACAGACTGTCATACCCAACTTTCGTGACATCTTGACACGCTGTCTATTCTAGGTGTAACAAGAGTGTGACTGGGCAAACAGAATTGAAAGAAACATGGAAGATGCAAACAACACTGTTCAATCTAAGACTGTTTTGAACTACACGAGGTAAACAATATATTGTTTTGTTTTGGTTTTGGTTAGGCTGTTCGGGCATTGACAGCTTAGAAGTGAAAAAGAGAAATGATACCAGACCCAAACAGAATGAACATTAGCCTGATAGGCTGGCCAGAACAGCAAAAACTTCAGGATCATGATGCCTTACATGATTCTGGAAAATGGATAATTCATAAGAACTACACATTTTCAGACACTATTTTGCAGTGAGCTCATACGATAAGGCTTGGACACGCAGCATGTAAGCAGTGTGGTGGTGACAGCCACAAGATTATTACCATGTCCTCTGAGTGCCAGCAAAGTGGATTGCAAAGGAACTGTACAAAAGATATTTGGAACATTTTCCTTCTAAAATTACGTTTAATCTAACACACTTATTGTGGCTCACTAATGCATTAAACGACAGCGGTTTGCTATCCCTTTTGCTGTCGCTTATTGCAATCGTGAGCCACGGTGCAGTATGTGTAATCAAAAGTGTATTTGATAGGGGATGAATTGCAGAACTGTGGTTTCGTTTTCAAAAGCTAAACAGGCATGAACACAAGCACATGCACACACATGCAAACACTGTATCAGAGTGTATGCTTCTCAGTGTTCATTAAACCGCACAAATATGGATACTGTATGCATAGATTTTGCAGGTTAAGCACACATTTTCACACACACGGTCTGCAGGATGTACAGTTTTTTGTTTGTTTTTTGTTGTTGTTGAAATTACGATCGTTTTTCTGCAGCTTTGTTAAAAGTTGAAAGTTACAAACACTTGGAGAGACGTCGTGACTCCTTTGTGTTGATGAATGAGGTCAAATGCTTTGATTTCAGAGTGGCAGTCCATGAGTATCCCAGCCTTTACATTGACAGGTTTTGATACAGTGGCTCTTGTCCACTAAAAACCGGCTGGATGCTAGAGTCAGTGTCCGATTACATTAAAGAGACCGACTGATTCCCCTGATGAAGTGTTGCTGATGAGGAGATTGACAAAGGCGGTAGTATGGGCACTGCCGCTGTGTTTGTTAATGTCATTGATGAGGAGATTGACAAAGGCGGTAGTATGGGCATTGCCACTGTGTTTGTTGATGTCATTGATGAGGAGGTTGACAAAGGCGGTAGTATGGGCACTGCCACTGCGTTTGTTGATGTCATTGATGAGGAGGTTGACAAAGGCGGTAGTATGGGCACTGCCACTGTTTTTGTTGATGTCATTGATGAGGAGATTGACAAAGGCGGTAGTATGGGCACTGCCACTGCGTTTGTTGATGTCATTGATGAGGAGGTTGACAAAGGCGGTAGTATGGGCACTGCCACTGTTTTTGTTGATGTCATTGATGAGGAGATTGACAAAGGCGGTAGTATGGGCACTCCACCTTCTCTTCCTCCCCCTCGTTCTTCTTGTTCATTCTGTTCCTCCCGCTCTTCTTCCTTTGTTTTTCTTCTGTCCTGAACACCTGGCTGTTTTTCTTCTGTCCTGAACACCTGGCTGTTTTTCTTCTGTCCTGAACACCTGGCTGTTTTTCTTCTGTCCTGAACACCTGGCTGTTTTTCTTCTGTCCTGAACACCTGGCTGTTTTTCTTCTGTTTTTCTTCTGTCCTGAACACCTGGCTGTTTTTCTTCTGTCCTGAATACCTGGCTGTTTTCTTCTGTTTTTCTTCTGTCCTGAACACCTGGCTGTTTTTCTTCTGTTTTTCTTCTGTCCTGAACACCTGGCTGTTTTTTCTGCTGTTTTTCTTCAGTCCTGAACACCTGGCTGTTTTACTTCTGTCCTGAACACCTGGCTGTTATTCTTCTGTCCTGAACACCTGGCTGTTTTCCTTCTGTCCTGAACACCTGGCTGTTTTCCTTCTGTCCTGAACACCTGGCTGTTTTTCTTCTGTGCT
>CM031627.1:24767918-24810418 GCA_018398815.1 Conus ventricosus
GGAGTTGCAGGTCGTTGTCATGATGGAGTTACAGGTCATTGTCATGGAGTTACAGGTCATTGTATGATGGAGTTACAAGTCATTGTCATGATGGAGTTACAGGTCATTGTCATGGAGTTGCAGGTCGTTGTCATGATGGAGTTACAGGTCATTGTCATGGAGTTACAGGTCATTGTCATGATGGAGGAACACATCATTGTCATGGAGCTACAGGTCATTGTCATTGAGTAACAGGTCATTGTCATAATGGAGTTACAGGTCATTGTCATGATGGAGTTTCAGGTCATTGTCATGGAGTTACAGGTCATTGTCATGATAGAGTAACAGGTCATTGTAATGATGGAGTAACAGGTCATTGTAATGATGGAGCAACAGGTCATTGTCATGATGGAGTTACAGGTCATTGTCATGGTGTTAAAGGTCATTGTCATTGAATTATAGGTCATTGTCATTATGGAGTTACAGGTCATTGTCATGGAGTTACAGGTCATTGTCATGATCATTGTCATGATGGAGGTACAGGACATTGTCATGATGGAGTTACTGGTCATTGTCATGATGGAGTTACTGGTCATTGTCATGATAGAGTAACAGGTCATTGTCATGATGGAGTTACAGGTCATTGTCATGGTCTTTGTCATGACGGAGTTACAGGTCATTGTCATGATGGAGTTACAGGACACTGTCATGATGGAGTTACAGATCATTGTCATGATGGAGTTACATGTCATTGTCATGATGGAGTTACAGGTCATTGTCATGATGGAGTTACAGGTCATTGTCATGATGGAGTTACAGGTCATTGTCATGGTGGAGTTACAGGTCATTGACACGAGGTCGACAGGTCAACATACACAGTTGATACAGCTCTTAAATAGAGAGGGCGGGAGAGATGGGGGAAGGGGGTATAGCTCGTCACAGTTAGGGATGGCTTGAATTTTGAAAGAAAAAAAAGGCAAAACAGGAGTGGGAGGAGTAGTGAAGGAAAGAGGAGAGGGTGCTCTGGATGCTCCTGCTGAAGGGTGGAGACAGATACACCGGAAGCACCGCGTCCTCCTGCCTGGATGCACACCAAAAATGAATGCCGCCAAGGCCTTGCTTAAGGAGTGGAGTATTTATAGACATATACAATGTTGTTTTTGCGAACTGTCTGAAAGTTGACTTACTTTCTCTTCTTTCATAAGGCCACCAAGGGACATGCCTACTAGGTGGTTCCATGCAGCCAGATTAAGATGAAAGGAATGGGACTATTTGGGGAACGCATGCTGGCGCAGAGATTGTGTTATCACGGGTGAGTGAGAAGGCCGGAAATGTGACGTCAGTAAACGGAAAGGTCATGTATTTGAAGACTGGGAATGGTGTCACTGGTGGATATTTTTTTAATGAGATGATTGGTAGTGGTGTTTGATTTGTGTGTATGGCAGTGTGTGTGTGTGTGTGTGTGTGTGTGTGTGTGTGTGTGTGTGTGTGTGTGTGTGTGTGTGTGTGCGTGGGGGATGGGGGTGGGGTGGAGGGTTGTTGTTCTTTGGATCAAGTATCATTTTAACATCAAACGCTGGCTCAAATTTATGCTAGACATTACAACGCTTACTTACGCTATAGATTAATGGTGGTTTAGCGCCACATAGGTTATAGATTACATGATGGTTTAGAGCCACATAGGTTATAGATTACATGGTGGTTTACACAGGTTATAGATTACATGATGGTTTAGAGCCACATAGGTTATAGATTACATGGTGGTTTAGAGTCACACAGGTTATAGATTACATGGTGGTTTACATAGGTTATAGATTACATGGTGGTTTAAAGCCACATAGGTTCTAGATTACATGATGGTTTAGAGCCACATAGGTTATAGATTACATGGTGGTTTAAAGCCACATGGGTTATAGATTACATGGTGGTTTAAAGCCACATAGGTTATAGATTACATGGTGGTTTAAAGCCACACAGGTTATAGATTACATGGTGGTTTACACAGGTTATAGATTACATGGTGGTTCAGAGCCAAATCCTAATTGCGGCGTGTGGCCGCATGTAACTTGGCTGTCCGCTTCCTTGCCAGAAAAAGGGTGGTATGGCTGGTCTCCCTTTGGCCGACCACAGCGTCACCACACCAGTTCCCGGCCGCAGCTGGGAGTGAGGTCTACAGGCTACAAGATCTGCTGCACCCATGACGTCACACTTCAGACCGTAGCTGGGAGTGAGGTCTACAAGCTGCAAGATCTGCACACTGACGTCACACTTCAGACCGTAGCTGGGAGTGGGGTGTACAGGCTGCAAGATGGTGCACACATGTCGTCACACTTCTGCAGACCGTTCCCACCCCACCCCCACCCCCACCCCCGCCCTCCCCCCTATTACCACCTCCCATCCCTGAGCGTACTCAGAGTGAGAGAGAGAGAGAGAGAAGGAGGGAGAGAGACAGCCAGACAGCCAGACAGATAGACAGACAGACAGACAAGAGAGAGACAGACAGACAGACGGACAGACAGACAGGCAGCCAGATGGACAGAGACATTCAGACAGACAGACAGAGGTAAAGAAAAGAAAAAAGAAACAGACTACCAGCCGGATAGGACTTACAGTCACTACTGTCCTCCAAAAATCAGTACATCAAGTAAACGGGTAGCACGACAGTGCGTGGTCCATCATTACTTCCCTTTGCCCAGCTACGATAAACCGACGACCACACACACACACACACACACACACACACACACACACACACACACACACAGCGCGGCAAACACGTTCCCACTTTACACTCTCCCTTCCATGTCCACCTCTCCCCCACCCCGACCACCCCGACCTCCACCCCAGCTCCACCATCTTCTCTCAACCGTCCAGCCCAACCCCCTCACCAAGAAGAAGCAGAAAGCAGAAGAGGGGGGGGGGGTAATTTGAGGGAACAGACAGACCTGTCCTTGGGTGGCTCTTGAAGGCTGCAGAGAATGACAACCGATGGAAGTGTTTGTTGTTAGTGAGTCAGTACTAGGGTCTCAACGACACTCACCCGGGATCAAGAGTCAGCCAAGTGACACAAGTCAAACAGGGGCGACCTCTTTCTGTGTGGGTGGCTAACACTTCCTTGATGCTCGATTGAGGTCTGTGTAAGAGGGTCACTTTATCGTTCCTTGGCGACGGAGCTGGGTATGCTCGCCTGTGTAAGAGGGTCACTTTATCGTTCCTTGGCGACGGAGCTGGGTATGCTCGCCTGTGTAAGAGGGTCACTTTATCGTTCCTTGGCGACAGAGCTGGGTATGCTCACCTGTGTAAGAGGGTCACTTTATCGGTCCTTGGCGATAGATCTGGGTATGCTCACCTGTAAACGCTTCTGTTTCGTGATTTTGCTTATTCTTTCATCTTATTTATTTGTTATTTGATTGATTGATTGATTGATTGATTGATTGATTGATTGATTGATTGGTTTTATTTATTTTTTCTTTATTTTTTCATCTATTTATTCATTCATTTCATTGTTTATTTATTCATTTATCTATTTATTAATTTATCTATTGTTTGTTTGTTGTTGTTTGATGTTGGGTTTTTTCCCTGACACAACCAATCGCGATTTCAGCATTGTTAATACTTTCTGTTCAAGTGCTTTCTGTCGTCCCTGCATGGCCACAGTCCACAGGTAGAGACATGGGCAGAGGGCAGAGGGGAGTGGTAATCCAAACACAACCATGGCGTCAGGGGTGTGGTTTAATCCTGGAATACCATTTGTGGCCAATACCCTGACAAAGGCGAGAATAAGCCAGCTTGCACTGTTTGTGTAGGCCACTTTCCTCGTCAGGTGCACTGCAGAATACACTGACCGTGATGAGGAATCAAGCAGAGTCCTGAATCGAGGTGTTCGTCTGTGGATAACAGTTTGTCCAACCATTATTGGGATGTAGATGATGAAGTTAACAGTCACAATGACATCTGACCATCGGAACGTTCTATTTGACTTGTATTGATGAAATAATGCCATGCGGCATGGACCTGATTGACCTTGGAGTTCCCGCTCTGACAGCCCAGAGAGAAACAGTGTTAGCGATATTAAGGCTCCAGCACACCATGGTAGTAGGACAGCTGGCGTCAACGAAACTGTCTTCAATGTACAAGAGCCCTTACCAAAGCAAACGACAGCGATGTGATCCACAGTGATGAACCCAATGATCAAAGCTGACACCTCACAGGACAGATAGAAAAGAAACTCAGCCACTTTACAGGGCAGGCTGTTGATCCATATCTTTTCAGAGTGGAGGTAACGATCTTCAAATATCTCATCAGCAGCTACAGTGATACTGACGTGATATCCTGCACATGATTGAGCAAACAGTAAATTAACAATCATCGTCCTACTACTGTCAAAGTCTCCCTTGAGTGCTAACACACTGACGACACAAACCAAATTTCCGAATGTGGCGCACACACTGACCACCCAGAAGAAAACTCGGTACAGGTCAGTTGGCATCAGCTTCGTGCATGAAGGGAATACAGTGTGGGGAGCGGAGCACTTTATGTTATCTGACTGTTGTGGAAGTAAGTTTTGACAGCAGAACCTGTAATTTGAAGCAAGGATATTTTGTAAATAATAAGACCCTGAAAACAAATCTAAAGGAAAGTCTTCAACCGGATTAAATCTAATGTCCACTTCACACAGATGTGGTATAGTTTTAAAACCTAAAAATCCAATAATTTTAATGAAGTTGAAGGAGATATTTAAATGGGTTACACCAGGCAGGAAACTAGACAGAACGCTGTCCAGTACGTCAAGATCTGTTTCTGATATATCTATATGTGCCAGCGAGTAATGAATATGTTTTGTAACTTTGTTTAACGTGTTTGACCTGATGGGATTTTTCACTAATCGTAGAGTTTTCAAATTCTGTAGCGCAAGAAAGGTAGGCATGTCAAGATATCTTAAACAGTTGCTTGCAAGATCAAGGTACTGTAAGTTGGGAAGCTGTATGCGTGATATATTAGAAATATAGCAACGAGACAGGTTAAGATGAATAAGATAGATGCTAGCGTTAAAATAACAAAATGACATCCCTGATCCTGTGGCGTCTACATACCGGAGCTGTGAGAAAAGATCAACAGAGAAAGATCTCCAGCACATGAAGGAGTGACCTTGACATTCACAACCCTCAGGACAGGTCATGTCGCACATCAGTTCATCGTCTCGTTGTGGGCACTGGCCCCAGCCATCACACAGATGATCTCCATGGAGACAGACTGTAGATGCTCCACACTGGAACAGTCCAGAACAGTGAACCTTATTACAGTCATGTTCATCCTCTCCATTGACACAGTCACTGAATCCATTGCATCGGGTGTAGACAGGGAGACAGTACAGCCACTCTGATGGACAACGATAATGAGTGTCAGGACAAGCTTCTTCAGCGTCCATCAGCTGCTGTGTAAAGTAACCACTACCGTCCAGGTTGATGTGAAATCGCTGACTCATCTTCACATCCCTGAACTGAATGCAGTATGTACATGACATCATAGCATGCTGCGAACAATCGACCTCATCAGAATCATCCACACAGTCAGAGTGCTCATTGCAGCGTTGACTGTGTACCACACACTGACCATTAGAACACCCAAAGCCTTGACACAATGGGTGCTGACAAAATGACTCATCACTATTGTCTGGACAGTCCTCTCTGAAGTCACACACTACAGTATAATGTAATGACGTGACATCATCATCGCAACGGAACATGCCATGCGCACACGTGACAGTTCTATCAGCAGAGAACAGGTCACGCTCAGCAGTCGCATTCAGGAAGACAAAACCTTCATGAAGACTGGAGTCCCCACGGTTACTGCCGGAGTCACAGGACATGAATGTGTGCATCACATGCCTGTGTGAACACACCAGAAAACTCTGCCTGGTGTGTGTGAAGGTGGACAGACTGGACCCTGTTGGAAATGGTCTGGCTGGAGAAGGCAACACACCAAACGGTTGCACTTCAGATTCGCATAATGCTGCATCTTCGACTAAATTCGATTTTGATAACTTTTCGCTCAAGCCGTTTGTTGACCAAATCCCTTGCTTCCTTATCCTTGAAACAAAGATGTTTTTCTTTCGTCTCAAATGATCTATATTGTAGATCATGGTATAGTCCGACCATTTAGAGAACTGACTGTATTCAAATGGCACCAAGTACCAACCAGTGGTGTAACTCAGAGCTACCGCAAAACGATAATAATTCATAAAAATCTGTGAGGAATCGTCCCGTTCTTTCCTAGTTTTTATAGACGCCAGTCGCGGACATTCATCAGTTGTATGGACAAACGGTAAGTGGAAGTCTGCCACAACCAGTTTGAAACATTTGTTGGTCGAAGTCACCATCCCCTGACAGCCAGGACCGCTGAAGGGACAGTGTTCTGTTTCATCCCGTCCATCCTCACACTCTGTCTTCAGATTGCACTGCAGAACGTGATGAAACTGGGAATAATTAATGGCAGAACAGTTGAACAACCCACTCGGCAATTTGTAGGGAGGTCTAGAGACATTCAAAGCGGAAAGGGATATTTGGAGGAAGTGGTAGCTAGCGTAAAAAGAGTGGAGGAAATGGATTCTGATGAAGGAGGCAACAAGTGCGGTGGCTGGTGTGGAACGTTCAGTACACAGCCTGGCAGTGCGTGCCTCGGAGGATTTATGTTTCCTGTATGTCAGATCTACGTGAGGGTTGTCCCAACAAGTTGCAGGCCACATTGACTGTTGAACAGCAGCCATGATGACAGCATCAGATGCCCAAGTCCATTCTGCACTGAAGGGAATTATGCCAGCCACGTATGGCACGATGAGGTAACCAGAATGCTCTTTCCTACATTGGATAAATACATTGTTATACTTTATTTCCTGAATGTGGATCACAGCAATTGGCTCGTTCATTATCCTTATCCACATCGAGTTGGCAACGGACTGGAAGAACATATCTTGAAGAAGAATGTTGCAGGCCACTTCTAGTTGGATACGGTTTGGTCGCGCTAACATCATAGCGATTCTCCAGTCGCTGCAGTGCCAGAAGGCCAGCTGCTGTACATGAGCACGCACATAGCTGTTGGTGGCCACCTTCACGTGCAGGTTGCAGTAGTGCGTGGCCTCCCCACACAGTCCGTACACCACTCCCTGGTTAGCCGTGAAGCCGGCCAGGCTGCTGTAGTCACAGAGGGACACATTTCTCTGCAGAAAGTCTGTGTCTGTCTTGTCCTCCTCCATGAGATAGTTCACCCCCGGACAGCAGTCCCCGACCTTGAGAGAAGCAGTGGTGATGTCTCTGCTGCTGTTGCCACTTGTGGCACACTCTGCACAGAAAGCACGTGCAGCAAGGCATCAGACGCACCAGGCGAACCATCCACCCACCAGCACAGACCGTGTTGTGTGTTCACTCTACTGAACCACCCACCCACCAGCACAGACCGTGTTGTGTGTTCACTCTACTGAACCACCCACCCACCAGCACAGACCGTGTTGTGTGTTCACTCTACTGAACCACCCACCCACCAGCACAGACCGTGTTGTGTGTTCACTCTACTGAACCACCCACCCACCAGCACAGACCGTGTTGTGTGTTCACTCTACTGCTAGCCAAACTTGCAGCACAGCTACGGTTTTCTTAACTGCTTCCCTGTCACGATGCAATTGTGTCTTCTGTTTTAATGTCAACCCCCCACCCCACCCCACCCCACCCCACCCCCACCCTCCATTGATCACCCCAGGCATTCATTTTGTTTGTTGATATATGATCAGTATTAATGGGAGAAAATCCATCCATCACGTTCTCCGACCAGCTCGATCTCTGCCTGCCAGGGTGGGTGAGATTTCCATCTGGAACAGTAACGCCTGGAGACCTTCGCTCTTCCAGAAGGTGCTAATTCAAATCCGGACAGTGCCAGGAAAAACGTCCTGGCATCATGAGCACATCCACGGGTCCAGACTTGCATGTGGCCTGGCCCTTCTGAAGTGTGAGGAGTTCAGCGCCGAAACACCTGTTGAAAGGGGGGGGGGGTCTTCTCTGACAGCTTCTGCTGCCAGACTGTGCTAAGAATGTCTGCGTACTGACACATGGCTAAATCATTCACTTCCGTGAGTAAGCCAGGAGACGTCCAGAAAAGGCCAGACGGCACTGGGTATGACCAGATTTACACTGGGTATGACCAGATTTACACTGGGTATGACCAGATTTACACTGGGTATGGCCAGACTTACACTGGGTACTACCTGATCAACATTGGGTAAGACTAGATTTACACTGGGTATGACCAGATTTACACTGGGTATGACCAAATAAGAATATAGGTTTCTAGATTCTGGATTCGACATTAGAAAAGTATTTAGACTCAGAATCAAAAACTTACTTTGAGAATATTTCGACAGGGTCGCCCTGTCTTCTTCAGCTCACTGTTGCTGTTGTGGCAGCGAGGCCTGGTGGGGCGACTGTTGTGTGGGGTGAATAGTTGTCAGGATCTGATTGTAGATGGGGGGAAGTTCAAAACTTTGATCTCTGTTCAGGCTGGGGCGTCTAGTCTTGATTTCAGTGGCTTCTTTAATTTTTCTTTTTGTGACATTAAAGGAGTTTCAGAGCGTCTGGCCAGGACCTTCCAACAACATGGATGCAAAGTGTTCCACAAACCCACCAATTCCCTACGCCAGCAACTGACCCATGTCAAAGACAAGACGGACCCCCTCAAGCGGTGTGGTGTAGTGTACCAGGTAGGGTGTCAAGACTGTGCCAATACCTACATTGGCGAGACAGTACGACCACTCACCACCCGTCTACAGGAACACCAAAACCGATCTACTTCTGCCATACACGAACACCTACAAGCCACAGGCCACGGTTTCAGCCCCCAAGAAACCAAGATCTTATCTACAGAGCCCTTCCTCGCAAAAAGAAAAGTTAAAGAAGCCATTGAAATCAAGACTAGACGCCCCAGCCTGAACAGAGATCAAAGTTTTGAATCCCCCCCCCCCCCCCCCCATCTACAATCAGATCCTGACAACTATTCACCCCACACAACAGTCGCCCCACCAGGCCTCGCTGCCACAACAGCAACAGTGAGCCGAAGAAGACAGGGCGACCCTGTCGAATATTCTCAAAGTAAGTTTTTGATTCTGAGTCTAAATACTTTTCTAATGGGTATGACCAGATTTACACTGGGTAAGACCAGATTTACACTGGGTATGACCAAATTGTCACTGGGTAAAACTAGATTTACACTGGTTAAGGCCAGATTTTACAGGGTAAGAGCGGATTTACATAAGGTAAGACCAGATCTACAGGCCAGATTTACACAAGGTAAGACCAGATCCACAGGCCAGATGTACACAAGGTAAGATCAGATTTACAAACTATGTTTGCACAAGGTAAAAACCATATACACAGGCCAGATTTACACAAAGTAAGACCAGATCTCACAAACAAGAAATACACCAGGTAAAACATATCTACAGGCCGGATTTACACAAGGTGAGACCAAATTTAGAAACTAGATTTACACAGAGTAAAACCATATCTACAGGTCAGATTCACACAAGATAAGACCAGATTTACAAACTAGGTTTACACTAGGTAAAACCAGATTTACAGACCAGATTTACACTGGGTAAGACCAGATTTGTGCTGGGTATGACCAGATTTACAGACTAGATTTAAGCTGGGTATGACCAGATTTACAGACCAGATTTACGCTGGGTATGGCCAGATTTGAAGACCAGATTTAGAGTAGGTAAGACCAGATTTACAGACCAAATTACACACATGGCTCTGATGGGAATCGAACCCATGACCTCCCAGCCGAAAATCTGTGACACTAACCATTTCGTCATGGTGGCTGATATATAAGAACTCCCAATAATAACAATAACAATGATGAGAATAATGATAATAATAGCTATAATAATAATGATAATAATAATATCGATAACAATTATAATTATAATAATACCAAGAAGAAGAACAACAACAACAGCAACAAGAACAACAACAACAACGAAAAAAAAAAACAACAGTAATCATCATCATCATCATCATCATCATCATCATCATCATCATCATCATCATCATCATCATCAACGTAGTAGAGGAAGAGGAGTCTTAACAACCGAATGAAGGATGTCTCAGATGCTGAGAAGAAAGGACCAAAGAAGCTCGGTGAAGACCTGAAAACATCACACAGTGCCCCCAGCAAAGCAGAATAAGCAAGAACGAGAAGCAAAACGAAGAACACCCAAGAGCGTTTCTTCAGAAACCCTTTCCAGTGCGCCAGGAAATTATTCGAGTGACCCAAATCAGGAGCACCCACAATATACACAGAAACTCCTGAGCAGCCTGTCAGGAAAAGATATTCCAGCATCCACAATGTACACTGAAACTCCTGAGCAGCCTGTCAGCAAAATGTATTCCGGCATCCACAACAAATCAGGGCTTGATGCTGAAGGCAGCACCAGAGAACCAGCTCAACGACAAGCCAGCACCAGTGGATGAGTTAGAAAAAAGGGGAAGACAGCTAGAGGCAAAGCTTTGCCTGAACATTGTGTCATAGTCTGTCAGCTATATGAGAAACACCCCTCTGTCTGTGTGTCCTAGTCTATCAGCTGTATGAGGAACACCCCTCTGTCTGCGTGTCATAGTCTATCATCTGTATGAGAAACACCCCTATGTCTGTGTGTCCTAGTCTATCACTGTATGAGAAACACCCCTCTGTCTATGTGTCTAGTCCTATCAGCTGTATGAGAAACACCCCTATGTCTGTGTGTCTAGTCTATCACCTGTATGAAACACCCCTCTGTCTGTGTGTCCTAGTCTATCAGCTGTATGAGAAACACCCCTCTGTCTGCGTATCATAGTCTATCATCTGTATGAGAAACACTTTCCAGTGCGCCAGGAAATTATTCGAGTGACCCAAATCAGGAGCACCCACAATATACACAGAAAGGACCAAAGAAGCTCGGTGAAGACCTGAAAACATCACACAGTATGAGAAACACTTTCCAGACCAAATTACACACATGGCTTCACCGAGGGGTGATTTGGGTCACTCGAATAATTTCCTGGCGCACTGGAAAGTGTTTCTCATACAGATGATAGACTACAGGAAGGGCTCTGTAGATAAGATCTTGGTTTCTGTGTGTCCTAGTCTATCATCTGTATGAGAAACACCCCCCTGTCTGCGTATCATAGTCTATAATCTGTATGAGAAACACCCCTATGTCTGTGTGTCCTAGTCTATCAGCTGTATGAGAAACATCCCTCTGTCTGTGTGTCATAGTCTATCAGCTGTATGAAAAACATCCCTCTGTCTGTGTGTCATAGTCTATCAGCTGTATGAAAAACACCCCTCTGTCTGTGTGTCATAGTCTATCAGCTGTTTGAGGAACACCCCTCTGTCTGTGTGTCATAGTCTATCAGCTGTATGAGGAACACTCCTCTGTCTGTGTGTCTCAGTCTATCAGCTGTATGAGAAACACCCCTCTGTCTGTGTGTCTCAGTCTATCAGCTGTATGAGAAACACCCCTCTGTCTGTGTGTCATAGTCTATCAGCTGTATGAAAAACACCCCTCTGTCTGTGTGTCCTAGTCTATCAGCTGTATGAGAAACACCCCTATGTCTGTGTGTCTCAGTCTATCAGCTGTATGAGAAACACCCCTCTGTCTGTGTGTCCTAGTCTGTCAGCTGTGTGAGAAACACCCCTCTGTCTCTGAGTGGTCCTATCAAGGGATGAGATCAGCATGAAGGAACTCGATGTCCAGCGACCAGTGGAGGACAGGTGATAGAGTGCACATTTCTGAAGAGCATGAGCAGAGGGACGTCCACCTGCTCAGACCAGTATCAGATCTGAATGTCGAAGGACACATCTTCTTCTCTGTCACTGAGGCGGACTAACTACCCCACAGCAAACATGAACTCTTGAAATGCTCAGTCCAGAAAGTAGGCCTCTTGGATGTGTATAACATTCCACTATTATTTGGGAAGCAAAAAACAAAAACAAAAAGAATTCCAAAGACTTAAAGCACACGAAAAGCTCCCTGGAGCATGCGCAACAATCTCCAACCAGGCTGGTCCCAGGGTGGTGGATAGGGGGATGCCACCAGATGCGAGAGTTAGCTGCGGTGTCAGTCAGGCTTGCCTGGTGGAATACGCAGTCCTGGACCAAAACGGTTATGTTCTTAGCAGGACGGGGCGGGATAACAGGTGACATTGTTATCTTCACTGAGTGGGAGTATCTCTTAGTCCTGAAGAAGGACACCCCAGTGAACGAACCACCCTCCTGTGCTCACAGGGTAGGACTTTGCAGTCTTGAGCTGAAGGAGAAGCCCCATACAGAAAGCTTGATCTGACCTGTCAAAAGCGGCGGCATGTGTCAGGTACAGCTCAGGTTTCGGGGATAAATCAGGACACACACGCTTCAATTATTATGGTTATGCGTCAGATTACACTTTCGTCATGGCGTCATCTCTATCAGCGACAACCGGGGGAAGGGAAGAATCGGGCCCTCAGCCTCAAAGGGCCCACCCAATCGACCGGTGCCTCTGCTCACTTGGAAGTCAGTGGAAGGCAGAGTAGAGCTACTAACCAGACAAACCAGCCACCTGTCCACCTCACAATGGCTCTGTGGAATGCTGAAGGATTGAAAAACAGGCAGCCAGCCCTTCAGGTTATTCTCCACAAAAACAACATTGACATCATCTGCATTCAGGAGACTTACTTGAAAGATCCTCAAAGAGTCTCTGTGAGAGGTTATGAGGAATTATCACCATTATCAGAACCTCTATTCTTGCAGTTGAGCTGTGTAGATCAGGAAAGTAAGAACTAGAATATCACAATATCAATCTGCTGTTGCGCAATGGAGACCTGCTGTTCACCAGCTCCTACAGCTGCCCTGCCTCAGTTGTTGTGCTCCACAAAGTGAAGTTAGATCATCCAGACACCTGCTGGTCGGAGATTTCAACAGCCATTCTCCAAGCTGAGGTAATGATGAAATGGACTCACGAGGTGAGGAACTAGAGGACAAGGTGACGAAAAACAAACTGGTCTTCATCAGTCAGCCTGATGACAAACCCACCTGCAACACCAGAGCATGGAAGACCAGCTGAACACCAGAGCATGGAAGACCAGCTTAACACCAGAGCATGGAAGACCAGCTTAACACCAAACCTAGTAATGGCTGTAGAAGACATTCAGAGCATGGAAGACCAGCTGAACACCAAACCTAGTAATGGCTGTAGAAGACATTCAGAGCATGGAAGACCAGCTTAACACAAAACCTAGCAATGGCTGCAGAAGACATCCAGAGCATGGAAGACCAGCTGAACACCAGAGCATGGAAGACCAGCTGAACACCAAACCTAGCAATGGTTGCAGAAGACATTCAGAGCATGGAAGACCAGCTGAACACCAGAGCATGGAAGACCAGCTTAACACCAAATCTAGCAATGGTTGCAGAAGACATTCAGAGCATGGAAGACCAGCTGAACACCAGAGCATGGAAGACCAGCTTAACACCAAATCTAGCAATGGTTGCAGAAGACATTCAGAGCATGGAAGACCAGCTTAACACCAAACCTAGCAATGGCTGCAGAAGACATCCAGAGCATGGAAGACCAGCTTGACACCAAACCTAGCAATGGCTGCAGAAGACATCCAGAGCATGGAAGACCAGCTTAACACCAAACCTAGCAATGGCTGCAGAAGACATCCAGCGACTCACCGCAACAGTCAGCACCCGGTTAGGAGGAAGCGACGATCTGCCTGCCATCATTTCCATCTCTGCCACAGGATGCACTGAGCGCAACTTGGAACCAAGCTGGAACTTTAAACGTGCCAGATGGACCACCTTCACAGAAAAGGCTGACTACCTCTGCAAGGACATCCACATTTCCAACAGCCTCAACAAAAATGTCCAGTACTTTACCGATGCAATACGGCACGCAGCCAAGCAGTCAATCCCAAGGGAAAACGAGGCCATTACAGACCCTGCTGGAGAGATACTCTAGAACAACTTCATACAGAACTGAATTCCGCCAGAGAAGCCATGGAGCAGAGCTCCACTCTACAGAACATCCAGAGACACAACAGCATGAAAGAGACCTTGAACCAACATAAGAAGACAGAGATCCAGAAGAGCTGGACTGAGAAGACCTGCAGTCTGAACAAGGAGAAGGGGATGACCAAATTGTGGACAGTAACAAGAACCCTCTATGACGACACAGGTGTGAGACACAGCAGTACATGTTCTGTCTACAGCTGGTCTGAGGAACATTGATGGTTCACCAGGGGTTTTCCCTTTTTGTAGGCTACACTGTATTGTTCGATCTACAGCTGGTCTGAGGAACATTGATGGCTCACCAGGAGTTTTCCTTTTTCATAGGCTAAACTGTCAAGTCCGGTTCCTGTTCCAGTTGACTTTGTGTCACTGAAGGCAAAGAGAAGGTGGGAGGCTGGTCCTCCTCTCATAGGGGAAGAACATTTTCGAACAGTTCAAAGAACGCATGCTAATTGACCAAGTACTGTTTAATATAATTGGATCACCTACAGGCCACGCGCAAGACGATCCGAAGTGAATGGGGGAAGATGTGGGGGGGGGGGGAGTTGTCGGTGGTGGTAGAGGAGGACGGAGGGGGCAGCTTATCTTTGATCTAGTGGAGAGGGAGCGCACATTTCGATAAATGAAGGGGAAGTGGAGCCTGTGATGGACTGTGAAATTGACGTAATTTTTTCTGCTGTCCTAAGGGAGAGGGGAGGTGAGTGAGGAGGAGCGGGGGGCGGGGGGTGGGGAGGGGGGATGGCGATGTAGCCACGAAATGATGTAAACTTTTTTTTAACAAATGTCACTCAAGCAGAGAGAGGACGGGGGGGGGGGATGTTGAGAGGAGAGAGTTGTCATAGATTTGACGTCTATACTGCCACTTCTTACCAAAAGTGAAGGAGGAAGTGGGGAGGGGGGGGGGGTGCCGCCTTTATCTGTCCTTTGACATACCTGCTGTCAACCATAATGGTTGCTCCAGGTAGGTTAATGGAGGGCAGAGTCAGGTCAGCCCCTGGTAAAGGCACTGTCTCCTCTGTGCTAGCAGTTAGCTCAACAAGTGAAGCTCTTACTACTGCATCATATGACATTCCAGTGTCATACAAACATGTGGCTGGGATGTTATTGACTAACACCTGCTTACTACTGGGTTATGTAGTGATCCTGGGTACCATAGATGGTGTGTCATTGCCTTTAGGGGTAGATACTGCCTGGTACGTGGCAATTGTTTGGAGTCTTGGTCCAAAGAATTTTCAGCAGTCTGCTGAGTTGTCAGACGTCATTTCACAGTGTGAGAGAAACACTTCTGTGCATTGTTTTGGCCCACAGGGGGGGGGGGGGCTGAATTACCACTGTGTAGTTTATCACTTTGGGATGGTTTCCCACTTGGCGTGGGGTTTTGGTTTTGAGATTGCTGTGATGGTGGGATGTTCGAATCCCTACTTTTGTTTGTCACACATTCTTTTATGTAAGTTTGCTTCATCATGGGTGGCAGTGTACCTACCTGCTAGCTTAATCAGGTCAGCTAGTGTGGAAGCACCTTGTTCTGCCATGAAAGTTTGCAGGTCAGTGGACATGGTGTCATGCAGCTGCTCACAGACGATGAGCTCAGTCAGTCAATCAAAAGTCTGTTCTTGGCTGCATTAGGTGAACTATTTTTGAAGATAAGTCACTAACCTATCTGTGAACTGGCTATAGGTTTCACCCCGGCTACGCTGTGAGTTTCGAAATTTCTTTGGTATGCTTCAGCTTTCAGGTCCTAATGGGCGAGTAGGGCATGTTTGAGAGCATCATAATCAGTTACTTTGTTCAGTGGTAACTTTGTATAAACATCATAAGCAGCACCTCTGAGACCTTGTGCGAGTTTGATGTTATGCTTTTCTGGGTCTAGGCCAAATTCATTTGCTAATCTTTCGAACTGGTCCAACTATGCGTCAATGCTTTCTGTGTTCTCATTGCATGGATCCAATCTTTTTGAGAGCAAATTCATGTTCTCTGGCTTTATTGCACTTTTCAGTTTTTCGGATAACTTTCTACACTGTCTGTTCTATCTCTCTTAATGTGTTTTGCTCTTCAGCTTCAAGGCTTTGTTGTGCTCTGCCTGTTCTATCTATCACATTTTCTCATGCTCTGCCTCTTCATGTGCTCTTACGTTTTGCAGCTTCCAGATGTCTAACTTTTTTCCTATTCTACAGCTTCGAGATGTCTAACTTTTTGCCGCTCTGCAGCTTCGAAATGTCTAACTTTTTCACGCTCTGCAGCTTCCAGATGTCTAACTTTTTGCTGCTCTGCAGCTTCGAAATGTCTAACTTTTTCACGCTCTGCAGCTTCCAGATGTCTAACTTTTTGCTGCTCTGCAGCTTCGAAATGTCTAACTTTTTCACGCTCTGCAGCTTCCAGATGTCTAACTTTTTGCTGCTCTACAGCTTCGAAATGTCTAACTTTTTCACGCTCAGCAGCTTCCAGATGTCTAACTTTTTGCTGCTCTGCAGCTTCGAAATGTCTAAGTTTTTCACGCTCTGCAGCTTCCAGATGTCTAACTTTTTGCTGCTCTGCAGCTTCGAAATGTCTAACTTTTTCACGCTCTGCAGCTTCCAGATGTCTAACTTTTTGCTGCTCTGCAGCTTCGAAATGTCTAACTTTTTCACGCTCTGCAGCTTCCAGATGTCTAACTTTTTGCTGCTCTACAGCTTCGAAATGTCTAACTTTTTCACGCTCTGCAGCTTCCAGTTGTCTAACTTTCTGCTGCTCTACAGCTTCGAAATGTCTAAGTTTTTCACGCTCTGCAGCTTCCAGATGTCTAACTTTTTGCTGCTCTACAGCTTCGAAATGTCTAACTTTTTCACGCTCTGCAGCTTCCAGATGTTTAACTTTTTGCTGCTCTACAGCTTCGAAATGTCTAACTTTTTCACGCTCTGCAGCTTCCAGATGTCTAACTTTTTGCTGCTCTACAGCTTCGAAATGTCTAACTTTTTCACGCTCTGCAGCTTCCAGATGTCTAACTTTTTGCTGCTCTGCAGCTTCGAAATGTCTAACTTTTTCACGCTCTGCAGCTTCCAGATGTCTAACTTTTTGCTGCTCTACAGCTTCGAAATGTCTAACTTTTTCACGCTCTGCAGCTTCCAGATGTCTAACTTTTTGCCGCTCTGCAGCTTCGAAATATCTAACTTTTTCACGCTCTGCAGCTTCCAGATGTCTAACTTTTTGCTGCTCTACAGCTTCGAAATGTCTAACTTTTTCACGCTCTGCAGCTTCCAGATGTTTAACTTTTTGCAGCTCTGCAGTTTCGAAATGTCTAACTTTTTCACGCTCTGCAGATTCCAGATGTCTAACTTTTTGCCGCTCTGCAGCTTCGAAATGTCTAACTTTTTCATGCTCTGCAGCTTCCAGCTGTTTAACGTTTTGCTGCTCTACAGCTTCGAAATGTCTAACTTTTTCACGCTCTGCAGCTTCCAGATGTCTAACTTTTTGCTGCTCTACAGCTTCGAAATGTCTAACTTTTTCACGCTCTGCAGATTCCAGATGTCTAACTTTTTGCTGCTCTACAGCTTCGAAATGTCTAAGTTTTTCACGCTCTGCAGCTTCCAGATGTCTAACTTTTTGCTTCTCTGCAGCTTCGAAATGTCTAACTTTTTCACGCTCTGCAGCTTCCAGATGTCTAACTTTTTGCTGCTCTACAGCTTCGAAATGTCTAACTTTTTCACGCTCTGCAGCTTCCAGATGTTTAACTTTTTGCTGCTCTGCAGCTTCGAAATGTCTAACTTTTTCACGCTCTGCAGCTTCCAGATGTCTAACTTTTTGCCGCTCTGCAGCTTCGAAATGTCTAACTTTTTCACGTCCTGCAGCTTCCAGATGTCTAACTTTTTGCCGCTCTGCAGCTTCGAAATGTCTAACTTTTTCACGCTCTGCAGCTTCCAGATGTCTAACTTTTTGCTGCTCTACAGCTTCGAAATGTCTAACTTTTTCACGCTCTGCAGCTTCCAGATGTTTAACTTTTGCAGCTCTGCAGTTTCGAAATGTCTAACTTTTTCACGCTCTGCAGCTTCGAGATGTCTAACTTTTTTGCCGCTCTGCAGCTTCGAAATGTCTAACTTTTTCACGCTCTGCAGCTTCCAGATGTCTAACGTTTTGCTGCTCTACAGCTTCGAAATGTCTAAGTTTTTCACGCTCTGCAGCTTCCAGATGTTTAACTTTTTGCTGCTCTACAGCTTCGAAATGTCTAAGTTTTTCACGCTCTGCAGCTTCCAGATGTCTAAGTTTTTCACGCTCTGCAGCTTCCAGATGTTTAACCTTTTGCTGCTCTGCAGCTTCGAAATGTCTAACTTTTTCACGCTCTGCAGCTTCGAGATGTCTAACTTTTTGCCGCTTTGCAGCTTCGAAATGTCTAACTTTTTCACGCTCTGCAGCTTCCAGATGTTTAACTTTTTGCTGCTCTACAGCTTCGAAAATGTCTAACTTTTTCACGCTCTGCAGCTTCCAGATGTTTAACTTTTTGCAGCTCTGCAGCTTCGAAATGTCTAACTTTTTCACGCTCTGCAGATTTCCAGATGTCTAACTTTTTGCCGCTCTGCAGCTTCGAAATGTCTAACTTTTTTATGCTCTGCAGCTTCCAGCTGTTTAACGTTTTGCTGCTCTACAGCTTCGAAATGTCTAACTTTTTCACGCTCTGCAGCTTCACAGATGTCTAACTTTTTGCTGCTCTACAGCTTCGAAATGTCTAACTTTTTCACGCTCTGCAGATTCCAGATGTTCTAACTTTTTGCTGCTCTACAGCTTCGAAATGTCTAAGTTTTTCACGCTCTGCAGCTTCCAGATGTCTAACTTTTTGCTGCTCTGCAGCTCGAAATGTCTAACTTTTTCACGCTCTGCAGCTTCCAGATGTCTAACTTTTTGCTGCTCTACAGCTTCGAAATGTCTAACTTTTTCACGCTCTGCAGCTTCCAGATGTTTAACTTTTTGCTGCTCTGCAGCTTCGAAATGTCTAACTTTTTCACGCTCTGCAGCTTCCAGATGTCTAACTTTTTGCCGCTCTGCAGCTTCGAAATGTCTAACTTTTTCACGTCCTGCAGCTTCCAGATGTCTAACTTTTTGCCGCTCTGCAGCTTCGAAATGTCTAACTTTTTCACGCTCTGCAGCTTCCAGATGTCTAACTTTTTGCTGCTCTACAGCTTCGAAATGTCTAACTTTTTCACGCTCTGCAGCTTCCAGATGTTTAACTTTTTGCAGCTCTGCAGCTTCGAAATGTCTAACTTTTTCACGCTCTGCAGCTTCGAGATGTCTAACTTTTTGCCGCTCTGCAGCTTCGAAATGTCTAACTTTTTCACGCTCTGCAGCTTCCAGATGTCTAACGTTTTGCTGCTCTACAGCTTCGAAATGTCTAAGTTTTTCACGCTCTGCAGCTTCCAGATGTTTAACTTTTTGCTGCTCTACAGCTTCGAAATGTCTAAGTTTTTCACGCTCTGCAGCTTCCAGATGTTTAAACTTTTTGCTGCTCTACAGCTTCGAAATGTCTAAGTTTTTCACGCTCTGCAGCTTCCAGATGTTTAACTTTTGCTGCTCTTACAGCTTCGAAATGTCTAACTTTTTCACGCTCTGCAGCTTCCAGATGTTTAACTTTTTGCTGCTCTACAGCTTCAAAATGTCTAACTTTTTCACGCTCTGCAGCTTCCAGATGTCTAATTTTTTGCTTCTCTGCAGCTTCGAAATGTCTAACTTTTTCACGCTCTGCAGCTTCCAGATGTCTAAGTTTTTCACGCTCTGCAGCTTCCAGATGTTTAAACCTTTTGCTGCTCTGCAGCTTCGAAATGTCTAACTTTTTCACGCTCTGCAGCTTCGAGATGTCTAACTTTTTGCCGCTTTGCAGCTTCGAAATGTCTAACTTTTTCACGCTCTGCAGCTTCCAGATGTTTAACTTTTTGCTGCTCTACAGCTTCGAAATGTCTAAGTTTTCACGCTCTGCAGCTTCCAGATGTTTAACGTTTTGCTGCTCTACAGCTTCGAAATGTCTAAGTTTTTCACGCTCTGCAGCTTCCAGATGTTTAACTTTTTGCTGCTCTACAGCTTCGAAATGTCTAACTTTTTCACGCTCTGCAGCTTCCAGATGTCTAATTTTTTGCTTCTCTGCAGCTTCGAAATGTCTAACTTTTTCACGCTCTGCAGCTTCCAGATGTCTAAGTTTTTCACGCTCTGCAGCTTCCAGATGTTTAACCTTTTGCTGCTCTGCAGCTTCGAAATGTCTAACTTTTTCACGCTCTGCAGCTTCGAGATGTCTAACTTTTTGCCGCTTTGCAGCTTCGAAATGTCTAACTTTTTCACGCTCTGCAGCTTCCAGATGTTTAACTTTTTGCTGCTCTACAGCTTCGAAATGTCTAACTTTTTCACGCTCTGCAGCTTCCAGATGTTTAACTTTTTGCTGCTCTACAGCTTCGAAATGTCTAAGTTTTTCACGCTCTGCAGCTTCCAGATGTTTAACTTTCTGCTGCTCTACAGCTTCGAAATGTCTAACATTTTCACGTTCTGCAGCTTCCAGATGTTTAACTTTTTGCTGCTCTACAGCTTCGAAATGTCTAAGTTTTTCACGCTCTGCAGATTCCAGATGTTTAACTTTTTGCTGCTCTACAGCTTCGAAATGTCTAACTTTTTCACGCTCTGCAGCTTCCAGATGTTTAACTTTTTGCTGCTCTACAGCTTCAAAATGTCTAACTTTTTCACGCTCTGCAGCTTCCAGATGTCTAATTTTTTGCTTCTCTGCAGCTTCGAAATGTCTAACTTTTTCACGCTCTGCAGCTTCCAGATGTCTAAGTTTTTCACGCTCTGCAGCTTCCAGATGTTTAACCTTTTGCTGCTCTGCAGCTTCGAAATGTCTAACTTTTTCACGCTCTGCAGCTTCGAGATGTCTAACTTTTTGCCGCTTTGCAGCTTCGAAATGTCTAACTTTTTCACGCTCTGCAGCTTCCAGATGTTTAACTTTTTGCTGCTCTACAGCTTCGAAATGTCTAAGTTTTTCACGCTCTGCAGCTTCCAGATGTTTAACGTTTTGCTGCTCTACAGCTTCGAAATGTCTAAGTTTTTCACGCTCTGCAGCTTCCAGATGTTTAACTTTTTGCTGCTCTACAGCTTCGAAATGTCTAACTTTTTCACGCTCTGCAGCTTCCAGATGTCTAATTTTTTGCTTCTCTGCAGCTTCGAAATGTCTAACTTTTTCACGCTCTGCAGCTTCCAGATGTCTAAGTTTTTCACGCTCTGCAGCTTCCAGATGTTTAACCTTTTGCTGCTCTGCAGCTTCGAAATGTCTAACTTTTTCACGCTCTGCAGCTTCGAGATGTCTAACTTTTTGCCGCTTTGCAGCTTCGAAATGTCTAAGTTTTTCACGCTCTGCAGCTTCCAGATGTCTAACTTTTTGCTGCTCTACAGCTTCGAAATGTCTAACTTTTTCACGCTCTGCAGCTTCCAGATGTTTAACTTTTTGCTGCTGTACAGCTTCGAAATGTCTAACTTTTTCACGCTCTGCAGCTTCCAGATGTCTAACTTTTTGCTGCTCTACAGCTTCGAAAATGTCTAACTTTTTCACGCTCTGCAGCTTCCAGATGTCTAACTTTTTGCTGCTCTGCAGCTTCGAAATGTCTAAGTTTTTCACGCTCTGCAGCTTCCAGATGTCTAACTTTTTGCTGCTCTACAGCTTCGAAATGTCTAACTTTTTCACGCTCTGCAGCTTCCAGATGTTTAACTTTTTGCTGCTCTGCAGCTTCGAAATGTCTAACCTTTTCACGCTCTGCAGCTTCCAGATGTCTAACTTTTTGCCGCTCTGCAGCTTCGAAATGTCTAACTTTTTCATGCCCTGCAGCTTCCAGATGTCTAACTTTTTGCCGCTCTGCAGCTTCGAAATATCTAACTTTTTCACGCTCTGCAGCTTCCAGATGTCTAACTTTTTGCTGCTCTACAGCTTCGAAATGTCTAACTTTTTCACGCTCTGCAGCTTCCAGATGTTTAACTTTTTGCAGCTCTGCAGTTTCGAAATGTCTAACTTTTTCACGCTCTGCAGATTCCAGATGTCTAACTTTTTGCCGCTCTGCAGCTTCGAAATGTCTAACTTTTTCATGCTCTGCAGCTTCCAGCTGTTTAACGTTTTGCTGCTCTACAGCTTCGAAATGTCTAACTTTTTCACGCTCTGCAGCTTCCAGATGTCTAACTTTTTGCTGCTCTACAGCTTCGAAATGTCTAACTTTTTCACGCTCTGCAGATTCCAGATGTCTAACTTTTTGCTGCTCTACAGCTTCGAAATGTCTAAGTTTTTCACGCTCTGCAGCTTCCAGATGTCTAACTTTTTGCTTCTCTGCAGCTTCGAAATGTCTAACTTTTTCACGCTCTGCAGCTTCCAGATGTCTAACTTTTTGCTGCTCTACAGCTTCGAAATGTCTAACTTTTTCACGCTCTGCAGCTTCCAGATGTTTAACTTTTTGCTGCTCTGCAGCTTCGAAATGTCTAACTTTTTCACGCTCTGCAGCTTCCAGATGTCTAACTTTTTGCCGCTCTGCAGCTTCGAAATGTCTAACTTTTTCACGTCCTGCAGCTTCCAGATGTCTAACTTTTTGCCGCTCTGCAGCTTCGAAATGTCTAACTTTTTCACGCTCTGCAGCTTCCAGATGTCTAACTTTTTGCTGCTCTACAGCTTCGAAATGTCTAACTTTTTCACGCTCTGCAGCTTCCAGATGTTTAACTTTTTGCAGCTCTGCAGTTTCGAAATGTCTAACTTTTTCACGCTCTGCAGCTTCGAGATGTCTAACTTTTTGCCGCTCTGCAGCTTCGAAATGTCTAACTTTTTCACGCTCTGCAGCTTCCAGATGTCTAACGTTTTGCTGCTCTACAGCTTCGAAATGTCTAAGTTTTTCACGCTCTGCAGCTTCCAGATGTTTAACTTTTTGCTGCTCTACAGCTTCGAAATGTCTAAGTTTTTCACGCTCTGCAGCTTCCAGATGTCTAAGTTTTTCACGCTCTGCAGCTTCCAGATGTTTAACCTTTTGCTGCTCTGCAGCTTCGAATGTCTAACTTTTTCACGCTCTGCAGCTTCGAGATGTCTAACTTTTTGCCGCTTTGCAGCTTCGAAATGTCTAACTTTTTCACGCTCTGCAGCTTCCAGATGTTTAACTTTTTGCTGCTCTACAGCTTCGAAATGTCTAACTTTTTCACGCTCTGCAGCTTCCAGATGTTTAACTTTTTGCAGCTCTGCAGCTTCGAAATGTCTAACTTTTTCACGCTCTGCAGATTCCAGATGTCTAACTTTTTGCCGCTCTGCAGCTTCGAAATGTCTAACTTTTTCATGCTCTGCAGCTTCCAGCTGTTTAACGTTTTGCTGCTCTACAGCTTCGAAATGTCTAACTTTTTCACGCTCTGCAGCTTCCAGATGTCTAACTTTTTGCTGCTCTACAGCTTCGAAATGTCTAACTTTTTCACGCTCTGCAGATTCCAGATGTCTAACTTTTTGCTGCTCTACAGCTTCGAAATGTCTAAGTTTTTCACGCTCTGCAGCTTCCAGATGTCTAACTTTTTGCTGCTCTGCAGCTTCGAAATGTCTAACTTTTTCACGCTCTGCAGCTTCCAGATGTCTAACTTTTTGCTGCTCTACAGCTTCGAAATGTCTAACTTTTTCACGCTCTGCAGCTTCCAGATGTTTAACTTTTTGCTGCTCTGCAGCTTCGAAATGTCTAACTTTTTCACGCTCTGCAGCTTCCAGATGTCTAACTTTTTGCCGCTCTGCAGCTTCGAAATGTCTAACTTTTTACGTCCTGCAGCTTCCAGATGTCTAACTTTTTGCCGCTCTGCAGCTTCGAAATGTCTAACTTTTTCACGCTCTGCAGCTTCCAGATGTCTAACTTTTTGCTGCTCTACAGCTTCGAAATGTCTAACTTTTTCACGCTCTGCAGCTTCCAGATGTTTAACTTTTTGCAGCTCTGCAGCTTCGAAATGTCTAACTTTTTCACGCTCTGCAGCTTCGAGATGTCTAACTTTTTGCCGCTCTGCAGCTTCGAAATGTCTAACTTTTTCACGCTCTGCAGCTTCCAGATGTCTAACGTTTTGCTGCTCTACAGCTTCGAAATGTCTAAGTTTTTCACGCTCTGCAGCTTCCAGATGTTTAACTTTTTGCTGCTCTACAGCTTCGAAATGTCTAAGTTTTTCACGCTCTGCAGCTTCCAGATGTTTAACTTTTTGCTGCTCTACAGCTTCGAAATGTCTAAGTTTTTCACGCTCTGCAGCTTCCAGATGTTTACTTTTTGCTGCTCTACAGCTTCGAAATGTCTAACTTTTTCACGCTCTGCAGCTTCCAGATGTTTAACTTTTTGCTGCTCTACAGCTTCAAAATGTCTAACTTTTTCACGCTCTGCAGCTTCCAGATGTCTAATTTTTTGCTTCTCTGCAGCTTCGAAATGTCTAACTTTTTCACGCTCTGCAGCTTCAGATGTCTAAGTTTTTCACGCTCTGCAGCTTCCAGATGTTTAACCTTTTGCTGCTCTGCAGCTTCGAAATGTCTAACTTTTTCACGCTCTGCAGCTTCGAGATGTCTAACTTTTTGCCGCTTTGCAGCTTCGAAATGTCTAACTTTTTCACGCTCTGCAGCTTCCAGATGTTTAACTTTTTGCTGCTCTACAGCTTCGAAATGTCTAAGTTTTTCACGCTCTGCAGCTTCCAGATGTTTAACGTTTTGCTGCTCTACAGCTTCGAAATGTCTAAGTTTTTCACGCTCTGCAGCTTCCAGATGTTTAACTTTTTGCTGCTCTACAGCTTCGAAATGTCTAACTTTTCACGCTCTGCAGCTTCCAGATGTCTAATTTTTTGCTTCTCTGCAGCTTCGAAATGTCTAACTTTTTCACGCTCTGCAGCTTCCAGATGTCTAAGTTTTTCACGCTCTGCAGCTTCCAGATGTTTAACCTTTTGCTGCTCTGCAGCTTCGAAATGTCTAACTTTTTCACGCTCTGCAGCTTCGAGATGTCTAACTTTTTGCCGCTTTGCAGCTTCGAAATGTCTAACTTTTTCACGCTCTGCAGCTTCCAGATGTTTAACTTTTTGCTGCTCTACAGCTTCGAAATGTCTAACTTTTTCACGCTCTGCAGCTTCCAGATGTTTAACTTTTTGCTGCTCTACAGCTTCGAAATGTCTAAGTTTTTCACGCTCTGCAGCTTCCAGATGTTTAACTTTCTGCTGCTCTACAGCTTCGAAATGTCTAACATTTTCACGTTCTGCAGCTTTCAGATGTTTAACTTTTTGCTGCTCTACAGCTTCGAAATGTCTAAGTTTTTCACGCTCTGCAGATTCCAGATGTTTAACTTTTTGCTGCTCTACAGCTTCGAAATGTCTAACTTTTTCACGCTCTGCAGCTTCCAGATGTTTAACTTTTTGCTGCTCTACAGCTTCAAAATGTCTAACTTTTTCACGCTCTGCAGCTTCCAGATGTCTAATTTTTTGCTTCTCTGCAGCTTCGAAATGTCTAACTTTTTCACGCTCTGCAGCTTCCAGATGTCTAAGTTTTTCACGCTCTGCAGCTTCCAGATGTTTAACCTTTTGCTGCTCTGCAGCTTCGAAATGTCTAACTTTTTCACGCTCTGCAGCTTCGAGATGTCTAACTTTTTGCCGCTTTGCAGCTTCGAAATGTCTAACTTTTTCACGCTCTGCAGCTTCCAGATGTTTAACTTTTTGCTGCTCTACAGCTTCGAAATGTCTAAGTTTTTCACGCTCTGCAGCTTCCAGATGTTTAACGTTTTGCTGCTCTACAGCTTCGAAATGTCTAAGTTTTTCACGCTCTGCAGCTTCCAGATGTTTAACTTTTTGCTGCTCTACAGCTTCGAAATGTCTAACTTTTTCACGCTCTGCAGCTTCCAGATGTCTAATTTTTTGCTTCTCTGCAGCTTCGAAATGTCTAACTTTTTCACGCTCTGCAGCTTCCAGATGTCTAAGTTTTTCACGCTCTGCAGCTTCCAGATGTTTAACCTTTTGCTGCTCTGCAGCTTCGAAATGTCTAACTTTTTCACGCTCTGCAGCTTCGAGATGTCTAACTTTTTGCCGCTTTGCAGCTTCGAAATGTCTAACTTTTTCACGCTCTGCAGCTTCCAGATGTTTAACTTTTTGCTGCTCTACAGCTTCGAAATGTCTAAGTTTTTCACGGTCTGCAGCTTCCAGATGTTTAACTTTTTGCTGCTCTACAGCTTCGAAATGTCTAAGTTTTTCACGCTCTGCAGCTTCCAGATGTTTAACTTTCTGCTGCTCTACAGCTTCGAAATGTCTAACTTTTTCACGTTCTGCAGCTTCCAGATGTTTAACTTTTTGCTGCTCTACAGCTTCGAAATGTCTAAGTTTTTCACGCTCTGCAGCTTCCAGATGTCTAACTTTTTGCTGCTCTACAGCTTCAAAATGTCTAACTTTTTCACGCTCTGCAGCTTCCAGATGTCTAATTTTTTTGCTTCTCTGCAGCTTCGAAATGTCTAACTTTTTCACGCTCTGCAGCTTCCAGATGTCTAAGTTTTTCACGCTCTGCAGCTTCCAGATGTTTAACCTTTTGCTGCTCTGCAGCTTCGAAATGTCTAACTTTTTCACGCTCTGCAGCTTCCAGATGTCTAAGTTTTTCACGCTCTGCAGCTTCCAGATGTCTAAGTTTTTCACGCTCTGCAGCTTCCAGATGTCTAACTTTTTCACGCTCTGCAGCTTCCAGATGTCTAAGTTTTTCACGCTCTGCAGCTTCCAGATGTTTAACTTTTTGCTGCTCTGCAGCTTCGAAATGTCTAACTTTTTCACGCTCTGCAGCTTCCAGATGTTTAACTTTTTGCTGCTCTACAGCTTCGAAATGTCTAAGTTTTTCACGCTCTGCAGCTTCCAGATGTTTAAACTTTTTGCTGCTCTACGCTTCGAAATGTCTAACTTTTTCACGTTTAGCCCCTTCTAATTCAAGCTGTTTTTGTTTACTAGCCTGTTCTGCAGCTTTTTTTCTTTTTCGAATTGGGTAATCACAACGTGACTAAGTCTTGACCAGAGAGGCCTAGGGATTCTCCCCACTCCTTGATTTCCCATCTAAGGCTCACTGTTTTAGCCATGATAATGAACTCTTATACAAGTCTAAACAATCAAATATCCACTAAGTACAACAAAAGCAACAATGTCACAATGTAATACCAAAATGAAATGATTATAACATCACCAAACACAATGCTAACTTATATCATAAGATAAACATAGACACAACAAACATGAAAGTTTCCTCCTGGGCTTCAACTCAATCAGCCCATTTGCTCTAACTCTTGTTCTTTGTTCACTTTTTTGTTTTGACTAGCCAAAGGAAATAAAATTTGGAGTAAATTCTATTTCAAGAATCCGGGACGAGCCCCCACTTTGATGTGACGAGAGTTGGAGGGGGGGGGGGGGGGTGTCCCCTAGAGGAGGGACTAAGAATAATTTTCTCTAATAGAGTTATGTTAAAATTTCAGCTCCACCCTCTCTTACTAGTGATGGAAGGAAAAACTTTCCGGTACTGGTCATTGAAAGAAATTTTAGTTTTTTTCTTCGGACTGTTAAAATACTCAGTAGTGGCTCAGTGATACGTTTTCTTGAACTTATACTCTTAAAGGTACTTGTAGCTCAAAGAGACAGAATTAGAGATTAAATTAAACATTCAATACTGATTGAACACACAGAGAACTGACACAAGTTAAGTGCACTTTCAAACATCAACTTTACTTGTTTACACAAGGATGAAATATATAAAGCTATTGCACTATGGAAAAATCATTGTTTCTCACTGTTTCGTCATTTAGTGAGGGGAAGTTCTGGATGAGTTAAGTTGGAGTCCACTTGGAATATCAGAGCTTATGTGATGTCAGAGAGGATAGTTGATCTCTCTCTTGTGGCTGGAGACCGATCCACTTCTATGGAGACCTGCTGCTTAATGGCTGGGCTGTGGTGTGTGGTCACTACCAGGTATGCCCGGGGTAGACAGGGTCCCAGGTTCTAGGACGAACAGAACCTGATCTGTACTTAAGTAGCTGAGAGTCTGGCTTGTCTCGTTCACACACTGGCTTTCTGGTTTTCAGAAGAGGTGTGAGATCCCAGCCAACAAAGGATTAGCTAGCATAAATACATCTGCCATAAATATCTATCTCCACTTTTGTTCAAGTTTTGAGAGGAGTGTAACAAAGGGTTGGAGATAGTAATACAGTGTTAAACAATTTCAGTAAAATAACTCTTCAATGTTTCTAATTAAAAGATTACAATAATTTGGAATACGCTTAGCCTACGTTCACATGTGGTGTAGACTTGGAGTCGCACACAACAAAACTTTCCAATAAGACCATCATTTATAGATCAACTGAACAGTTTTCATCTAGTACAGGCATACTGTTTCCTGATCAAAATTTATCATTCAGTTATCATCTTAGCAGATCGAACTGCATACTAGCAAAAGTCAAATTGTACACAAGGAATTGTGGTCAGATTGTTAGCAAAAAATCTTAACCAAGCATGGTAATAGCTTTTACCATGTGGTGGCAAATTTTTACAACAGAATACTCATTCATCAGCTTGATAGATGTCACCAAGTATTGGCACAAAGTTACACTGTTAAACACCATGGCATACATACAGTCAATGCATAGATTAAAAATGTGGAAACAGTTTCAACTTACATTTCTGGCAAATCAGTGAATCCTAGACCAGGAAATCAGATCAAGTGAGATGACCATGCACCCTTCCTGGTTTACCCCTGTTGTCTTTGTGGCTACACTGTATTGTTCTCTCCACAGATGGCTCACCAGGGGTTTTCCTTTTTATAGGCTAAACTGTCAAGTCCAGTTCCTGTTCCGGTTGACTTTGTGTCGCTGAAGACAAAGAGAAGGGGGAGGGGGGAGGTCCTTTCCTCTCTCCTCTCCATACTTCCTTTGGCTTTACTTCCAACCCTTCACCCGTCTTTCTTTATTTTCATATAGAAGAAAGGCAACATTTTTTAAAATCACAATATATATATATATATATATATATATATATATATATATATATATATATATATATATATATATATATATATATATATATATGAAGAAAAAGAAACACCCGAAGGTGCTGGGGAGGACCCAGAGAAGCACTGTCTTCACCTGCCTTTAGAGCAGTCCTGTACCACCCTTGGAGACCTGCGCTGTGTTGACGATGGGTACATATATATATATACAACAAACTAATAAATTCCAAGGATAAGTACCGAGCACCATTCCAGCAACTTACAGAGCAGCTTGGTGTTGCAATGACTGCAAGAAACATTGAATTATAAACAAAGCTTGCTCTTATGTCTTAGATTAAAGAAATATGGGGAGATAAGCATTCATATCTGCAGTGGTAGATAATTCTGCCTAACTAACAGTATGTGCTTGAGTGGGTGAATGGGGAAAAATAAGAGACTATAAGCTTGCTGAAGGCTCAATTTGAGAAGCATTTATTCTATTTTTCCCCATTCACCCACTCAAGCACATACTGTTAGTTAGGCAGAATTATCTACCACTGCAGATATGAATGCTTATCTCCCCCTATTTCTTTAATCTAAGACATAAGAGCAAGCTTCGTTTATAATTCAATATTTCTTGCAGTCATTGCAACACCAAGCTGCTCTGTAAGTTGCTGGAATGGTGCTCGGTACTTATCCTTGGAATTTATTAGTTTGTTGTAATTTAGTCCCTTGCGGATTCATTCAACGAACTGGCCCTCAGCACTTGTGTCTTAAGAGGTTATCTTTTTATATTTTCTACTTTTCACAAGAAAATGTAGTTTGTTTTGCTCTTTCATGATTTTCTTTTGGTTCTTGGGTGGCACCTTTGGTTGGTTTTTTGAAAACTCAACAAACATACTATGGTATTGCACACCAGCCTTTTCTGGGATAGCATTCTTCTTAAAACCCAAAAGGCAGAGGAGTCAAATTACCACTTTCCGCGGTCACTGAGGAGAAACAATCAGGTTTCGAAATATCGGTATCTGACCAGGAGTTATATGTTAGTGAGCTTCCCTCCCTATTGGAGATTCTCTCCCCCTTGGAGACTATAAGCTTGCTGAAGGCTCAATTTGAGAAGCATTTATTTTATTTTTCCCCATTCACCCACTCAAGCACATACTGTTAGTTAGGCAGAATTATCTACCACTGCAGATATGAATGCTTATCTCCCCCTATTTCTTTAATCTAAGAGCAAGCTTTGTTTATATATATATATATATATATATATATATATATATATATATATATATATATATATATATACAATAAACTAATAAATTCCAAGGATAAGTACCGCACCATTCCAGCAGCTTACAGAGCAGCTTGGTGTTGCAATGACTGCAAGAAATATTCAATTATAAACAAAGCTTGCTCTTATGTCTTAGATTAAAGAAATAGGGGGAGATAAGCATTTATATCTGCAGTGGCAGATTATTCTGCCTAACTAACAGTATGTGCTTGTGTGGGTGAATGGGGAAAAATGAGATAGCATTCTTTTTAAAACCGAAAAGGCAGAGGAGTCAAATTACCACTTTCCGCGGTCACTGAGGAGAAACAATCAGGTTTCGAAATATCGGTATCTGACCAGGAGTTATATGTTAGTGGGTTTTCTCCCCCTTGGAGACTATAAGCTCTCCGAAGGCTCATTTTGAGAAGGATTTATTTTATTTTTCCCCATTCACCCACATAAGCACGTACTGTTAGGCAGAATAATCTGCCACTGCAGATATGAATGCTTATCTCCCCCTATTTCTTCAATCTAAGACATAAGAGCAAGCTTTGTTTATAATTGAATATATATATAGTCCCTTGCGGATTCATTCCAAGAACTGGCCCTCAGCACTTGTGTCTTAAGAGGATATCTTTTTATATTTTCTACTTTTCACAAGAAAATGTAGCTTGTTTTGCTCTTTCATGATTTTCTTTTGCTTCTTAGATGGCATCTTTGGTTGGTTTTTTGAAAACTCAACAAACATACTACGGTATTGCACACCAGCCTTTTCTGGGATTGCATTCTTCTTAAAACTGAAAAGGCAGAGGAGTCAAATTACCACTTTCCGCGGTCACTGAGGAGAAACAATCAGGTTTCGAAATATCGGTATCTGACCAGGAGTTATATGTTAGTGAGCTTCCCTCCCTATTGGAGATTCTCTCCCCCTTGGAGACTATAAGCTTGCTGAAGGCTCAATTTGAGAAGCATTTATTTTATTTTTCCCCATTCACCCACTCAAGCACATACTGTTAGTTAGGCAGAATCATCTACCACTGCAGATATGAATGCTTATCTCCCCCTATTTCTTCAATCTAAGACATAAGAGCAAGCTTTGTTTATAATTCAATATATATATATATATATATATATATATATATATATATATTATCAGTATATTTAAAATGCCTGAAACAATTTTTTAAGTGCTCAACCCCTTGGGGAGCAACATTAGTTAGAACAAGTTAAAAGAGGAATCTTAAAACTATCCACAAATTTGTTTCAAGCGTGCTGCTGCGCTGTCATCCTGATGACAGCGCAGCAGCACGCTTGAAACAAATTTGTAGATAGTTTTAAGATTCCTCTTTTAACTTGTTCTAACTATATATATATAGTTTTCTCATATTTATAATATATTCCCCCCATTTTTTTTCATCTTTAATTTTTGTTGTTGTTGTTGTTAAATTCAAATCTTTGCCAAGTCATTACTATAATGACTGAAGAATTGCTAACCTGCACTTGTTTTCTCCCACTATTTAATTGTTCAGCAGTATAATGTTTGGTCAATCAGTGGGAGATTGCATCTCTTAGGAGATCCAAGTAAAGGTTGTTCTGTACAATTCTTAGCCACTTACAATGCTTGGGTTATTGAACAGCAGAGCTGACCACTCACACTGTTCCATATCTTTTGATCTCCCTTGCATCCTTGAATGGATCCTCAAGCATAGGCTCAAAGATTGTCCCCTACATTTTATACTGTTTGCATAATGCTTTTAGTTTTTAAGCACTTTTTTCCTCTCCACATTTTCCTTTTGTTCCATTTTGCTACCCTTCGCTGGCTGCTTTGGGGGTGCTGTTGGATTCTTTTTTGAACCCTTGGTGATGAGAACACCACAGAATTATGGACTTTGGTGTGTCTCTATTTGACACCAAGAGCACAGACACAATCAGCCGTGTCTCCCTGATGAGTCCGATCCAGCGGACGAAAGGCCTAGGAGCAGGCAATACAAATAGATCTGCCTTCGAAGGGAAGTACGATGGTTCCCTCAGGCTGCTAGTGAAGGGTTTCTCATATTTATAATATATTCCCCCCATTTTTTTTCATCTTTAATTTTTTTTGTTGTTGTTGTTAAATTCAAATCTTTGCCAAGTCATTACTATAATGACTGAAGAATTGCTAACCTGCACTTGTTTTCTCCCACTATTTAATTGTTCAGCTATATATATATTATATATATATATATATATATATATATATATATATATATATATAATGGTAGTAAATACCAGCAGAGATTTTTAAAAAATGCTCAACTGGACTGGGAGCAACATTTGTTAAAAGGCAAGGCTTAAAACTATCTACAACGTTGTTTCATGCGGACGCAATCGTCAGGATGTGGTGGGTCTGTGCTGTCGGTGTTTTATAACTGCTTGTGTTGTCTGTCATCACGTGCTGTCTGTGTTTTTCGTGTGTTTCTGCTTCTTGTTCACTTATAGGAATTTCCACTTGTGCCTGCAGTTGTTAACCATTTCTATCCTAGTATTTAAAGTTGCCAGTTGTGGTTTGCATAGTATGATGTACTTTTCTGTTGAGCATAGGTTACATCTTTTTGAAATGTTGTTGTATGGTGCTGCTCTTTCTATGATTTTCCAGGATATATTGTAGTCTATCTTTTTCTCTTTGAGCTTCCAGATGTATTTACTCAATTCTGTTTGGTTTTTGTATCTTTCTTTGTTAAATGACTGTTTGTGGTTTGCATATCTAGTTTTAAATTGGTTTTCAGTGATACCTATATATGTTTCTTCTGCGTTCTCTGATGTTACAGTGGCTTGGTACACAATACTGTTGTAGAGGCATTTGTTGCTCAGAGGGCACTGTTCTTTCTTGATACAGTTGCAGGATTTCCTTTCATCACCCTCGTTTTTCTCTGAACTGCTTTTCATTTTGTTGGTTGATCAATGATGTTTTTAAGGTTGGGCATACATGAGTATGATAATTTGATGCTGTTTTTGTTGAATATCTTGGATAATTTGTGCTCTTTTGGGAATGATGATGTTAGGATTCTAAAGAATTCTTTCCCTATATTTGTTTTTACTCTTCCGTCATATTGGGGTTGTACCATATGATCTTTCTTTTCCTGTTCTTCTTGTGTCTGCTCATGTCATTATCTGGGTCATATTGTAGTTTGTAGTTGTAGCCACTTTTGTGTAACGCTTCTTGATATTCAGCTGCCGCGTTATTGAATGCTGTTTCATTGCATGACAGGTTAGATAATCTCTTATTTATGCCTCTGGGTATTGTTTTTAATATGGAAGGTGGATGGTTACTTTTGATATTTACATAGACAGGTGTATCAAACTGCAAACTTTGGACAGATCTGCCAGAACAAAAGTCACAGCTTGTTACGCTACAGAAAGAAAGCGGGTCTTCTTCTCAAGTGATGACGTCAAGGCAGGAGAGACAACGTAATATTCACATGGTTCACCATGGCGTCAGCACGCCTCGAGGAAAATGCAAATATTACGCAGGCCCTCTTCAGTCTTTATCTCCAAACAGGAATTTTCTTTGTACATCAAAAACCACGGAAATGGTGCTAAGAAGTGGTCAAATATTACCACAATGCAGTCAAATATCATTCCTCTTAACGCATACAAATTGTTTGATGAAATTACCAGTAAGAATAAGAGCTGGGTGTCACGTCTTTGTTTTTCGTTGTGTAAAAACGGATTTGTCCATGGTTTGAAAAAAAAATTGTGGAAAATATGAATCATAGTTTAAACACTTTCAGACAGATATCATCGACAAGACACGGAGAACGAGTGCGATCACTGTCTAATGTAATGTACATCTACATTATCGCACTAGCCGCTATAGCATATGAATATAATCCAGAATCCTGTTTGAAGCAAAGTTCACATGAAAGTTACTCTAACTGGGTCTCCAGTGAGACCGTTGTCACAGACGCCAAGCCAGACCACCCTCACCACCCCCACCCCTCGCCACCAATGCCCAAACCCAAGAAAATATTACAGAAAACAACAAACTACACAGTGAACCCTTAATAAAGTGTTACAAGCACGCTTTACTTCACACAAAAACCAAGCGCCTTAACATTCACACAACAAGTAATAGCTTGAAGTTGTGACCTTTAGTACACAGACAAAAAACAGCTTGCAGTTTTAGCCTTACACAATACACAAACACAGCACAGCTTGACACGTTGGCCTTTATAGTACACAAACAAAGTACAGCTTGACATGTTGGCCCTATACAATACACAAACAAAGAACAGCTTGACATGTTGGCCATTTACAATACACAAACAAAGAACAGCTTGACATGTTGGTCCTTTACAATACACAAACAAAGAACAGCTTGAAGTTGTGCCCTTTATAATATACAAACAAAGAACAGCTTGACATGTTGGTCCTTTACAATACACAAATAAAGAACAGCTTGAAGTTGTGCCCTTTATAATATACATACAAAGAGCAGCTTGACATGTGGTCCTTTACAATACACAAACAAAGAACAGCTTGAAGTTGTGACCTTTATAATATATACAAAGAACAGCTTGAAGTTTTGGTCCTTAATACACAAAGAACAGCTTGACATGTTGGTCCTTTACAATACACAAACAAAGAACAGCTTGAAGTTGTGCCCTTTATGATATACAAACAAAGAACAGGTTAAAGTTTTGGCTCTTAATACACAAAGAACAGCTTGAAATTGTCGCCCTTTACAATACTCAAACAGAGAACTGCTTGAAGTGTTGTCCCTTTATAACACACAAGCAAAAAACAGCTTTAAGTTGTAGCCCTTTAAAATACACAAACAAAGAACAGCTTTAAGTTGTAGCCGTTTACAATAGACAAACAAAGAATAGCTTGAGGTGTTGGCCCTTTACAAAAAACAACGAACAGTTTTAAGTTGAAGCCCTTTACAATACACAAACAAAGAATAGCTTGAAGTTGTGGCCCTTTGAAAAACACAAACAAAGAGCAGCTTAAAGTTGTGACCCTTTACAAAAAAACAACGAATAACTTGAAGTTGTAGCCCTTTACGAGACACAGACAAGCTCGACATTTTTGCCCTTTGCAAAATACCAACAAAAAACGACTTGATATGTTTGCCCTTTGCAAAACGCCAACACAAAACAACTTGACATGTTTGCCCTTTGCAAAACACTAATCAAAAAACAACTTGACATGTTGACCCTTTGCAAAACATTAACAAAAAACAACTTGACATGTTGACCCCTAGCAAAACATCAACAAACACAACTTGACATGTTGTCCCTTTGCATAACACTAACACAAAACAACTTGACATGTTGGCCCTTTGCAAAACACAGACAAAAACAACGGGACATGTTGGCCCTAGCAAAACACAAACACAAAACAACTTGACATGTAGGCCCTTTGCAAAACACAAACAAAAACAACTGGACATGTTGGCCCTAGCAAAACACAAACACAAAATAACTTGACATGTAGGCCCTTTGCAAAATACAAACAAAAAACAACTTGATATGTTGGCCCCTAGCAAAACACAAACAAAAAACAGCTTGACATGTTTGCCCTTTGCAAAACACTAACAAAAACCAGCTTGACATGTTGGCCTTTTGCAAAACAAACAAAAAAACTTGACATGTTGGCGCTTTGCAAGACACTAACAAAAAACAACTTGACATGTTGGCGCTTTGCAAGACACTAACAAAAAAAACCAACTTGACATGTTGGCCTTTTGCAAAACACAAAATAAAAGCTTGGTATGTTGGCCCCTAGCAAAACACAAACACAAAACAACTTGACATGTTGGCCCTTTGCAAAACACTAACAAAAACCAGCTTGACATGTTGGCCCTTTGCAAAACACAAACAAAAAAACAACTTGACATGTTGGCCTCTAGCAAAACACAAACAAAAACAACTTGACATGTTGGCCTTTTGCAAAACACACAAAAAAACTTGACATGTTGGCCCCTAGCAAAACACAAACAAAAAACAACTTGACATGTTGGCCCTTTGCAAAACACAAACAAAAAACAACTTCACATGTTAGCCCTAGCAAAACACAAACAAAAACCAACTTGACATGTTTGCTCTTAGCTAAACACAGAGAACAGCTTGACATGTTTGCCCTTTGCAAAACAATAACAAATAGCAGCTTGACATGTTGGCTCTTTACAATACAGAAACAAAGAACAGCTTGAGTTGTGGCCCTTTACAATACACAAACAAACAACAGCTTGAATTTGTGGCCCTTTACAATACACAAACAAAGAACAGCTGTAACTTGTGGCCCTTTACAATACACAGACGAAGAAAGCTTCAATTTGTGGCCCTTTACAATACACAAACAAAGAAAGCTTTAATTTGTGGCCCTTTACAATACAGAAACAAAGAGCAGCTTGAATGGTTGGCCTTTTACAACACAGAAACAAAGAGCAGCTTGATGTTTTTGTCCTTTACAATACAGAAACAAAGAACAGCTTTGATTTGTGGCCCTTTACAATACACAAAGAACAGGTTGAATTTGTAGCCCTTTACAATACACAAACAAAGAACAGCTTGAATTTGTGGCCCTTTACAATACAGAGACAAAGAACAGCTTGACGTTGTCGCCCTTTACGATACAGAAACAAAGAGTAGCTTGAATATTTTGCCCTTTACAATACACAAACAAAGAACAGCTGTAATTTGTGGCCCTTTACAATACACAAACAAAGAACAGCTGTAATTTGTGGCCCTTTACAATACACAAACAAAGAACAGCTGTAATTTGTGGCCCTTTACAATACACAAACAAAGAACAGCTTTGATTTGTGGCCTTTACAATACACAAATGAAGAACAGCTTAAATTTGTGGCCCTTTACAATACACAAACAAAGAACAGCTGTAATTTTTGGTCATTTACAATACACAAACAAAGAACAGCTGTAATTTGCGGCCCTTTACAATACACAAACACAGGGTGACTGATCAACAGCTAACATGAACTACCAGCTGCCTGGGTGACAAGGGCAAAGACCCGTCCCCAACCATGATGGATCCCTAACAATCTTAAACTAATACGACCAATCATAATTGATAATCGCGTTCATTATTGAGTAAATCGCCAGAAAAAGTAATCAACGGATACTTCCAATATCTTTGAGAAGTGATGGTAGCAAGTAAGCTCAGTGAATGATCGATATGCTGATGCATGTTGGCTCTAAACTGTCGTGGCTCACTGTTATTGAGCGATATGCTGAATACATGCTGGCTGTAAACAGTGTGAGCACACTGTCATTGAGCGATATGCTGAATACATGTTGGCTGTAAACAGTGTGAGCACACTGCCATTGAGCGATATGCTGAATATATGATGGCTGTAAACAGTGTGAGCAGCGAACGTCCCTAAAAACAAAAACTCGGATGTAGCTTAGTCATAAACCTTTCATAAACCCTTGCTGTTTGGGACTTGCAACAAACAAACAAACAAACAAAAACCAACCAAACAAACAAAGAAACAGATCGTTGGGTGTCGGTGGCGATTTTATCAGGAATGTTTCTGTCTTTTTGAAGAGCAGTTGGCCCATGGCCCATGCCTGATGCTCCTAGGAATCCCTAGACATGCCGTTACAGACTTGTGTCACTGTGTCGTACAGTCCATGGACATGCCGTTACAGACTTGTGTCATTGTGTCATACAGTCCATGGACATGCCGTTACAGACTTGTGTCACTGTGTCATACAGTCCATGGACATGCCGTTACAGACTTGTGTCACTGTGTCATACAGTCCATGGACATGCTGTTACAGACTTGTGTCACTGTGTCGTACAGTCCATGGACATGCCGTTACAGACTTGTGCCATTGTGTCATACAGTCCCTGGACATGATATTACAAACTTCGCATTGTTTCACACTGAGGAATCCTTGGACATGGTGTCATAGACTTGTGTCATGGTGTCACACAGAAATATTGCAGATTTATGTCATGGTGTCACACAGAGGAATCCCTGGACATGGTATTACAGACAGGTGTCATGGTGTCACACAGAGGATTACAGACTTGTGTCATGGTGTCACTAAAGCAATCAGTGACAAAAGGCAGGTAAACATGCTGAATGTTACAAAAAGAAAGCAGCATGTTTACTGAAAAAGATTCAAGTCTGGTACCAGACTTACAACAGATGTCTAATGCAGATTTCTGTCCGATATAAAGACAGACTTACAACAGATGTCTAACGCAGCTTTCTGTCCGATATAAAGACAGATTTTCTGCCAACTGGCAAGAGCGTATTGGCACTAAACCCAGTCAATCTTGGCAGAGAGAACTAAAAATACTTAGGGTTGCAAGGACAAGTTGAAAATAAAACCAACCACGAAAAACCTCTATGACATGCAAAGTGGACTTCAGTGCTGCTTGTTCAATGGATGTGTATGAACATTAGTACAATCTGCCGGCAGTAACTGTTGTAGCGCTCATAGTTAACGCTTTTAGGACCACTGCAAATACCTTGCCGATGAATTCGATATTTATATTTAGAGTAAAGGAGCTTGCGTCAATTAGATTTTGATGAAAAGATCAGGTGTGTTTTTTTGTTTGTTTTTGTTTTGTTTTTGTTTTTGTTTTTGTTTTTTTCTCAATAAAATGGTTAAACTTCCGTCTGGTTAAAAGACCGACTTCTCGTGTCATGATAACAGAGAAGCTGCATCCTATATATCGGCAACATGTCACGAGGCAACCATACAACATCAAGCTGGGAGTCAATTATACAATGCTGTTATACTACACACATGCAAATATGTAGGTCTTTTGTGTCTTAGGAAACGGTTGAAAAAATATCATAGGCGGAAATCAGTCTTACAAGTCTCGTTTACATGAAAAATATCATTTGACGTAGGCGCGATATGAGTAACGAGGCATCTCACGACAGAGGAGGGGCGTTTAACATTACATTGCAAGTCACCCCGACGTGACTACCCCAATCTTATGGACAGCCTACTAGGTGTTTTCATTTGGACAATGTAAGAAGGCACATGCTATTAGTAGTACACAACTATTCCACAATGTTCCATAACCACACACAACATCAAGAAACATACAGACAATAGACTGCGTTAAGGAATGTACAGACAATGTATAGCCTTTGTCAAAAGAAACGCGAAAAACAATCCTTTACTGTCGCTTCTGGAAACAGACTATAGTGTGGAGTCTGGGTCTGTGGGTCAGGCATGCTGAAGACTGGTTTCTTTATGTGCTTTCGTTTTCATCAGATTCGGCTGTGGTCAGTGTGGTTAGTGAGGCACGTGGGAACTGCTATTGCGGTTGTTCAAGCTTCTACACTGTAGCCAAGACACAACCCGTGAAAAAGATGCTCCTGCTCAGAATACTGCTCACATCTCCAAACTGAAATGGGTTGAAAAACAGGAGCGCATCAAAGGTGCAACACACAGGTAAAAAAGCAAGATGCCGCGTCTCACGAAAAATGACAGAGAACGGGCCATTGGTATGTTGTACGCAGACTCGTCAGCCCAGGTGATCGCAGCCAGACTGAATGTCCACCACTCGACAATTTATCGACTGAGGAACCGCTATCTGGTGACTGGCTCCACAGCAGACGCTCCACGAGCAGGCCGACCACAAGCGTTGACCGCACGGACACAGAGACAGGTGGTGCGCTCATTTAGGAATGACCCCTACCAAAGCGCTTCCACCACTGCCAGGCACAACAACACGTCGCCATCGACAATAATTCGTCTGCTGCGTCGAAACCACCTTTTTGTCGCCGTCCATATCGGGGTTCGAGATTGACTGCACAACACAGACTCCATCGGCAGAACTGGGCCAATCAACACGCGAACTGGGCAGCAGAATGGAATGAAGTGCTGTTCAGTGACGAATGCTGAGTCTGCGTTGACAAGGTTGATAACAATGATCGGGTCTGGAGACCACGGGGTCAGCGCTTTAATGCCCGCCACATCAAGGAACACAATTTTTGGGGTGGACCATCAGTCATGATGTGGGGTGGCCTGTACGGTCAACAGCTTGTAGGCCCGGTTTTTTTTCAGCTGCAGCGAGGTCGGGGAGGAGGGGTGAATGCAGCACGTTACATCAATCAGGTGCTGCAGCCAGTTGTCGTCCCTTTCTTCCAAAGAAACCAGGCTCACGAGTTTCAACATGACAATGCCCGGCCACATGCTGCACAAGCCACGCAACAATTTCTACGACGGAATCAAATTCCCACAATGGTTTGGCCAGCTTGCAGTCCAGACTTAAATCCCATGGAACAAGTCTGGGCATACTTGAAGCGCAGCATTAACAAACAACCCCGCCGACCAGGAAACGCCGTCGAACTCCAACAAGAAATTGTCCGACAGTGGAACAGAATTCCACCAGCTTTCCTGCAGCGCTTAGTGGTCTCCATGCCGAACCGCTGCCGATTGGTCATCAACAACGCAGGGCGTCAAACCAGATATTGACAGCATGCACTATCCCATGTCCCGTTCTGCTGTTACCTCGGTCCTTTTCAGGACCAATTCGAAATCCAAACAGAGTTGATTTCTGTCATGTCCCTTCTCTCTTCAGACCCTCTCTCTCTCTCCCCCTCTCTCTGTCTCTTTCCCCCCTCTCTCTCTCCCCTCTCTCTGTTTTCCCTCTTTCTCCCTCTCTCGTTCTTCCCCTTCCTCCCCCTCTCTCTGTCTCTTTCCCCCTCTCTCTCTCCCCCTCTCTCTGTCTCTTTCCCCCTCTTCTCCCTCTCTCTGTCTCTTTCACCCTCTCTCTCTCCCTCTCTGTCTCTTTCCCCCCTCTCTCTCTCCCCCTCTCTCTGTCTCTGTCCCCCCTCTCTCTCCCCCTCTCTCTGTCTCTGTCCCCCCTCTCTCTCTCCCCCTCTCTCTGTTCTCTCCCCCTCTCTCTCTCCTCTCTCTCTGTCTCTCTTCGTCCTCTTCCTGTCTCTCTCTCTCTCACTTTGTGTCTCTTCGTCCCTCTTCTCTGTCACTTTCTCTCTCCGGTACACTCATGCGTGGAGTGTTTTTTCGATCTATGCTGCTTTGCACGTACAGACACCAACAGGAATGTGACATTGACCTGTCTGCCGTCCAGGTAGCTATGGTCCGTTTCAAACTAGCCTTTTGGGTCGCTTGTTGGAGATCGTTTCGCGTTTCTTGACAAAGCGTGTAATTACTTGTTTAGTCAATCCAGACAGACAACGTCAAGAATTCAGATAATTTCAACATTTTAGTCATTCCACATAAAGAACAACGTCGAGTAACATTAGACAATGTATATAACTTGTTTAGTCAATCCACATACAGACACAACGTCAAGAAACATACAGACAACGTATATAACTTGTTTAGTCAATCCACAGACAGACACACGTCAAGAAACATACAGACAATGTATATAACTCGTTTAGTCAATCCACATACACACACAACGTCAAGAAACATACAGACAATGCATATAACTTGTTTAGTCAATCCACATACAGACACACGTCAACAAACATAATACAATGTATACAACTCGTTTAGTCAATCCACAGTAGACACGCATGAAGAAACATAGGCATAAACTGGTAAGAAACATATAGACAATGTATTAACTGGGTTAGTTATTCCACACGTAGATACAGATTTAAGGAACATAACAGGCTATGCGTACAACCTGTTTAGTCGTTCCACAGCTGATGAACACACAACAATCATAAACAACTGGTTAGTCGTTCACACGCCTTAAGAAACATAAGACATCATACAACAACTGGTTTAGTCGTTCCACACGCCTTAAGGAACATACAGACAATCATACAATACCTGTTTAGTCGATCAACACGCCTTATGGAACATACAGACAATCATACAACAACCTGTTTAGTCGTTCAACACGCCTTAAGGAACATACAGACAAGCATACAACAACCTGTTTAGTCGTTCAACACGCCTTAAGGAACATACAATCAAACAACAACCTGTTTAGTCGATCAACACGCCTTAAGGAACTACAGACAATCATACAACAAGCTGTTTAGTCGATCAACACGCCTTAAGGAACATACAGACAATCATACAACAAGCTGTTTAGTCGATCAACACGCCTTAAGGAACATACAGACAATAACAACAACTGTTTAGTCGATCAACACGCCTTATGGAACATACAGACAATCATACAACAACCTGTTAATCGTTCAACACGCCTTAAGGAACATACAGACAATAATACAACAACTGGTTAGTCGATCAACACGCC
>CM031627.1:24827918-24830418 GCA_018398815.1 Conus ventricosus
ATTTAGTTTTCCAAATTGGGGAAAAGATTTCCACCTAGACCCTCTTCAATAAACCATGAATAAAATTCATTACACATAATTAATGATTACTTTCATTACACACAATTAATGATTACTTTTCATCAAACTATAAATATCACAACACAATGTTCATTTCCTTTCTTGTAACATGACAAGAATGTTCATTTCATTTCATATGATCACCAGATTTTTAAAAGGTTTCTTTTCAAAAAGATTCATCCACTTCAATATATGCAAGGGAAAGATTTCCACAACACTCTTGTTTATCAACACACAATTATTTATATTCCTATCAAGAGTGAGTTAAATACTCATCCACATAAAAAATTCAAAACCAACATATATAAACCAATATATAAAGTCTCTGTCGCTCACTCTGGGAGTTTATTATCCATAGCATCAAAACTCTCCCTCTTCTCGCAAACTCTAGCTAAACCGCATTGAAATAATTAACTTTTTTTCCAACATGAATTCATAACTAGTTAAGTCACACAATAAACAAAATCTTTTTTTCTGAAGACCACTTCCTTTAACAACTCACTTCATCTATGTTTTCCGACAGCATTTCGTTTTGTTACCCTATCAAGTCATAGGATAACAGAACACAACAAATACTTTTTTTTAAACAAAACCTTCGCAAGTGCGCTGAGGAAGTTTCAGTCGCTCCTAAACGAGAACACGTTTTCGGTTTGCTAATAAAATTAATAAACATTGTGGTGATAAATACCTGACTGCCACCAAAAATAGCTGGAGTCCCTCTTCGGCCTTCTGTGTACTTGCGTTGCCAGAATCACTGCAGAGACTGCCTAACCGGTTCAACTCACCCGGCTTTTAACAGTGCACCGGTGAGCAGCAGTCAGCTGAATTTTCCAATCGGCTTCCGGACAACTACCTTCCGGTAAGCACGGTTGCATGAAAATTTGTGACCGGACGGGAAACGATCCGTCACACCAGGTAATGTTTAGAAGATCAGAGGTTCATCCTGCTGCAGTCTTAAAATGGAATGAAATCTATAACGATCTAAATTGGTTTGAAATTTTCAAACAGTGTCATAAGTGTCATGATGTTAATTTAAGATGGTTCCAGGTGAGAATACTACATCGCCTCTTAAATACAAGGAAATACCTGTACGCCTGTAAAATTTAGAGGACCCTGTATGTAATCTCTGTCAAACAGAAATCCAAACAATACAACACTTATTATGGGGCTGTAGTGTTGTCCAACAGTTTTGAATGGATCTTAACCTAATGTTGTCCAGCAAGTGTCAGCATTGGTGTCGTCTGACATTCTCAGAAACATTGATTGTATTTGGATGTAAAGAAGGAGTCGAAACAGATTTGGGTCTTAATTATATCCTATTGCTTGCAAAATTTTACATTTATAAGGTATACATGAAAAATGCAATGCCCAGTACACAAGTCTTTCTTGGTGTATTGAAACAAAGATATGCAGATCTTAAGTACATGCACTTTTTGGAAGGCACATTGCCTCTCTTTAATGAACAGTTGGCATAATATCAAACACTAATTTCATAAAGCTTTTCTTCTATAATTGGAGAGTAACGCCTCTGGTGGACACCTATGTTGGGGTGGATTGTTGCATGTACTGCCAGTCTTTATCCCACAAGAAATATGCTCCATTGAATCTTAAAAGGAGCCTTCTTCATTAATTACACTTCTTGAAGTTCTGACTAACACAGGGGTAAGGCTCATGATAAATTGTTACTACCATGTACAACTAGTACTGGTACTTTGTTAAATTTATTTAGTTAGTTAGTTAGTTGTTGTTGTTTTTAATTAGTATCTTTATTATTTATTACTACTAGTATTTTTTATGTCAGAATCCCATATAATGTGTGGGCTCAACAATAGTTGCTAATATTGTTGTTACTGCTTTAATCATGAAAACACACCAGGTCTAATTTGCTGATGTGAGTTCCCCCTTTCTTCCCTAATTGAAGGATAGGGTAGGTGGGAGGGGGGGGGGGGGCAACTCTATGTTTCTTGTGCAGTCTTGGCTACTCCTTTGCTCTGTCCTGTTTTTTCGCTTTCGTTTATGGAAGGATGGAGGACATAAGGGAGGTGCCACAACTCCTACTTCTCCCTTTCTTCCTCAGTCGAAGGGAGGGAGGCAACATTATCTCACCTCTACAGTCTGGTCGCTCCTCAGAACCTCGACCTTACCTTTTTGTTGTTGTTGTTGTTGTTGTTGTTTACAGAGGGGCGGTGGACATTTGAGGGAAAGGCCACATCTGCTCGGCCTTAAGCCCGCTGCTAATCTGACATTGCGATACTGTGGCTGTGTTCTGCTGACCAATCGGCGGACTGGCCTACCCAGTAGATAGCTTCTTGGTTGGTTGGATGGGCTGGGCTGCGGTGCTGCGGTGTCGGATGTAGCGGGCTTTACCTTTACCTTTCCAGTCCCTCAAAACTCTAAATCTGAAAATCTAAAACGGAATTGAGATATGACCTGGAGAAAA
>CM031627.1:24835418-24840418 GCA_018398815.1 Conus ventricosus
GATGAACAGTTCCGTGGCAAATACCTCCAGTTTGATGACACGTGGAAAGACAGTATAGCCTGCAAAATGGCTGGTTCTCTGTGTCTGTTGTCTAGCGAAGTGTCCGCTCTGATCATCTGGCTGATCACACTGGATCGTTTTCTTGTCCTTCATTTTCCATTCAGTACTTTGCGATTCAGAAGAAAGTCAGCAGCCATGGCCTGTCTGTTGTCGTGGTCCATTGGATGGGTTCTGGCCTTACTGCCTTCACTCCCCATGCTGTCACACTGGGAGTTTTACAGTCAAACGGGCATCTGTATTCCTTTACCAGTGACAAAGCAAGACTTCAAAGGAAAACACTACTCGTTCACTCTACTGATTGTCTTTAACTTTATTCTGTTCTTATTTATCTCTGCTGGCCAAGCATTTATTTATCAGTCAATACAGAAGAACGCCTTCAAGACCAACACGACAAACGTGTCACGGGACATGACCATAGCCCAGCGACTGATCACTGTTGCAGTGACAGATTTCCTGTGCTGGTTTCCCATTGGACTGTGTGGAATGTTGGCACTGGCTGGTACTCCCATTCCTGGTGAGGTGAACGTGGCACTGGCTATATTTATACTGCCCTTGAACTCTGCCATCAATCCCTTCATGTACACCTTCAACACACTGGCAGAAAAACGGAGGCGATCCAGCGAAGCCAAACTTCTCCAATGGCTGGAATCTCAGTCTGACATGACCTTCACTTAGCAGGCTGTGGCACGTTACTCACTGTATGAGTAGGTAGAAGAATACAACCAATGCAGCTATAATTCCTTCGTATATCGTGAAACGGGCAATATGTGCACATCTAAACAGTTAGATTTCTTGAAGATCAGGAGGCATATATGTCAAACAAACTAACTGAAAATAAACAAACGAACAGTGAAAAAAAACGGAAGGTATTTACGTTCTGTGTCTAAGCATGCACGTGCCGTGCGCATGCATGCATACGCGCACACGCACACACACACACACACGCACGCACGCACGCACGCACGCACGCACGCACACACACACACACACACACACACACACACACACACACTGTCCCAGCAGGCGGGGATACTGAAGAGTTGTGCAGCTGGGGACAGGGCCTCACACTGCTGGCTATTGATGGACAGCGGGAACTGACAGGATTCCACAGGGACAGGGCCTCACACTGCTGGCTGTTGATGGACAGCGGGCACTGACAGGATTCCACAGGGCCTCACACTGCTGGCTGTTGATGGACAGCGGGCACTGACAGGATTCCACAGGGACAGGGCCTCACACTGCTGGCTGTTGATGGACAGCGGGCACTGACAGGATTCCACAGGGCCTCACACTGCTGGCTGTTGATGGACAGCGGGCACTGACAGGATTCCACAGGGCCTCACACTCCTTGCTGTTGATGGACAGTGGGCACTGACAGGATTCCACAGGGCCTCACACTGCTGGCTGTTGATGGACATCGGGCACTCACAGGATTCCACAGGGCCTCACACTGCTGGCTGATGATGGACAGCGGGCACTGACAGGATTCCACAGGGCCTCACACTGCTGGCTGTTGATGGACAGCGGGCACTGACAGGATTCCACAGGGCCTCACACTGCTGGCTGTTGATGGACAGCGGGCACTGACAGGATTCCACAGGGCCTCACACTGCTGGCTGATGATGGACAGCGGGCACTGACAGGATTCCACAGGGCCTCACACTGCTGGCTGTTGATGGACAGCGGGCACTGACAGGATTCCACAGGGCCTCACACTGCTGGCTGTTGATGGACAGCGGGCACTGACAGGATTCCACAGGGCCTCACACTGCTGGCTGTTGATGGACAGCGGGCACTGACAGGATTCCACAGGGCCTCACACTGCTGGCTGTTGATGAACAGCTGGCACTGACAGGATTCCACAGGGACAGGGCCTCACACTGCTGGCTGTTGATGGACAGCGGGCACTGACAGGATTCCACAGGGACAGGGCCTCACACTGCTGGCTGTTGATGGACAGCGGGCACTGACAGGATTCCACAGGGCCTCACACTGCTGGCTGTTGATGGACATCGGGCAATGACAGGATTCCACAGGGCCTCACACTGCTGGCTGTTGATGGACAGCGGGCACTGACAGGATTCCACAGGGCCTCACACTGCTGGCTGTTGATGGACAGCGGGCACTGACAGGATTCCACAGGGACAGGGCCTCACACTGGTGGCTGTTGATGGACAGCGGGCACTGACAGGATTCCACAGGGACAGGGCCTCACACTGCTGGCTGATGATGGACAGCGGGCACTGACAGGATTCCACAGGGACAGGGCCTCACACTGCTGGCTGTTGATGGACAGCGGGCACTGACAGGATTCCACAGGGACAGGGCCTCACACTGCTGGCTGTTGATGGACAGCGGGCACTGACAGGATTCCACAGGGCCTCACACTGCTGGCTGTTGATGGACAGCGGGCACTGACAGGATTCCACAGGGCCTCACACTGCTGGCTGATGATGGACAGCGGGCACTGACAGGATTCCACAGGGCCTCACACTGCTGACTGTTGATGGACAGCTGGCACTGACAGGATTCCACAGGGACAGGGCCTCACACTGCTGGCTGTTGATGGACAGCGGGCACTGACAGGATTCCACAGGGACAGGGCCTCACACTGCTGGCTGTTGATGGACATCGGGCACTGACAGGATTCCACAGGGCCTCACACTGCTGGCTGTTGATGGACATCGGGCAATGACAGGATTCCACAGGGCCTCACACTGCTGGCTGTTGATGGACAGCGGGCACTGACAGGATTCCACAGGGCCTCACACTGCTGGCTGTTGATGGACAGCGGGCACTGACAGGATTCCACAGGGACAGGGCCTCACACTGGTGGCTGTTGATGGACAGCGGGCACTGACAGGATTCCACAGGGACAGGGCCTCACACTGCTGGCTGTTGATGGACAGCGGGCACTGACAGGATTCCACAGGGCCTCACACTGCTGGCTGTTGATGGACAGCGGGCACTGACAGGATTCCACAGGGCCTCACACTGCTGGCTGTTGATGGACAGCGGGCACTGACAGGATTCCACAGGGCCTCACACTGCTGGCTGATGATGGACAGCGGGCACTGACAGGATTCCACAGGGCCTCACACTGCTGGCTGTTGATGGACAGCGGGCACTGACAGGATTCCACAGGGCCTCACACTGGTGGCTGTTGATGGACAGTGGGCACTGACAGGATTCCACAGGGACAGGGCCTCACACTGGTGGCTGTTGATGGACAGCGGGCACTGACAGGATTCCACAGGGACAGGGCCTCACACTGCTGGCTGATGATGGACAGCGGGCACTGACAGGATTCCACAGGGACAGGGCCTCACACTGCTGGCTGTTGATGGACAGCGGGCACTGACAGGATTCCACAGGGACAGGGCTTCACACTGCTGGCTGTTGATGGACAGCGGGCACTGACAGGATTCCACAGGGCCTCACACTGCTGGCTGTTGATGGACAGCGGGCACTGACAGGATTCCACAGGGCCTCACACTGCTGGCTGATGATGGACAGCTGGCAATGACAGGATTCCACAGGGCCTCACACTGCTGGCTGTTGATGGACAGCGGGCACTGACAGGATTCCACAGGGACAGGGCCTCACACTGCTGGCTGTTGATGGACAGCGGGCACTGACAGGATTCCACAGGGCCTCACACTGCTGGCTGTTGATGGACATCGGGCAATGACAGGATTCCACAGGGCCTCACACTGCTGGCTGTTGATGGACATCGGGCAATGACAGGATTCCACAGGGCCTCACACTGCTGGCTGTTGATGGACAGCGGGCACTGACAGGATTCCACAGGGCCTCACACTGGTGGCTGTTGATGGACAGCGGGCACTGACAGGATTCCACAGGGACAGGGCCTCACACTGCTGGCTGTTGATGGACAGCGGGCACTGACAGGATTCCACAGGGCCTCACACTGCTGGCTGTTGATGGACAGCGGGCACTGACAGGATTCCACAGGACCTCACACTGCTGGCTGTTGATGGACAGCGGGCACTGACAGGATTCCACAGGGCCTCACACTGCTGGCTGATGATGGACAGCGGGCACTGACAGGATTCCACAGGGCCTCACACTGGTGGCTGTTGATGGACAGCGGGCACTGACAGGATTCCACAGGGCCTCACACTGCTGGCTGTTGATGGACAGCGGGCACTGACAGGATTCCACAGGGCCTCACACTGCTGGCTGTTGATGGACAGCGGGCACTGACAGGATTCCACAGGGCCTCACACTGCTGGCTGATGATGGACAGCGGGCACTGACAGGATTCCACAGGGCCTCACACTGCTGGCTGTTGATGGACAGCGGGCACTGACAGGATTCCACAGGGACAGGGTCTCACACTGCTGGCTGTTGATGGACAGCGGGCATTGACAGGATTCCACAGGGCCTCACACTGCTTGCTGTTGATGGACAGTGGGCACTGACAGGATTCCACAGGGCCTCACACTGCTGGCTGATGATGGACAGCGGGCACTGACAGGATTCCACAGGGCCTCACACTGCTGGCTGTTGATGGACAGCTGGCACTGACAGGATTCCACAGGGCCTCACACTGCTGGCTGTTGATTGACAGTGGGCACTGACAGGATTCCACAGGGCCTCACACTGCTGGCTGTTGATGGACAGCGGGCACTGACAGGATTCCACACGGAAAGGGTCTCACACTGCTGGCTGTTGATGGACAGCGGGCATTGACAGGATTCCACAGGGCCTCACACTGCTTGCTGTTGATGGACAGTGGGCACTGACAGGATTCCACAGGGTTTCACACTGCTGGCTGATGATGGACAGCGGGCACTGACAGGATTCCACAGGGCCTCACACTGCTGGCTGTTGATGGACAGCGGGCACTGACAGGATTCCACAGGGACAGGGTCTCACACTGCTAACTGTTGATGGTCAGCGGGCATTGACAGGAT
>CM031627.1:24842918-24910418 GCA_018398815.1 Conus ventricosus
AAACACACACACACACATACAACACACACACACACACACACACACACACACACACACACACACACACACACACACACACACACACACACACAGACTCACACACACACACACACTTAGGAAATAGGCCCTAAAATGTAAGAAGGGGAAAAAACAAACAGAAAATAAACCCAAGAAACAAGAACAACAACAACAGATTTTCACACTTTTTCAAAGAAAGAAAGTAAAGGGAGATGACTCAACTTGAAAGGGGAAAAAACGATGAAAAGGTCCGGTGCTGACTGCGAGCGAATTGTGACGACAGAAACGTATGATGCAGAGAGAGAGTGTGTGTGTGTGTGTGTGTGTGTGTGGAGAGAGAGAGAGAGAGAGAGAGAGAGAGAGAGAGAGAGAGAGAGAGAGAGAGAGAGAGAGAGAGAGAGAGAGAGAGAGAGAGAGATACAATGGAGACTGCACACAATCCTTAAATTCAATATCCATCTTTGTTTGTATGCACTAGTCGACGATTGTTTGTGGACGAGGGTGGGAGGGGCGACGGAATAGAATCACCTTTATGTAGCAGTTGTACATAATATCAAATTACTAAAATCAACATGTCTTTGTTTCCTTTTTTCGCTTGGAGGCAGGAAATGGGGAGAGACATAATACTCTGGTAAAGGCAGAAACCACAGACGTGTGGGACTTTTCTCTCTACAACTGCCAGAAAAATCAATAGATGCTGTCTACAATCAATACCCTTCACTTCTGTCTAAGATTTTGTGTCGAGTCTCTCTCTCTCTCTCTCTCTCTCTCTCTCTCTCTCTCTCTCTCTCTCTCTCTCTCTCTCTCTCTCTCTCTCTCTCTCTGTCTGATATTTGCTTTGTTTTGATTCAAGGTTTATTGGTTTTGTTGTTCCACGCCTGTTAGCGCTGAACATGTGAGGCTGTATAACAGGCTGTATAACAGCCTGTATGACAGGCTGCATAACAGGCTGTATGACAGGCTGCATAACAGGCTTATCGCACCAAAGAAGTGAAGGTCTCATACTTGGAAAGAATGGTTCAAGCATCATCCTTCAAAATGTTGCGACCTGAGCGTTAAAACGCCATGGGGCTATTAACTATCACTCCTAAATTGTAATTGAGTGTAATGTGGTTGTCGTTGTTGTGATGGTGGTACACTGGTTTTGAAGTCAGCAGACTTTATTGTGTTTTTTTGTTATGATAGTGGTGCACTGGTTTTGAAGTCAGCACGCTTTATTGTTGTTGTTTTTGTTATGATAGTGGTGCACTGGTTTTGAAGTCAACACGCTTTATTGTTGTTGTTTTTTTGTTACGATAGTGGTGCACTGGTTTTGAAGTCAACACACTTTATTGTCTTTTGTTGTTGTTATGATAGTGGTGCACTGGGTTTGAAGTCTATACATGTGTTTGGTTGTTGTTGTGATAGTGGTGCACTGGTTTTCAAGTCAATAGATTTTAAAGTGTTTTGTTGGTGGTAGAATAGTGGTACACTGGTTCTGAAGTCAATAGACTTTAATATGTGTCGTTTTTATAATAGTGATACACTGGTTCTGAAGTCAATAGACTTTAATTAATGTGTGTCGTTGTTATGATAGTGGTACACTGGTTCTGAAGTCATCAGACTTTAATGTGTGTCGTTTTTATGATAGTGGTACACTGGTTCTGAAGTCATCAGACTTTAATGTGTGTCGTTCTTATGATAGTGGTACAGTGGTTCTGAAGTCATCAGACTTTAATATGTGTCGTTCTTATGATAGTGGTACACTGGTTATGAAGTCAAAAACTAGCAGGAACGACCAAAGATATCAACATAGGGATGGACATCCAACAGACATGACACCTCGACTGTTTCAGCCAATTGTTAACCTTGGTGGGAAGAACGATTTTTTTTTAATCTTTTGAGTCGGCTACTTATTTACACACAGGGGTTTCAAGTCATAGAAATCCAGTCCCATGAGCGGTTTGCACCCCAAACCGTCTGCTACACTGGCTAACCCTTTAACCCTTTCGGCCATGGCCTCGTCTACGAGCGTACAAGTGTCTCAAACGGATGGTTTGGTTCCAGACCCTCTGACTTGAATGGGGAGGATAGGCTGCTGTTTTGACTGACCTGCAGCAACTGGTGAGAGTCACATACCATAGGCTGCTGTTTTGACTGACCTGCAGCAACTGGTGAGGGTCACATACCATAGGCTGCTGTTTTGACTGACCTGCAGCAACTGGTGAGGGTCACATACCATGGGTTGCTGTTTTGACTGACTTGCAACAACTGGTGGGGGGTCACATACCATGGGTGGCTGTTTTGACTGACTTGCAGCAACTGGTGAGGGTCACACACCACGGGTTGCTGTTTTGACTGACTTGCAACAACTGGTGGGGGGTCACATACCATAGGTGGCTGTTTTGACTGATTTGCAGCAACTGGTGAGTTTCACATACCATAGGTTGCTGTTTTGACTGACTTGCAGCAACTGGTGAGGGTCACATACCATGGGTTGCTGTTTTGACTGACTTGCAGCAACTGGTGAGGGTCACATACCATGGGTTGCTGTTTTGACTGACTTGCAGCAACTGGTGAGGGTCACACACCATAGGTTGCTGTTTTGACTGACCTGATGCAACTGGTAAGGGTCACATACCTTCAGCCCTGCAGTGTGGTCTTCGCGGTTGGCTGGGCTGTAAACAAGGTGATTGGAAAAAGTGATTATTGTAGCGGGCAGGTGTAAACAAGGTGATTGGGAAAAGTGATTATTGTAGCGGGCAGGTGTAAACAAGGTGACTGGAAAAAGTGATTATTGTAGCGGGCAGGTGTAAACAAGGTGACTGGAAAAAGTGATTATTGTAGCAGGCAGGTACAGCAAGCGATTCTTTACCTTCTTTGGAAAATGATTTGGCAAAGATTTAGCAGTACGCACAAACGTGTTAAAACACATACACATGGGCTGGCAGTCACACACACACACACACACACACACACACACACACACACACACACACAAAACACAACACAACACAACACAACACAACACAACACAACACAACACAACACAACACACACACACACACACACACACACACACACACAACACACACACTCATACACACACACACACACACACACACACACACACACACACACACACACACACACACACACACACACTCGCCAAGAAGGAAAAACAGAAAAATAAATAAACGAAAAGAAATTCATGTAAAAGAGGGTATATTTGAAATGCAAGAGTAGATAGCTAGAATTTGAGGAACCTCTTCTGTCAGAAAGTTCCACAGTGATCCGAACCTGCACCTCTAGGCCAGATCTTGCTGTGACTGATGTCTTCCCCCACACAGCTACCGGGACCTCTTTCAGGTTTGGGGATTTAAGTCTCATGAAGTTAGATTTTGCTCCTTCCCGACCAGATTTCTTTGGAACAACTTCATGCTGCTTCTGCCATTGCTTTTGGGGTCCCAAAAAGGACTATCATGACATCATCTTTTGGGTCCCATAAGGGACTATCATGACATTATCTTTTGGGGTCCAACAAGGGACTATCATGACATCATCTTTTGGGGTCCAACAAGGGACAATCATGACATCATCTTTTGGGGTCCCACAAAGGACTATCATGATACCATCTTTTGGGGTCCAACAAGGGACTATGATGATATCATCTTTTGGGGTCCAACAAGGGACTATCGTGACATCATTGGGGTCCCACAAGGGACTATCATGACATTATCTTTTGGGGTCCAACAAGGGACTATCATGACATCATCTTTTGGGGTCCAACAAAGGACAATCATGACATCATCTTTTGGGGTCCCACAAAGGACTATCATGATATCATCTTTTGGGGTCCAACAAGGGACTATGATGATATCATCTTTTGGGGTCCAACAAGGGACTATGATGATATCATCTTTTGGAGTCCAACATGGGACTATCATGACATCATTGGGGTCCAACAAGGGACTATCATGATAAAACATTATCATCTTTTGGGGTCCAACAAAGGACTATCATGATATCATCTTTTAGGGTCCCACAAGGGACAATCATGACATCATCTTTTGGGGTCCCACAAGGGACTATCATGACATCATCTTTTGGGGTCCCACAAAGGACTATCATGATATCATTTTTGGGGGTCCCACAAGGGACTATCATGACGTCATCTTTTGGGGTCCAACAAGGGACTATCATGACGTCATCTGCTTGGTCTCTGTGTAGTTTGCTCCATGACCCTCTTTATCAGACCAAAAGAGGGAAGTCGGGAGGGGGAGGGGAGGGGGGGTGGAATGGGGAAGCAGAGCGTACATAAAAAAAATTACTCCAAACTACAGTGAATACACAAATGAGAAATACCGCTGGATCTGGTTACTAAGAACCGTATGGTTTTATCTGGTCTTAGCCATGAGGCAACACATGTCAGTTTCGTCATCCCCAGTCTTCTCATCACCTTGAATTACCGGAATGTAGTTTGTGTTCAATGTTATCATTGAGCTGTCATGACCGAGTCTATTTCCACTTTCAGTTTTCGCATGGTTTTAGCTGTGAGTCTCTAGCCATATACCATTCAGGTGTGCTTTGCATGGTTTTAGCTGTGAGTCTCTAGCCATATACCATTCAGGTGTGCTTTGCATGGTTTTAGCTGTGAGTCTCTAGCCATATACCATTCAGGTGTGCTTTGCATGGTTTTAGCTGTCAGTCTCTAGCCATATACCATTCAGGTGGGCTTTGCATGGTTTTAGCTGTGAATCTCTAGCCATATACCATTCAGGTGTGTTTTGCATGGTTTTAGCTGTGAATCTCTGAACCATTCAGGTGGGCTTTGCATGGTTTTAGCTGTGAATCTCTAGCCATATACCATTCAGGTGTGCTTTGCATGGTTTTAGCTGTGAATCTCTGAACCATTCAGGTGGGCTTTGCATGGTTTTAGCTGTGAATCTCTGAACCATTCAGGTGGGATTTGGGACTGAACTGCAATCTTCTGGCGAGATACATCCTTGTTTAGGCAGAAAGCAGCAGAGGTCATGTCTGTCATAACTTCAACATGTCTACTGGTAACTTCATTTTCAAAGCTTTCTTGATAGTCAATACCCTCAAACTGGAGTACGTTGATATATTCCTTTCCCTTCGTTCTACTCCCCCCCCCCCCTCCCCCCTACCCTACTCTCCCCAACCGTGTTTGTTTGGATCCTTGCACTAATCCCTAATCACCAGAAGCCGAGGCTTCAACACATTGTTCTGCTGATGGTTGACATTGGTCTGTGTTAGAAGTGGAGGCTTCAACACATTGTTCTGCTGATGGTTGACATTGGTCTGTGTTAGAAGTGGAGGCTTCAACACATTGTTCTGCTGATGGTTGACATTGGTCTGTGTTAGAAGTGGAGGCTTCAACACATTGTTCTGCTGATGGTTTACATTGGTCTGTTAGAAGACATAATGACATTTTCAATCTGTTACTACAATTCTTCTTCTCGTTCCGCTGCGATTAAAAAAAAAAAGCTTCAAAATGTCCTTTATTAATTTGAGGAGCTCCATTGCCTTTTTTCCCCATTTGCCTGAACGACAAAGGTCCCACTGGAAACGCAACCACTTTGATCACTTGCGCGACCTTCCTTATTGGACTCTACTCCTGTTGAATAATCCTTCACGTGCTGGTGTGTGTGTGTGTGTGTGTGTGTGTGTGTGTGTGTGTGTGTGTGTGTGTGTGTGTGTGTGTGTGTGTGTGTGTGCGTGTGTGTGTGTGTGCGCGCGCGCGTGCGCTTGTGCATGCGCATGTGTTTGTGTTTGTGTGTATGCATGCATGTGTGTGTGTGTTTGTGTGCGCGCACGCATGCGTATGTGTGCGAGCACGGGCGGTAAGGCTCCTTGTCCTGTCCATAGAAGACCAACAGATCGAGGCATGCTACCTCTGTGTTACAGGCGTAATTTGTTCGTTACATTTAGATTCACATTTGAACTTCTTTATTTTGTCTTACTGCTCCAAGTTGTATGTCCATAACCTATATAACCTGGCTGAATGAGTTAGCTATATCTTCTGAATATTGTTCTGAATGAGATAGTCATATGCTCTGGTCATTTGTGCGAGTCACATCTCTGATGACTGGCCAAAGATTTGTGACAGAAAGGGGAAATAAAACTGTAGAAGACAATTGAGTTGTCTCAGCCGTTTCTATTGCTGTTGTTGTTTACGGTTTTCTAACTGCTGTGCTCTTGCTTTTGTTGTTCGTTGTCCAAGCTGTTACTATGGTCGTTTCTGTTCCTGTTTCTCTGCTTTTGTTGTTCGTTGTCCGAGCTGTTACTATGGTCGTTTCTGTTCCTGTTTCTCTGCTTTTGTTGTTCGTTATCCAAGCTGTTACTATGGTCGTTTCTGTTCCTGTTTCTCTGCTTTTGTTGTTCGTTGTCTAAGCTGTTACTATGGTCGTTTCTGTTCCTGTTTCTCTGCTTTGTTGTTCGTTGTCCAAGCTGTTACTATGGTCGTTTCTGTTCCTGTTTCTCTACTTTTGTTGTTCGTTGTCCAAGCTGTTGCTATGGTCGTTTCTGTTCCTGTTTCTCTGCTTTTGTTGTTCGTTGTCCAAGCTGTTACTATGGTCGTTTCTGTTCCTGTTTCTCTGCTTTTGTTGTTCGTTATCCAAGCTGTTACTATGGTCGTTTCTGTTCCTGTTTCTCTGCTTTTGTTGTTCGTTGTCCAAGCTGTTACTATGTTACTATGGTCGTTTCTGTTCCTGTTTCTCTGCTTTTGTTGTTCGTTGTCCAAGCTGTTACTATGGTCGTTTCTGTTCCTGTTTTTCTACTTTTGTTGTTCGTTGTCCAAGCTGTTACTATGGTCGTTTCTGTTCCTGTTTCTGCTTTTTATGCATTTTATGTCAACAGACCCATTGGATGCACTTATCATATTTTTCCTGGGGCAAAAATCTATGTCAGGAAGGGTGAAGGGCAGTCATTGTGGTTAAAGTGCTTATGTGACAGGAATGCCTGAACTCTTGATATCAGAACGATAGACAGAAGCAAGTTTTGAGACTTTTGTTTGTTGGCCTGTCTGTTTCTCCCAATGTATTGTGCATGGAAACATGTGTTGTGGTAGGGAAAATAGAGGACACTGGTAAGTTTTATGGTTCGTATGATGACGGAGGGGTAAACGCTTGTTGTGTGTTACCACTTTGAAAAGATGTGACTGTCACACCACGCTCACTACATTCCACACGTGTTCTTTGTCATGGAAAAAATTGTATCTTTGTTGGTGACTGCGAGCGTAAAGCAAAGGGCATCAATATGTTGATGACAGTGACAGTAAAACAAAGGGCATCAACATGTTAGTGACAGTGACAGTAAAGCAAAGGGCATCAACATGTTGGTGACAGTGAGGGTAAAACAAAGGGCATCAACATGTTGGTGACAGTGACAGTAAAGCAAAGAGCATCAACATGTTGGTGACAGTGAGGGTAAAGCAAAGGGCATCAACATGTTGGTGACAGTGACAGTAAAACAAAGGGCATCAACATGTTGGTGACAGTGAGGGTAAAACAAAGGGCATCTACATGTTGGTGACAGTGACAGTAAAACAAAGGGCATCAACATGTTGGTGACAGTGAGGGTAAAACAAAGGGCATCAACATGTTGGTGACAGTGACAGTAAAACAAAGGGCATCAACATGTTGGTGACAGTGAGGGTAAAACAAAGGGCATCAACATGTTGGTGACAGTGACAGAAAAACAAAGGGCATCAACATGTTGATGACAGTGAGGGTAAAGCAAAGGGCATCAACATGTTGGTGACAGTGAGGGTAAAAGAAAGGGCATCAACATGTTGGTGACAGTGAGGGTAAAACAAAGGGCATCAACATGTTGGTGACAGTGAGGGTAAAACAAAGGGCACCAACATGTTGGTGACAGTGAGGGTAAAACAAAGGGCATCAACATGTTGGTGACAGTGAGGGTAAAACAAAGGCATCAACATGTTGGTGACAGTGAGGGTAAAACAAAGGGCATCAACATGTTGGTGACAGTGGGGTAAAACAAAGGGCATCAACATGTTGGTGACAGTGAGGGTAAAACAAAGGGCATCAACATGTTGGTGACAGTGAGGGTAAAACAAAGGGAATCAACATGTTGGTGACAGTGAGGGTAAAACAAAGGGCATCAACATGTTGGTGACAGTGAGGGTAAAACAAAGGGCATCAACATGTTGGTGACAGTGAGGGTAAACAAAAGGGCATCAACATGTTGGTGACAGTGAGGGTTAAAACAAAGGGCATCAATATGTTGATGACAGTGACAGTAAAACAAAGGGCATCAACATGTTGGTGACAGTGAGGGTAAAACAAAGGGCATCAACATGTTGGTGGCAGCGAGGGTAAAACAAAGGGCATCAACATGTTGGTGGCAGTGAGGGTAAAACAAAGGGCATCAACATGTTGGTGACAGTGAGGGTAAAACAAAGGGCATCAACATGTTGGTGACATTGAGGGTAAAACAAAGAGCATCAACATGTTGCAGAGGGACTATAAATTCTTTTCTTCTAGAATAGAGGGGGGAGTTGTTGCCTGTTGGAGTCTAATACTGGCGTGCAGTACAGGCAAAAGTTCCTTCACCCATCTACAAATAGAAGCGAACAGCTGGGCTGTAAGCCACAATCAGAGGAGTTCTATGACAAAGAGGTTTGGGCTTACACATAGCCACAGCTGTCCGTCGGCCTTTCCACACATCTGTCATAAGGACTGGTGATTGGTAATCTTGTTGCCAAAGATATAGGAACATCTGTCAACGAGCTGTGAAGTCTGGGAGTTCGAAACAGACCTTTCTGAGCCTGTGGAACTGGCTGCGAGGAAGATTGTCTTTGCAATCAGTAGGATAAAAGAATCTAACTGCAACTAACTGTGAGCTTTTCTGAGTTTTGAATAAAGATCTGTCTGATTAATTCTGTTGTCAAGGCATGAAGAACATCTAGAAATGGCAGCGGATGAGAAGCTGTGAACTATGAAGTTTATGGCTGATGGAAACTGTCCATGATGTAAAATCAAACAGTCTCTGTGACTGAACATTTTTGCTCTTTTATGTTGGTTGACAGTGATTTTCTTCCTGAGTCATCTCAACATTCTGATTTTGAGGAAGATAGCCTCCATTTCATGCCCATCTTCAGGCAAGTAGAACTTGACTAATCGTTTCACAGTTCCTATCTTCCAGCACTGACCAATGTAGCGCTGAAAGAACGCTGGGTGTCCAGAGTCCTTCAGTTGTTTGTCATTACCTCCCTTGACCGCCCACTTTAATCTCTACGTCAGTTTCAATAAAAGATGAGAGACAGTCTGATGTTAGCAAGCACTGTCGTCTACGTCAGTTTCAAATGAAAGATGAGAAACAGTCTGCTGTTAGCAAGCACTGTCGTCTACGTCAGTTTCACTGAAAGATGAGAAACAGTCTGTTAGCAAGCACTGTCGTCCATCAATGTCACACAGATCAGCGTCAAGCTTCACCCAAGAGCCACATGAATTATCATGCTACACCAAAATTTCCTTCTGCTTGTTCTCATAAACTAAGAAGAAGAAGGAACAGGAGGAAGAGGAGGAGGAGGAGAAAGAGGGGGAGAACAAGAACAAGAAGAAACAGACGAACAAGAAGAAGAAGATGGTGATGATAATGAGTAAGAAGATGATGACAGAGAAAACGAAAAGGAAGCAACTTGCGAGATGAGGCGGAAAACTAACCACAACAAGCAAGAACAACAGAAGATGAAAACAGAAACAAGAGGGAAGAGGGGAAGAATTAAGCAAAGAATAACAGAGAAACCGGAAGAGCGAAACTCAACAACACGCATAGAACACATAAAAGCACAAACACATATCGCACGTTGGACTAACTGTGGTCCAGTTCATCGCTGATGAACGCATAGAATGTCTGATTTCCGTTAGAAAAAAAAAAAAGAAGAAAGAAAGAAAGAAAATTAAAAGAACTTCATTCATGTGAGATTTTGAAAATGTGGCTGATCACTACAACGTCTGCCAGGCATGAAACCATGAAAGTAGATGAACCATTTACAATCAGCAAACCTGCATTGTCAAAATTTCGAATGCATGTGCATGCTCACAAGGACATGTTTGTATGCCTGAGAATGTTTGCATGCATGAGCATGGGAGTGATAACATAACAGCTCTCGTCATTGCTTCAAAAGTTAATATTCAGTTCTCTTTGGTGCATTTCACGACAAACCCCAAAAAAGACAAAACAAATTGTTTTCACATTCTTTACTGATGTGTACTTTGTCATGAACTGTCAGAAACAAACATTATTACACTAAACCGACACACATGGGTGATTTGAAAACAGGCAATGTAATAAAAACAAGCAACTGATAAATGACTTTAGAATACATCATGGGATCACAGATTTTGTTTAAATAGGACATTTCTAGTTCACAAGGACACATTTTCTTCCATGGATTAAGCACTAAAGATTAAGCATTAAGCATGTACACACACAAACAACCAACAGTTCCGAACACACACACACACACACACACACACACACACACACACACACACACACAGGTAATTAACCAAAAAATTCACATTCACAAGCTCGCTCTTTCTCAAAGTCTCGAAAAATGCCTCAACAAGTACCAGGCTATAATACTTTTAAAACTTCCCCGGAAAAAAAAATGCATTATGTAGCAAAAGTAGTCAGGAATTCAAGTTCATCTCAAGAGCACATATACTTTAGACAAGAAATGTTTCTAGTCTAGTAAACATGAACCCTTGGTCACTTGATCTATGGCCATAAAAACATAGAATATTTGAACATCCCCTACCCTACCTGTCACTTGATCTATGGCCACAAAAACAGAGTATTTGAACATCCACTACCCTACCTATCACTTGATCCATGGCCATAAAAACACAGAATATTTGAACATCCCCTACCCTACCTGTCACTTGATCTATTGCCACAAAAACATAGAATATTTGAACATCCCCTACCCTACCTGTCACTTGATCTATGGCCACAAAAACAGAATATTTGAACATCCACTACCCTACCTGTCATTTTCTGATGTCCAATTTGTCCTCTAACATATCTTAACTATCTATGAACCCTCTTTCACTCTCCATTGTTAAAAACTGATTGCACAATTAATCAACCATGACAACCTTTCATTTCAGTAGATGAATAAACAGATTCAGTATCGAAAAACACCAACTGAATCTCTTCATCCCCAACATTCTGACCAGGAACTTTAGTTTACATCAATGTTTCACACACACTTTTGCTTTGCAAATCAGGAATCAACAAATTTGGGACAGCACTTTCATTTGCATAGGACATAATGGGCTGAAAATGTCGTCTTTGCCTGGGATGCCAAAGTCAACCAACCAATGTGGATTTTTACGTTCTGCATGCATATAACACAGCTATTTTGCCCCAGCTAGTTGTGTAGTAATGAAGTGCCAACTGAGGTCGTTACCACTTTTCATCTGCTTTCAGACGGTTAATTTTATTGATCAGTTTTAGTCTTCTCCTCTGACTAATTGATGCATTACTAGTCACTTTTGAAAATCCTACCACCAAAGAGAATAGTATCTTTGTTTCCATTCAACAAATAGGTAAATAAATATAACCAGATGAAAGAAGAAATGCTAACTTTTACACATAGGTGGTTACAGTGAAACACAGGTGAGAAAGTGAACAGCTGAGACCCAGTGACATTTCTGTCTTGGCCATTCTATGCTTTCAGTTATAATCAATAACACATGGGGAGTTTAAGAATACGTTCACAGTCTACAGCAAAGAAAAGTCACTAATACAATCTGTATAAAATCACTTCAAATTCAGACCTTAAATAAAACAATATCGATAACAACCAACCATGAACATACTAACTCACACGCTTTCCTGTCCTGAACACACAACTATGTACACAGCAGCTGACAGTTTTTGTGTGGACAAGCAACAACACACACAGACGTAACAAACTTGCCATGATGCTGTACTGACAACCAACATTCACAGCAATACAGAGTCCGGTCATGACCTTACACAGCAGTGACCACATCACACCGTCTCCACTTTGTTTATTTACACCACATCTCACACTAACTATCGGCCAGGCTGTTTGGGTTGTTGACCTTCAGAGCGTCCTTGACCTTCTGCTTCAGGAGGTTGACCAGCTCCACCACTTTGCTTTTCGGGGGAATCTCCGTGTGCTTGACCTGCCACCATACCACACACACCCCTCAGTTGTCTTTCCCTTGACACTAGTCTTAACCCCTCAGTTGTCTTTCCCTTGACACCACTCGTAACCCCTCAGTTGTCTTTCCCTTGACACCACTCGTAGCCCCTCAGTTCTCTTTCCCTTATGGGAAATCTATATTTAATTTGGCAAAGAACAAACAAGTAGGGTAACTCTTGCTCCCACGATAAAACAAACACACGCCCATAACTCCAAAGGAATGCTGCTCACGACACCAAATTGCCTAGCACATATGACAGCACAGAGCACACAGAACACTCATGGAAACGTCCCGAAAAAAGGATGCTCCAAGCTTGCCTATATACCATGTACCAAACACATCTACACAAGCAACAACAACAACTGAAGAAATGAACAAACACAAATGAACATTCATTCAAGACTGGCACAGGCTCTTTCGGTCTTGAATATAGTCAGACAAGTACATGGACGAACAGACAAATATACAGGCATCCTCGAATTGACTGAAATGAAAGTAAATATATAATGAGGTAGGGAACAGTAAACGGTACTTTGCCCTGTCTTGAAAGGCTTCACTGCTATTCTATCACATACACTCACCCCAGTCCCTACCTTCCTCACCTGCACCACATACACTCACCCCAGTCCCCACCTTCCTCACCTGCACCACATACACTCACCCCAGTCCCCGCTTTCCTCACCTGCACCACATACACTATACCAGTCCCCATCTTCCTCACCTGCACCACACACTCACCCCAGTCCCCATCTTCCTCACCTGCACCACATACACTCACTCAAGTCCACACCTTCCTCACCTGCACCACATACACTCACCCCAGTCCCCATCTTCCTCACCTGCACCACACACTCACCCCAGTCCCCATCTTCCTCACCTGCACCAAATACATTCACCCCAGTCCCCACCTTCCTCACCTACACCACATACACTCACCCAATCTTCCTCACCTGCACCACATACACTCACCCAGTCCCCATCTTCCTCACCTGCGCCACACACATTCACCCCAGTCCCCATCCTCCTCATCTGCACTACATACACTCACCCCATCTTCCTCACCTGCACCACATACACTGACGCCAGTCCCTATCTTCCTCACCTGCATCACATACATTCATCCTAGTCCCCATCTTCCTCACCTGCACCACATACATTCATCCTAGTCCCCATCTTCCTCACCTGCACCACATACACTCACCCATCTTTCTCACCTGAACCACATACATTCACCCCATCTTCCTCCCCTGCACCACATACATTCATCCTAGTCCCCATCTTCCTCACCTGCACCACATACACTCACCCATCTTTCTCACCTGAACCACATACACTCACCCCAGTCCCCATCTTCCTCACCTTCATCACATACACTCACCCCAGTCCCCATCTTCTTCACCTGCACCACATACACTCGCCCCATCTTAATAATAATAATAATAATGAATACTTATATAGCGCCTATTCTCGGCTAGAGGCCAAGCTCTAAGCGCTTTACAATCAACACTCGTTTACACAACGGGCTGCCTACCTGGGTAGTGCCAACTGAAGAGCTGCCAGCTGGCGCTTCATTCAGTCGTTTCCCGTGTCATCCAGTCAGTATTGTTCAATATCGATCACTCATTTTCCTTACTTCCTTCATTCTTTCCATTTCTCACGCAGGGTGCATGCTATGTGTAATGTGTCATCCATACCAACGGCCAAACTGGCCTTCTCTTCCGAAAGTTGGTGATGGGATTTTACGTGTGTGCAAGATGTTATGCGTGCGTTCACACACGGAACCTCGGTTTATAGTCTCATTCGAAGGACGATCTTCCTCACCTGCACCACAGACATTCACCCCATTTTCCTCACCTGCACCACATACACTCACCCCATCTTCCTCACCTGCAACACATACATTCACCCCAGTCCCCATCTTCCTCACCTGCACCACATACACTGACCCCATCTTCCTCACCTGTACCACATACACTCACCCCATCTTCCTCAACTGCATCACATACATTCATCCTAGTCCCCATCTTCCTCACCTGCACCACATACACTCACCCCAGTCCTCATCTTCTTCACCTCACCTGCACCACATACACTCACCCCAGTCCCCACCTTCCTCACCTGCACCACACACTCACCCCAGTCCCCACCTTCTTCACCTGCACCACATACACTCACCCCAGTCCCCATCTTCCTCGGGGCGTGCGGTGTGCTGCGTTAACGAGAAGACGTGTTGCGTGACCTCTGACTTGCAAGAGTGTTTTCCTATGGATTAAGTCTACTGTGTGCACTGATGATTGTCACAGACATTGTTTAACTACCATGCCTTCAACTGCTGTACAAATCAGGATGTGTGTGGGCCGTTTCTTGCCGATATACGTTGGCTTTATGCTGAAACGGGCCCAGAAAAAACTTTCCGCGAGGGTCGCCATTTTTACGCCGTGTCGTCGTGTGGACGGTGTTATCTTTGGTTTGCTGCTCTCCTGCCTGTTTTGGGGCAGCCTTTTATTGCGATGTGGTGACATCGAAAGCAACCCAGGACCCAACACTAACCCGAACAAGGGAAGACAGTGACGGCTGGGTAGTTCAGCCACTGTGCCAGACACGGAGCCAACCAACAGTGACATTATGGATACCTTGAAGAACTTGCAGACCGTGAGTGAACAGATGAACGCCAAACTGGAAGAAGTGAAGCAGGAAGTTCACGATCTGTGAGCGGACTGTGCGTCCCTTCAAGGTGAAAAAAGGAGTCTAAAGGAGGAAGTCATCGATCTTCGAACCAAAAATCTGGATCTTCAAAAGAGCAACAGTGAGTTAATGTCGAAAATGAATGATTACGAAAACAGACTCGACGATCTAGAGGGACGTTCTAAACGAAACAATCTGCTTTTCTATGGTCTGCCCAAGAGAGAGAATGAGACGAGTGCCGACTGTGAGGGCGTGCTCCGCGATCTGTGTACGGACAAGCTGGGACTGACGGATGACTTTGAATTCGACAGGGTCCATCGTCTTCATGGCAGAGCGGACTCTCCTGTCATCGCTCGTTGCGTTTTTTATAAACAGAAACTGAAGATCCTACATTCAAAACGGAAATTACAAGGCACGAACATTTTCATTGGTGAGGACTTCTCGAGACGTGTAAGGGACATTCGAAAAAGACTGACTCCACACATGAAAAAGGCGAGACAAGATGGCAAGAGAGCTTCCCTGGTGTTCAACTACTTGTTGATCGATGGGAACAAATATTCCATCGATAGTGATGACAGTCTCACAGAGTTAAGATAGGGAAACGGCCAGCCCAAATACCATCCTTACTGTGACGTTTATTTTCACGAGGGTGCACATTTTAACGGAACACCGGTGTTGCTGTCCAGCGAAACTCCTGTGAACACTGCACGTGAATTTGAAGACGTGATTCCCCTAGTTATTGTAGAGAACAGTCCGTGTTGTGATGTGCTTCATGCTGTAAATGCACAGGATAAACTGGAACGTGACATAGATGTGTTGGAAGATGTAATGTGTGACAGGCACCCGATGTTTAGTAATAAGGATGATGATGATGATGATGTAAATAATACTGTTAATGAAAGACCAAAACATTTTTCTTTTTTACATTGGAATATAAATGGATTGATTTCTAAATTAACAGACAATGATTTCATCTTGTTTGTCAAATCGTTTGATTTTATTTGTTTTGTTGAAACTTTTGTTGAAGAATTTGTTTCTTCTATTTTTTCTGACTATACCAATATCTGTATTCCAGCAGTAAAGTTCACTAAACAGGGAAGGCACTCAGGCGGCTTAATATGTTTGATTAAAAATGAATTGGTACCCTACGTTAAACAAGTAGACATTAAGTCTCACAATTTTGGTGCGTTTGTTTTAAACAAAGTAATATTCAATACTGACAAAGATGTACTGTTTGTATATTGTTACGTTCACCCTGAGGGTTCTCCATATTATACACATTTTGATTGTGAAAACGGCATTGCATTATTAGAAGAATACTTAACTGATTGCTTGTTGATTTATGGTGATGTTCATTTATTTGTATGTGGTGACCTTAACAGCAGGATTTCGAATGTGTCTCATCACTGTGAGGGATGTAACAGCAATGGATTCGTTGATTTTCAGTACACCAGTCATTCTTTAAACGAAGGCAGATGCTCACAAGACCTATCAGTTAATAACTGTGGTAAATTGTTAATTAATCTGTGCACTACAATGGATTTATGTGTTCTCAACGGAATGTGTCATGGTGACCGCCAAGGTCACTACACGTTCGTGTCAGACAGCGGGTGTAGTGTGATTGATTACTTTATGATGTCTTGTAATCTGTTTTCTTCATTATGTGATTGCTGTGAGTTACGCGTATGCGAGAGAATTGAATCTGATCACATGCCTGTGTCTTTTCATATAAACTGTTCAAACGACGTGGAAGACAATGCGTCAAACGTTAATGACATGGTTGTAGAGAAGTATGTGTGGAAAGAAGATGTTGCTGACGTTTATTATAACAATATATCTAAATCAGAATTTGAGAGGAAAATGGTTTACGCCATTAGCCTAATTGGAACTGACATTAATGCTGCTTTAAGGAGTTTTAATGAATGTATTAAGGAAGCTGCAGAATGTATGAAAATACGAATACACAGTGAGAAACAATATAAAGATAAAGACTGGTTCGATATTGAATGCAAAGTTCATAAAAAGAAAGTACGAAATTTACTAAGCAAATTTAAACGTACGCTAAAGGATGATGATCGTAACTGTTATCGTTGTGCAAGGCGTGAATACAAACATTTACTAAAGAGGAAGGAAAAGGATTTTAACGATGCCTTGTTAAATGAACTACTGACATCTATGAAAAGTCAGAAACAGTTCTGGAACGCAGTGCATAAAATATCCGTTTAAAAAGAAAACCACCTCTAAATACGATTAGTATTGATAGTTGGTACGACCACTTCAAAGCACTCTTAACAAGGGATATTAATACCGATGACGCACTTCAATGTGAAGATGATGTAGAGGAAGAAAGTAATTTAAACCGTCCAATCTCCATAGACGAAGTGATGTTTGCGATTCAGAGAATTAAAAATCATAAGGCTGCTGGGCCAGACGGTATTATTGGTGAGTTTTTAAAAGTTAGCTGTAAATCGGAAATCGTTTGGGATTTTCTTGTTAGATTTATGAATTCACTTTTTGACAGTGGCACTTACCCAGAGCAGTGGACCGAATCAATTGTTCTTCCCATATATAAAAAGGGTAGCGTAAACAATCCTGACAACTATCGAGGTATTTCTCTTTGTGATGTAACTAGTAAGATATACAGTACTATTATAAATCGTCGACTGCAGGAATGGGTGGAAGAAAACAATCTTACAGGTGAATACCAGGCTGGTTTTAAACGTAATTATTCCATAGTAGATCACATGTTTACTCTAATGGCCTTTGTTCAAAAGCAGTTTTCTTTAAATCGCAAATTATATGTTGCTTTCATCGATTTTGAGAAAGCCTTTGATTCTATAAACAGAAGTATTTTATGGCCTATTCTACTAAAAAACGGGGTCCGAGGGAAATTGTTCAGATGCATAATGAACATGTATAATAGTGTGAAGGCCAAAGTCAGATGTGGAGGAAAATTAACAGATTATATCCAATGTACTAGCGGAGTAAAACAAGGAGATGTGTGCAGCCCAATACTATTTTCTCTGTTTATCAATGAATTAACTTCTGAAGTTGTTAATAATGGGAGGCATGGTGCACAGTTTACAACAGAAATTCTACAGTTGTTTATCCTTCTTTTGGCAGATGATGTAGTTCTGATCTCTGAAACAGTCATTGGCCTTCAAACGCAATTAAATAGTCTAAATCGCTCTGCTACTTCACTTCAGTTACGGGTAAACATGTTGAAAAGTAATATAATCGTGTTCAGAAAGGGTGGATATTTAGGTGTTCGAGAACAGTAGACTTACGATGGAATCCGGATGCCAGTGGTTAACATCTATAAATACCTCGGAATATATTTTTCAACACGGTTAAGTTTTTCTGCCACTTGTAAAGATCTTTCGAGCAGAGCTAAACATGCTTTGTTGTGTATTATGCAAAGATTATATAGGTTAGGAAATAAATCTTTTCATGTATTCATCAAATTGTTTGATTCCCAAATCCAACCTATTGCACAGTATGGTGCTGAAATATGGGGCTTAGAAAATGCTGCGCTACACTGTGAAAAAGTCCATTTATTTGCCCTGAAAAAATTTCTAGGTGTGTCTGTGCAGACACCAAACGATTTGATTTATGGCGAAACAAGTAGATATCCAATTTATTTAAATTCTGTTATAAGATGTATAGCTTATTGGTTAAAGTTACTTGAAATGGAAGATGCAAGATTACCGAAGAAAGCCTATAAGATGTTATTTGGTTTAGATATGAGGGGCAAGGTGAACTGGGTGACAAAAGTCAAAATGAGATTATATGAATTAGGGCTGGGATATGCGTGGGTTAACCAGTGTGTCGGAAACAAGACTGCATTTTTTAAAATGCTTCGTACCAGGCTTATCGATTGTAGATGGCAAGACTGGAATGCTCACATTCAAGATAGTAGTAGATTTGATTTATGCAGACACTTCAACCCCCTACATCGTATCCCAACCTACTTATCTATACAAATGGATTGCCATTTAAAGTACATAATGACTAGATTTAGATTTGGATTGTCTGATATTAACGTTCATCGATATCGTTATCGTAAAGAGTGTACGGAGATTGAACTTGTGTGTCCTCTGTGTAAAAAGGCTCGTGAAAACGAGGTTCATTTTGTGTTTTGCTGTCCCGCCTTGGAAACACTTAGAACCCAGTTTATCCCATCAAAATATCATAGACACCCTTCTGCATTTAGGCTTATCTTACTGGTCACTTCTGCTCGCGAAGATGTTATAAGACAATTTGCCATCTATTTGTATAAGGCGTTCAAAATCCGCTCCATTTGCTGTGCATGATTGATATCTTTCTCCTTTCCTTGGCGTTGAATGTTCGATTTCTTGTATTCATATGATTTTGTTCTCATTTTAGTTGCATTACGTGTATGATTCTTGAATTCATGCATTGCATGTATATATTATATACCACCCCCTTCAAGAGGGGCTATGGCCTTTTTGAATAAATTATCCGCATCCGCATCCGCAACCCCATCTTCCTCACCTGCACCATTATACATTCACCCCAGTCCCCACCTTCCTCACCTGCACCATACACTCACCCCAGTCCCCACCTTCCTCACCTGCACCATTATACATTCACCTCAGTCCCCAACTTCCTCACCTGCACCACATACACTCATCCCATCTTCCTCACCTGCACCACATACATTCACCCCAGTCCCCATCTTCCTCACCTGCACCACATACATTCACCCCAGTCCCCATCCTTCTCATCTGCACTACATACACTCACCCCATCTTCCTCACCTGCACCACATACACTCATGCCAGTCCCCATCTTCCTCACCTGCATCACATACATTCACCCCAGTCCCCACTTTCCTCACCTGCACCACATACATTCACCCAGCCCCCATCTTCCTCACCTGCACCAGATACACTCACCCATCTTCCTCACCTGAACCACATACACTCACCCCAGTCCCCCATCTTCCTCACCTTCATCACATACACTCACCCCAGTCCCCATCTTCCTCACCTGCACCACATACACTAACCCATCTTCCTCACCTGTACCACATACACTAACCCCATCTTCCTCACCTGCACCACATACACTCACCCCATCTTCCTCACCTGCACCACATACACTCACCCCATCTTCCTCACCTGTACCACATACACTCACCCATCTTCCTCACCTGCACCACATACACTCACCCCATCTTCCTCACCTGCACCACATACACTCACCCCATCTTCCTCACCTGTACCACATACACTCACCCCATCTTCCTCACCTGCATCACATACATTCACCCCAGTCCCCATCTTCCTCACCTGCACCACATACACTCACCAAGTCCCCATCTTCCTCACCTGCACCACATCACTCACCCCATCTTCCTCCCCTGCACCACATACACTCACCCCACCTTCCTCACCTGCATCACATACATTCACCCCAGTACCCATCTTCCTCACCTGCATCACATACACTCACACCAGTCGCCATCTTCCTCACCTGCACCTAATATACTCACCCCATCTTCCTCACCTGCACCACATACACTCACCCCATCTTCCTCGCCTGCACCACATACATTCACCCCATTTTCCTCACCTGCACCACATACACTCACCCCATCTTCCTCGCCTGCACAACATACATTCACCCAGTCCCCGTCTTCCTCACCCGCACCAAATACACTCACCCCATCTTCCTCACCTGTACCACATACACTCACCCCATCTTCCTCACCTGCATCACATACATTCACCCCAGTCCCCATCTTCCTCACCTGCACCACATACACTCACCCCAGTCCCCATCTTCCTCACCTGCACCAAATACATTCACCCCATCTTCCTCCCTGCACCACATACACTCACCCCACCTTCCTCACCTGCATCACATACATTCACCCCAGTCCCCATCTTCCTCACCTGCATCACATACACTCACCCCAGTCGCCATCTTCCTCACCTGCACCTAATATTCTCACCCCATCTTCCTCACCTGCACCACATACACTAACCCCATCTTCCTCACCTGCATCACATACACTCACCCCATCTTCCTCACCTGCATCACACACACTCACCCCATCTTCCTCACCTGCATCACATACACTCACCCCATCTTCCTCACCAGCACCACATACACGCACCCCAATCCCCATCTTCCTCACCTGCACCACATACACTCGCCCCAGTCCCCATCTTCCTCACCTGCATCACATACACTCACCCCAGTCCCCATCTTCCTCACCTGCATCACATACACTCACCCCAGTCCCAATCTTCCTCACCTGCACCACATACACTCACCCCAGTCCCCATCTTCCTCACCTGCACCACATACTCTCACCCCAGTCCCTATCTTCCTCACCTGTTCCACATACACTGAACCTAGTCCCCATCTTCCTCACCTGTACCACATACACTCACCCGTCTTCCACACCTGCACCACATACACTCACCCCAGTCCCCACCTTCCTCACCTGCACCACATACACTCACCCTAGTCCCCATCTTCCTCACTTGCACCACATACACTCACCCCAGTCCCCATCTTCCTCACCTGCACCACATACACTCACCCCAGTCCCCATCTTCCTCACCTGCACCACATACACTCATCTTCCTCACCTGCACCACATACACTCATCTCCCTCACCAGCATCACATACACTCATCTCCCTCACCTGCATCACATACACTCATCTCCCTCACCTGCACCACATACACTCATCTCCCTCACCTGCGCCACATACACTCATCTCCTCACCAGCATCACATACACTCATCTCCCTCACCTGCACCACATACACTCATCTCCCTCACCTGCACCACATACACTCATCTCCCTCACCTGCACCACATACACTCATCTCCCTCACCTGCATCACATACACTCCTCACCTGCATCACATACACTCATCTCCCTCACCTGCATCACATACACTCATCTCCCTCACCTGCACCACATACACTCATCTCCCTCACCTGCATCACATACACTCCTCACCTGCATCACATACACTCATCTCCCTCACCTGCATCACATACACTCATCTCCCTCACCTGCACCACATATACTCATCTCCCTCACCTGCATCACATACACTCATCTCCCTCACCTGCATCACATACACTCATCTCCCTCACCTGCATCACATACACTCATCTCCCTCACCTGCACCACAGTGTATCCCTGGCTGCGGAGGTGGCGCGCCGCCATCACCTGCAGGCCCGTCAGGTCAGAGGTCGGCAGGGTCAGGTCAGGGAAGTCGAGGACTTTCAAGGCCACCCTGTCACACCGCAAGCACAACTGGTTCAGTGGTTGACACACGTTTTGACAGCAATCTCATCACAGGCATTATCAGGGTGATCCATGCTGGCCCTGTGCTGCATTGTGTAGGGCTGACCTGTGCTATGCTATGTTGTACAGGGCTGACCTGTGCTATGCTATGTTGTACAGGGCTGACCTGTGCTATGCTATGTTGTACAGGGCTGACCTATGCTATGCTATGTTGTACAGGGCTGACCTATGCTATGCTATGTTGTACAGGGCTGACCTGTGCTGCACTATGTTGTACAGGGCTGACCTGTGCTGCACTATGTTGTACAGGGCTGACCTATGCTATGCTATGTTGTACAGGGCTGACCTGTGCTGCACTATGTTGTACAAGGCTGACCTATGCTATGCTATGTTGTACAGGGCTGACCTGTGCTACACTATGTTGTACAGGGCTGACCTGTGCTGCACTATGTTGTACAGGGCTGACCTGTGCTACGCTATGTTGTACAGGGCTGACCTGTGCTATGCTATGTTGTACAGGGCTGACCTGTCCTACGCTATGTTGTACAGGGCTGAACTGTGCTATGCTATATTGTACAGGGCTGAACTATACTATGCTATATTGTACAGGGCTGACCTGTGCTATGCTATATTGTACAGGGTTGAACTATGCTATGGTATATTGTACAGGGCTGAACTATGCTATGGTATATTGTACAGGGTTGAACTATGCTATGGTATATTGTACAGGGTTGAACTATGCTATGGTATATTGTACAGGGTTGAATTGTACAGGGTTGAACTATGCTATGGTATATTGTACAGGTTGAACTATGCTATGGTATATTGTACAGGGTTGAACTATACTATGGTATATTGTACAGGGCTGAACTATGCTATGCTATATTGTACAGGGTTGAACTATGCTATGGTATATTGTACAGGGCTGAACTATACTATGCTATATTGTACAGGGCTGACTTGTGCTATGCTATATTGTACAGGGTTGAACTATGCTATGCTATATTGTACAGGGCTGAACTATGCTATGCTATATTGTACAGGGTTGAACTATGCTATGCTATATTGTACAGGGCTGAACTATGCTATGCTATATTGTACAGGGTTGAACTATGCTGTGCTATATTGTACAGGATTGAACTATGCTATGGTGTATTGTACAGGACTGAACTGTGCCATGGTATATGACACAGGACTGAACTGTGCCATGGTATATAATACAGGACTGAACTGTGCCATGGTATTTGACACAGGACTGAACTGTGCCATGGTATATGACACAGGACTGAACTGTGCGATGGTATATGACACAGGACTGAACTGTGCCATGGTATATGACAGAGGATTGAACTGTGCCATGGTATATGACACAGGACTGAACTGTGCCATGGTATATGACACAGGACTGAACTGTGCTATGGTATATGACACAGGACTGAACTGTGCCATGGTATATGACACAGGACTGAACTGTGCCATGGTATATGACACAGGACTGAACTGTGCCATGGTATATGACATGGGACTGAACTATGCCATGGTATATGATACAGGACTGAACTATGCTATGGTATATGATACAGGACTGAACTATGCCATGGTATATGACACAGGACTGAACTGTGCCATGGTATATGACAGAGGACTGAACTATGCCATGGTATATGACACAGGACTGAACTGTGCCATGGTATATGACACAGGACTGAACTGTTCCATGGTATGACACAGGACTGAACTATGCGATGGTATGACACAGGACTGAACTATGCCATGGTATATGACACAGGACTGAACTATGCCATGGTATATGACACAGGACTGAACTATGCCATGGTATATGACACAGGACTGAACTATGCCATGGTATATGACAGAGGATTGAACTGTGCCATGGTAGATGACACAGGACTGAACTGTGCCATGGTATTTGACACAGGAGTGAACTATGCCATGGTATATGACACAGGACTGAACTATGCCATGGTATATGATACAGGAGTGAACTATGCTCTATTAAGCTATACTGCACTGTCTGTATTGTCCAGGTCTGACCTGTGCCATGCTTTCTTGAACAGTAGCCTGGGGAACTGCGCTGAACTGTAACCCGCTGTGCACTGAACTAAACTGTACCCATGCTAAACCGCATTGTAGTATGCTGAACTAAACTGTACTGTGGTCAACTACACTATACAGAGCTGAACTGTACTGTATTAAGCAGAATTACACTGTACATAGCTGAACCGTACTGTATTGAGCTGAACAAAGCTACTGTGCTGAGCTGTACTGTACTGTGCTGAGCTGTACTGTACTGTGCTGAGCTGTACTGTACTTAACTGTACTATATTGAACCGTACTGTACTGTCCTGACCTGTATTGTATGTAACTGTACTGTATTCAACTGTACTATACTGTGTTGAACTGTACTGTACTTAATTGTATTGTGTTTAACCATACTGTACTGTGCTGAACTGTACTGTACTTCACTGTATTCTATTCAACCGTACTGTACTGTGCTGAACTGTAATGTACTTAACTGTACTGTATTTAACTGTACTGTACTGTGCTGAACTGTACTATACTTAACTGTACTGTATTTAACTGTACTGTACTGTGCTGAACTGTACTATACTTAATACACTTAACTGTACTGTATTTAACTGTACTGTACTGTACTGTGCTGAACTGTACTGTACTTAATTGTACTGTATTTAACTGTACTGTACTGTGCTGAACTGTACTGTACTTAACTGTACTGTATTTAACTGTACTGTACTGTGCTGAACTGTACTATACTTAATATACTTAACTGTACTGTATTTAACTGTACTGTACTGTACTGTGCTGAACTGTACTGTACTGTACTGTGCTGAACTGTACTGTACTTAATTGTACTGTATTTAACTGTACTGTACTGTGCTGAACTGTACTGTACTTAACTGTACTGTATTTAACTGTACTGTACTGTGCTGAACTGTACTGTACTTAATTGCACTGTATTTAACCATATTGTACTGTGCTGAACTGTACTGTACTTAACTGTACTGTATTTAACTGTACTGTACTGTGCTGAACTGTACTGTACTTAATTGTACTGTATTTAACCATACTGTACTGTGCTGAACTGTACTGTACTTAATTGTACTGTGTTTAACCATACTGTACCGTGCTGAACTGTACTGTACTTAATTGTACTGTATTTAACCATACTGTACTGTGCTGAACTGTACTGTATTTACCTGCACTGTCTTCAACCGTACTGTACTGTGCTGAACTATACTGTACTTCACTGTAATGTGTTTAACTGTACTGTACTGTACTTCACTGTAGTGTGTTTAACTGTACTGTACTGTACTGCACTGCACTGTACTGCACTGCACTGTACTGTACTTCACTGTACTGTACTGTACTGTACTTCACTGTAGTGTGTTTAACTGTACTGTACTGTACTGCACTGCACTGTACTGTACTTCACTGTAGTGTGTTTAACTGTACTGTACTGTGCTGAACTATACTGTACTTCACTGTAGTGTGTTTAACTGTACTGTACTGTACAGTACTGTACTGTGCTGTACTGTTCTGAACTGCATAGAGTGGAAATGTGTTGAACTGAATTGTACTCTCCTAAATGGGAGTGGTGGTCCAAGCCAGGCTGCGCTATCCTGTTCTATGTTGATCGCTGTAGCTATCCTGTTCTATGTTGATCGTTGTAGCTATCCTGTTCTATGTTGATTGCTGTAGCTATCCTGTTCTATGTTGATCGTTGTAGCTATCCTGTTCTATGTTGACCGCTGTAGCTATCCTGTTTTATGTTGATCGCTGTAGCTATCCCGTTCTATGTTGATCATTGTAGCTATCCTGTTCTATGTTGACCGCTGTAGCTATCCTGTTCTATATTGATCACTGTAGCTATCCTGTTCTATGTTGATCACTGTAGCTATCCTGTTCCATGTTGATCACTGTAGCTATCCTATTCTATGTTGATCGCTGTAGTTATCCTGTTCTATGTTGATTGCTATGTGCTTTACTGAACAACATTGTGCTATGCTGAGTTGCATTGCGGGGAGTGCTTTCAAGCCTGTTCACAGAAAAAGAAAAAAAAAAAAAAGCAGCAAAGACTTGGAGGATGTGTGACAAGCACATGGCAAAGTAGGGAGCAGTGGACAGTCCCAGAGACAGGCTAACGGAGGCCTGGGTGGATAACCTCAACAACAGGTCACAACACCTCTACCCTGTTGTGTGTGACTGAGAACAGACAGTCCACATACAGGCTAAAGGAGACCTGGGTGGATAACCTCAACAACAGATCACAACATGTGTGACTGAGAACAGAGAGTTGTGGACGCCCCTAACAATCCAAACAGCCATCACAGAATGCCTGCATCACCTTTATGGACAATAATGATAATAATGATAGATGTGTTATAGCAAAAAAACAAAAACAAAACAAAAACACGACGCTGTCTTTCCCACCTGTGATACTCAGAAGAATTGTCGGACACCTGTGACCGTGGTTTTGGGTTTCCGTTGCCATCCACGTAAAATTCTGCATCTGGAAGCCACATACACACATGAAAATTTACATGTATCACATTACTACAGGCACCAACGAGATTTTTTAAACTTACATTCAGTCGACAAGCAAAATGAACAATGCTCTCTCTAACACTTAAAACACTAAATATAAACTTTCTGTTCTCAACGGAGAAAGGTACAATCCATATGACAACACATGGAACTTGTATAAAGCCCACATCATTTACATTTTTTGGATAGCACATTTATGAATATCAATAAATGTCTTTTTTTTTTCACTACATTGTAGACCAAACGAAAAAAAACTATCTCTTTAAGAAATCACATATCTCCTGTAGAGAGTCCATGTCATATTAATCCCAACTCTGTGTGTAAACACAGTTCACTGTGAGAGGCTCATCAAAGGGAATGCACCATGGAACCTTCTCACCTTTCCAACTCTGTGTAAACACAGTTCACTGTGAGAGGCTCATCAAAGGGAATGCACCATGGCACCTTCTCACCTTTCCAACTCTGTGTAAACACAGTTCACTGTGAGAGGCTCATCAAAGGGAATGCACCATGGCACCTTCTCACCTTTCCAACTCTGTGTAAACACAGTTCACTGTGAGAGGCTCATCAAAGGGAATGCACCATGGCACCTTCTCACCTTTCCAACTCTGTGTAAACACAGTTCACTGTGAGAGGCTCATCAAAGGGAATGCACCATGGCACCTTCTCACCTTTCCAACTCTGTGTAAACACAGTTCACTGTGAGAGGCTCATCAAAAGGAATGCACCATGGCACCTTCTCACCTTTCCAACTCTGTGTAAACACAGTTCATTGTGAGAGGCTCATCAAAGGGAATGCACCATGGCACCTTCTCACCTTTCCAACTCTGTGTAAACACAGTTCACTGTGAGAGGCTCATCAAAGGGAATGCACCATGGCACCTTCTCACCTTTCCAACTCTGTGTAAACACAGTTCACTGTGAGAGGCCCATCAAAGGGAATGCACCATGGCACCTTCTCACCTTTCAAATGCTACAGGTGTGTGTAAAAAGAGTGGCTTGTGTGTATTGGGCCCTGACCTGTTTCTTCTTTATGGCCACTGCACGCTTGGAGGATGAGACAGCAAAACAGGGTATGTAAGCTGACTAAGGCACCAATGTTACCTATGCAACAGCCTACAGTGGTATGTACACAACACCAATCTTACCAATAAGATAGCCAACAGTGGTATGTAAACAAAAACACCAATCTTACCAATAAGATAGCCAACAGTGGTATGTAAACAAGAACACCAATCTTACCAATAAGATAGCCAACAGTAGTATGTAAACAAATACACCAATCTTACCAATAAGATAGCCTACAGTGGTATGTAGACAACAACACCAATCTTACCAATAAGATAGCCAACAGTGGTATGTAAACAAAAACACCAATCTTACCAATAAGATAGCCAACAGTGGTATGTAAACAAAAACACCAATCTTACCAATAAGATAGCCGCCAGGAGCCGTGGTGTTGACCAGTGTATAGGACTCACGGGGAGCGAAGTTGGTCAGTGCCGTCACCAGTTTCTCAGCTGCCTTCCTCTCCCCCCTTTGAAGGAGCTGCCAGCACAGTGTACAGGATTAATGCTTTGTCCTCTGTACAGTGTACAGGAATAATGCTTTGTCCTCTGACAGCACAGTGTACAGGATTAATGTTTTGTCCTCTGTCAGCACAGTGTCCTTTGTCAGCACAGTGTACAGGATTAATACTTTGTCCTCTGCCAGCACAGTGTACAGGATTAATGCTTTGTCCTCTGTAAAGTGTATAGGATTAATGCTTTGTGCTCTGTACAGTGTATAGGATTAATGCTTTGTGCTCTGTACAGTGTATAGGATTAATGCTTTGTGCTCTGTACAGTGTATAGGATTAATGCTTTGTGCTCTGTACAGTGTATAGGATTATGCTTTGTGCTCTGTACAGTGTATAGGATTAATGCTTTGTCCTCTGCCAGCACAGTGTTTAGGATTAATGCTTTGTGCTCTGTACAGTGTATAGGATTAATGCTTTGTGCTCTGTACAGTGTACAGGATTAATGCTTTGTCCTCTGTACAGTGTATAGGATTAATGCTTTGTGCTCTGCCAGCACAGTGAATAGGATTAATGCTTTGTCCTCTGTACAGTGTATATGATTAATGCTTTGTGCTCTGTACAGTGTATAGGATTAATACTTTGTCCTCTGCCAGCACAGTCTATAGGATTAATGCTTTGTCCTCTGTACAGTGAATAGGATTAATGCTTTGTGCTCTGTACAGTGTGTGGGATTAATGCTTTGTGCTCTGCCAGCACAGTCTATAGGATTAATGCTTTGTCCTCTGTACAGTGTATAGGATTAATGCTTTGTGCTCTGTACAGTGTGTAGGATTAATGCTTTGTCCTCTGTACAGTGTATAGGATTAATGCTTTGTGCTCGATACAGTGTATATGATTCATGCTTTGTGCTCTGTACAGTGTATAGGATTCATGCTTTGTCCTCTGCCGGCACAGTGTATAGGATTCATGCTTTGTGTCAGCACAGTGTATAGGATTAATGCTTTGTCCTTTGTCAGCACAGTGTATAGGATTAATGCTTTGTCCTGTGTACAGTGTATAGGATTAATGCTTTGTCCTCTGTCAGCACATTGTATAGGATTAATGCTTTTTTCCTTTGTCAGCATAGTGTATAGGATTAATGCTTTGTCATTTGTCAGCACAGTGTATAGGATTAATGCTTTGTCCTTTGTCAGCACAGTGTATAGGATTAATGCTTTGTCCTCTGTCAGCACAGTGTATAGGATTAATGCTTTGTCCTTTGTCAGCACAGTGTATAGGATTAATGCTTTGTCCTTTGTCAGCACAGTGTATAGGATTAATGCTTTGTCCTCTGTCAGCACAATGTATAGGATTAATGTTTTGTCCTCTGCCAGCACAGTGTATAGGATTAATGTTTTGTCCTCTGTACAGTGTATAGGATTCATGCTTTGTGCTCTGTCAGCACAGTGTATATGATTAATGCCTTGTGTCAGCACAGTGTATAGGATTCATGCTTTGTGTCAGCACAGTGTATAGGATTAATGCTTTGTCCTCTGTCAGCACAGTGTATAGGATTAATGCTTTGTGTTAGCACAGTGTATAGGATTAATGCTTTGTGTCAGCACACTGTATAGGATTAATGCTGTGTCAGCACAGTGTATAGGATTAATGCTTTGTGCTCTGTACAGTGTACAGGATTCATGCTTTGTGCTCTGTCAGCACAGTGTATAGGATTAATGCTGTGTCAGCACAGTGTATAGGATTAATGCTTTGTGTCAGCACAGTGTAATGCTTTGTCTTCTGTACAGTGTACAGGATTCATGCTTTGTGCTCTGTCAGCACAGTGTATAGGATTAATGCTTTGTGCTCTGTCAGCACAGTGTATAGGATTAATGCTTTGTGTCAGCACAGTGTATAGGATTAATGCTTTGTGTCAGCACAGTGTATAGGATTCATGCTTTGTGCTCTGTCAGCACAGTGTATAGGATTAATGCTTTGTGTCAGCACAGTGTATAGGACTAATGCTTTGTGTCAGCACAGTGTACAGGATTAATGCTGTGTCAGCAAAGTGTATAGGATTAATGCTGTGTCAGCACAGTGTATAGGATTAATGCTTTGTGTTCTGTCAGCACAGTGTATAGGATTAATGCTTTGTGTTCTGTCAGCACAGTGTATAGGATTAATACTTTGTGTCAGCACAGTGTATAGGATTAATGCTTTGTGCTCTGTCAGCACAGTGTGTCAACCTCGGGTGATGTCAGTGGAGGAAGGACTAGCGCACAGCCCAAACACACTCACAGCTTGCTTACAATCTCATTCATATATCATGCATTCGTCACATCAAACCACTAGTAAAGTCTATAACTTTACGACACATGATCATAGAACGAAACATCAATGCATATGGAATCAAATGAAATAAACATTCTCTCTTTCCTGAACTTCACAAAAATCATTTATCTAAAACATCATTAACTAACCCGGGTATAAATAGATTTCTACTTTACCTGGCCAGGTGATCTTAACTATTCACGAATCACTGTCTCTTCTTTTCTTTTCTTTTTCTTTTCACTGTCACTTTCACAACACGACACAGCTGCTGGCACTGGTGTTGGTCTGATTGCACGGTCAAGCTGGACTGCTGGCACCGGTCAGGCTGGACTGCTGATGAAAGTGGCGCTGGCCAAGTATGAGGTCGAACCCAAGTGAGGATAGAACAGTGACTATCAACATCGATCTGTTCTCCTTTCTTTCTTCCCGCATTAACACATTGCACTCTCTCTCTCTCTCTCTTCTAGTCTGCTCTTATCAAATGGACATGGTTGCTTTTCTTTTCTTTTTTTTCTTTTCTTTCCTTTCTTCTTCATTAGTTAGCAACTCTCTTTCTCTCCACATCTCTCCTCAGTCCTTCCTCTGCAGACTATCTCATGCTAATCTCTCAACTTGGTTCTCTTCTCTCCTCCCCTCATCTCTCTGCTTTTCTCTCAAGCAGACCTAGAACCTCTCCCTTTCTCTGTCTCTCTGTTCGTTCTCCCCCTCGTTCTCCGTTCTCTCTCTCACACATCTTTCTTATTCGTTCCGATCTGTCCGAAAAGGGCGAGTACCATTGGTCAGTATTTTTACCGCCCTGACACCCGAAGTTATCCCCCTCTAATTCCATTGGATGTTCAAATCATGACAGTCACGCCTACACACCTTACTCTCTGTGGTGGTCAATTGGTCATTTAATTGATTAGCCAGATTTCACCCCCCACCACACTCTACCTTCCCCCTTTCCTACTTGACTGGCGCCGTGTGGCTTAAGTCGTGGACACTGGTCAGTGTAAAGTGGCTAGCTGAGTCTGGGTAGGCGCCACGACGTCTGAGTAACAATGACGCTGGTTCCACAAAGTGGCTAGATGATCCTGAGCCCGGCGCTACGACTCGTCTCGCTAGACATCGAGGCGTCGGTCAAAACGGCTTAGTCAGTCTGGGTGGATCGTACCGTCTCTGCGAAGCCTCTCCACTAAGCTTAATTGGCCGGATCCGAACCATGGGCCCGGTCTACGTGGCGCCAAGATGTCTGCGTTTGGACTTATGTCCAGACAAATTGGCTGGCGACTCCCCAAGTTGGGTTTGTTTCTTTCTTTTGTCCGTGACAATTTCCCCCTTGCAAAAGACCATGCTCCGCATTGTCTCAAAACAACGGTACAAAAAAACAACAACCGAATTTGCTGACACACAGCTACACGCGCAAAGTTTGGAAAATACTTTACAACCAACGGTTTATAAATTATAAATATACCATTAGTGAATACCATCCAATGAGTTATCATTGACGTGCGCTCTTGCGTTATTCCAACTCATTTTATAACGACCTCTGTGCGCACTTATGCCATTCCCTACCTGCGGATTTGCCATATCTTCTCTTCACAATTCTTATGAAAAGCACAATATAGTATGATCACGATCCATGACACTTCACTGAGGAATCTCCATCCTCACTTATTGCAAATAATGCATCACTACACAAGCGACTGTATGCTCCAAGCATAACTACATCCACATGAACAAGTCTCACAAAGAAAATATGAACAAGTCTCACACAAAAAAAATATGAACCATAGCCAACTGGGAATGAACCCATATCCAATCAACATAACTGTAATCAACACATACTATCAACACAGCACCCCGATATGACTGACTTCCTCTGAGTTGCAGCTTGCTAGACTACACGGCTTAAATAGTCAGCTCTGACATTCTGTCGACCGGGAATGTACTGCACTCGGTACCTGTAGGGCTGCAATGCCATTGCCCACCGCAGCACTCTGCTGTTTTTCAACTGCGCCTCCTGCAGGAATTTGAGTGGTTGGTGATCTGTCTCTATCACGAACTCTTTCCATACAAGTATTTGTGGAACTTCTGCACGGCCCACACGACAGCTAACATTCCTTCTCCACCGTTGCGTACCCTTCTTCACACTTTGTCAACTTCCTGCTTGCATATCTCACAGGGAACTCGACCCCTTCATGCTCCTGTAACAATACTGCACCTATCCACCACCTGATGCATCTGTCCGCAACAAAAATGGTTTGGACATATCTGTAGCTTCAAGATGGGACGGGAACCTAGTCTTTCCAACACTGTCTGCAGTGCTTGCTCTGCAGCGTCTGACCACTCGACCACTGCCGGTTTCCCTGCCTTGACCAAATCACTGAGAGGACTCGTGATCGCAGCAAAGTTTGGGACAAACTCCCTATAGAACCCAATAAACCTAGCAGACTCCTGACTTCTGTTTTGGTCTGTGGTCTCTCTGAATTCATCATCTTCTCCACCTTTCCTCTTTCTGGCTGCTTTGTGTCGCCTCCGACAACAAAACCTAGGAACTCCAGGCTTGGAAAACCAACCTGGCACTTTGTTGGTCTGGCTGTGAGATTGGCTTGTCTCAACCTCTCTAAAACTGCTCCTAGCTGCCTCATATGCTCCTCCCATGTCTCGGATGCTATCAGAATGTCATCCATGAAATTCACAACGCCTTCCAATCCCGTCAATAACTTCCTCATCACCCGAGAGAAGACTGCAGGTGCGTTGACCATCCCAAAAGGGAGTACTCGCCACTGGTATAGCCCATAGGAGTGGAGAATGCTGTGACTTCCTTTGAGTCCTCACTCAGGGCTATTTGCCAGTAACCCTTGCTCAGATCTATCCTGGTGAAATACTGGCTCTTGCTTGTGGCGATCTGAGCGAACAGGTCTTCCAGGTTTGGTATGACCTCTGCATCGACCTTGGTGACACTGTTCAGACGTCTATAGTCGACACAGAATCGATGCTCACCTGACTTTTTCCTCACTAGACGACGGGTTGCACTATACGATGATTTGGACGGTTCAATCACCCAAGGTCCAACATCTTTTCTACCTCCTCCTCGATCACTTGCTTGGTGGCATATGGGATCGGGTAGGCTTTCACATGTACGGGTTTCTGTGATGTTAACTCCACCGTACATGTCTCTAGAGTTGTCCTGCCTGGTTTGTCAGTCAGGGACGCCCTATACTGTTCCAGGAGCCCCCTAACTTCCTCCTGTCTCCTACTGTCTAGCCCTTCATACAGTGACACATCCCTGTATGACTCTTCTCCTGGAAACTCAGGCAACAAAATCTCCCCTTCTTCTGCTGTGTCTCTTTCACCTCAACAATTGATTGCTGCTGCGCCTATGTGCTGAGTCTCACGCTGAATATATTTGCGGAGAAAATTCGCATGGAAAAGTTTTAGTTTCCCATTCACATCAATTCGGTATACCGACCGACCTTTTCAGTGATGGTGAATGGCCCTTTCCAATGCATCAGCAGCTTGTTGTGACCCGTGGGAAGCAGTACCAGGACTTGATCTCCCGCCTTGAGGGATTGCTTCCTCACCTTCCTGTCATATTGCTTCTTCTGAATGACCCTAGCCTTCTGCAACCTTCCCTTTGCAACCTTACATGTCTCATCCCTGTGCCCACCTTTGGAACAGGGCGAGATTGGGCCAATCAGATCGACGGCCACTCTCCTGAACGGTGTGTCAATTAAAGGGGGATGTTTAAGAGGCGCCTTCCTCTTCACCCCTCTTGTGGCTGACCTTTGACACACATCACATGACATACAGAAACGCTTGATGTCTGCCATTGCTCCTGGCCAATGAAAGTCATCAAAGATTCGGTCAGCCGTTTTGCTGGTGCCGAGATGACCCGCCATGAGCGACTCGTGACCCACTGACATGACAGTGTCACGATAACCTGCTGGTACCTCTAACTGAGTGGTCACCTTACCTGTCTTTCCCTTGGTGAACACTCGGTACAACAGCCGCCTTTCACAAGAAATTCTGTCTCACCTCCTCTAACCTCCTGTTTCTCTCCACCTCTTGCCAACTCCCAAGACTTCACGAGCGAAGGGTCTTGTTCCTGCGCTGCCCTAAAACTCATCAGGCGACACGTCCATGCCCGACTTCCTTCCTGGAACAACTAACGGTTTAACAACCTTTTCCTCCTTCTTGCTCCGTGTCTGAACTGCTGCCCTGTAGCAGTCAACAACTCAGGATCCCCTGGATCCCTTGCACCTGGAATATTTCCAATGATCAAATCGTGAAGGGGTTTCTCCATCACCAACGCAGACAACTCGCCTGAGAAGTAAGGGGTACGTACTTCTATCTTAGCAACTGGAAACTCCCTCACAGTGCCATCGATTAGAGTACAGGTCTGGATTTGCCCTGTCAAATCCCTTTATCGACCAGCGTTGTTCGTACTACACCGCATGAACAACCAGTGTCTCGTAACACTTTCACCCTCTGCTGACCAATCCACCCTTCTTCCACTGGTAACGAACCACTCAGCCTAGTGCCCTCCATCCCTGACACTGACTGCTGTCCAGTGCTAGCCACAGGCTGCACTCCACCTCTTCAGACTGAATCCCTTTTGGTTCCACTGCAGGTCGTTTCCCTTGACGACCCTTATCCACCTCTTGCAAGGCTGCTGCCTTCTGGAACCTCATGCGACAATCCCTCGCCACATGTCCCTTCTTGTGACAAATGAAACACCTAATGTCCCTTTGCCCTTCCTTCTGCCCCACCACTGGGTTTGCAGACTTTGCAGAAAACTCTCCTAGTCTCCTTGCACTCTTCTCACCTGTGCCTAGCACCTGTTTCTCCTGCACCTTAGTGCCCAAACGTGCCTCTCTATACACCTCTGCGAACTTCAATAACTCTCCTGCTGTCTCTGGCTGTCTCTCTTTCAAATGTATGGTTAACTCAGGGCCGCAACCTGACAAAATCTGTTCTTTCATAACTAGCTCTTTCAACTCAGCGAACTCCTTCTTCGTACCACTCAACTCTAACCATTTCTCAAAATAGTGATCTAGACGTGCACCAAACTGAGTGTACGTCTCCCCTGCTTGCAATCTAGCTGAACGAAATTTCTTTCTGAATCCTTCCTCTGTGAGGTCAAATCCTTTCATCAACGATTCCTTCACAGCACCGAAATCAGACTGTTGTTCTGCTGGTAACGCAGTGAAAATTTGTAATGCCTTACCCGTCAGTAACGCCGACAAAATGACTGCCCACTCTTCTGAAGGCCAACCCTGACTGGTCGCAACGTTTCGAAACGACTGATGTATGCATCAATCGAATCGGTCCCCTCCGAGAATTTTGGCAACTTGGGTCGGGGAGCATAGCTGCGCACAGAGTCACTGGAAACTGAAACTCCCATCCTCGGTGGTCTCCCTTTGTATTCTCACTTTCTCTAATTCTAATTGAATCTTTAAATTTTCTGTCTCCTGCGTTGCCCTTATTCTTTCTGTTTCCTGCGCTTCTTTATCATTGGTAGCCTGAATCCTTAATTTTTCTATTTCTTGCGCTTCTACTGCAACGCGTCGTCTTTCCGCGCGTTCATCCCTTTCCATCTTTTGCTGGTTTTCGACGAATGCTCGCAACTCTTCTCCCGAGTAACCTAGATCACGAGCGACGCTCACGAGTTGTTCAATAGGGGTGTTCTTTTCTTCCGCCATTATATCTCTTTCTTTTTTTTTTTTTGAACAAAATTTTATAACTACGACAGCCAAACTGGTGGTTACCGACACGAGTGACGTAATAGCACAATCCTATGAATGATAATATTAGCTTGGACAACGTAGTTAGTTTTTATAAGACGCCCAGCGCCTGACCCAACTATGAGAGCGAATTATAGGTAATCTGTGCGAAATGAGTACTCTGGGCTGAAATGCCAAGCCTAGTATTAACTATCTTGGAAGCAATGCCAAGCCTAGTATTTAACTATCTTGGGAACATACAGTAAGACAACCCCTTGTCTTAGGATTACAATACTTGAATCCCACCCAGCTTCCTCTCTGAGAAGTTGAACAATTATAATAAATGGGCCAGAATATCCTGGCAGGCTCGCCAATAAATTGTCAACCTCGGGTGATGTCAGTGGAGGAAGGACTAGCGCACAGCCCAAACACACTCACAGCTTGCTTACAATCTCATTCATATATCATGCATTCGTCACATCAAACCACTAGTAAAGTCTATAACTTTACTACACATGATCATAGAACGAAACATCAATGCATATGGAATCAAATGAAATAAAACATTCTCTCTTTCCTGAACTTCACAAAAATCATTTATCTAAAACATCATTAACTAACCGGGTATAAATAGATTTCTACTTTACCTGGCCAGGTGATCTTAACTATTCACGAATCACTGTCTCTTCTTTTCTTTTCTTTTTCTTTTCACTGTCACTTTCACAACACGACACAGCTGCTGGCACTGGTGTTGGTCTGATTGCACCGGTCAAGCTGGACTGCTGGCACCGGTCAGGCTGGACTGCTGATGAAAGTGGCGCTGGCCAAGTATGAGGTCGAACCCAAGTGAGGATAGAACAGTGACTATCAACATCGATCTGTTCTCCTTTCTTTCTTCCCGCATTAACACATTGCACTCTCTCTCTCTCTCTCTTCTAGTCTGCTCTTATCAAATGGGCATGGTTGCTTTTCTTTCTTTTTTTTCTTTTCTTTCCTTTCTTCTTCATTAGTTAGCAACTCTCTTTCTCTCCACATCTCTCCTCAGTCCTTCCTCTGCAGACTATCTCATGCTAATCTCTCAACTTGGTTCTCTTCTCTCCTCCCCTCATCTCTCTGCTTTTCTCTCAAGCAGACCTAGAACCTCTCCCTCTCTCTGTCTCTCTGTTCGTTCTCCCCTCGTTCTCCGTTCTCTCTCTCTCACATCTTTCTTATTCGTTCCGATCTGTCCGAAAAGGGCGAAGGGACCATTGGTCAGTATTTTTACCGCCCTGACACCCGAAGTTATCCCCCTCTAATTCCATTGGATGTTCAAATCATGACAGTCACGCCTACACACCTTACTCTCTGTGGTGGTCAATTGGTCATTTAATGATTAGCCAGATTTCACCCCCCACCACACTCTACCTTCCCCCCTTTCCTACTTGACTGGCGCCGTGTGGCTTAAGTCGTGGACACTGGTCAGTGTAAAGTGGCTAGCTGAGTCTGGGTAGGCGCCACGACGTCTGAGTAACAATGACGCTGGTTCCACAAAGTGGCTAGATGATCCTGAGCCCGGCGCTACGACTCGTCTCGCTAGACATCGAGGCGTCGGTCAAAACGGCTTAGTCAGTCTGGGTGGATCGTACCGTCTCTGCGAAGCCTCTCCACTAAGCTTAATTGGCCGGATCCGAACCATGGGCCCGGTCTACGTGGCGCCAAGATGTCTGCGTTTGGACTTATGTCCAGACAAATTGGCTGGCGACTCTCCAAGTTGGGTTGTTTCTTTCTTTTGTCCGTGACACAGTGTATAGGATTAATGCTTTGTGTGAGCACAGTGTATAGGATTAATGCTTTGTGCTCTGTCAGCACAGTGTATAGGAGTAATGCTTTGTGCTCTGTCCGCACAGTGTAGGATTATTGCTCTGTCCACAAAGTGTAGGATTAATGCTCTGTCAGCACAGTGTATAGGATTCATGCTTTGTGCTCAGGAACAATGGCAGTCTATGATCAATCACACAACTGTTCTGGTCAGGACAACACTACACTGTGTTCTGTTGTACCACAATTTGTATTGTGTTGTTTTGTCTCGTGTTGCCTTGCTATTTGTCTTTTTTTTTTCTGGCACTGATCATGTTTGTATTCTACTGTAACATAATTTTGCATGGTACTGTATTGTACATAGACTGTGCAGTACCGTACTGCGATGACCTGCGTTGTATTGCATTGGTATGTTGTGTTACGGCGTGGTGACATGTAATACGCATTACACTGTTCTCTCTCCATCTGGCTGCAATCAGAAGTGAATAATCATATCATGTTCTCTCTCCATCTGGCTGCAATCAGAAGTGAATAATCATATCATGTCATCAGGCCTAACAACATCCTCAAGATGAAAGACATGAAAAATCATGACTGCAGTGGGGCAGAGTCAACAGTACAATAGAAAGGGGGGGGAGGGGGGGAGGGAGGGGAATGAACATTAGGCAGTGCTCTATAGCACACTGACATTCAGTAAAGACATGCACTATCATACCTCAGCATCAGTAGTAGGTAACATCAGCAAAGGCATGCACAACCATACTTCAGCATCAGCAGTAGGTAACATCAGTAAAGACATGCACTACCATACCTCAGCATCAGCAGTAGCCATGGTGGGGGGAAGGAAGGGCCCACTGTAACCCTCCACCTCGTACAGAGCGGCGGAATTTATGTTGTTCACTTTGGCCAGGTGCACCATGGACTGGAAACTGTCCGACGCTGCGAAGCAAAACAACAACAGAGCTGGAAACACTGGGGTGCTTGGATACCTCCACAACATTATCACTCATCAAGGCCCTCCCATAGTGATGAACACTGCCTTTATGGATACCTCTACAACATGATCACTCATCAAGGCCCTCCATACTGATGAAGACTCCCTTTATGGATACATCCACAACATGATCACACATCAAGACCCTCCCATAGTGATGAAGACCCTTTATGGATACATCTACAACATGATCACTCATCAAGGCCCTCCATAGTGATGAAGACTCCCTTTATGGATACATCTACAACATGATCACTCATCAAGGCCCTCCCATAGTGATGAAGACCCTTTATGGATACATCTACAACATGATCACTCATCAAGACCCTCCCATAGTGATGAAGACTCCCTTTATGGATACATCTACAACATGATCACTCATCAAGGCCCTCCCATAGTGATGAAGACTCCCTTTATCATGGATACATCCACAACATGATCACTCATCAAGACCCTCCCATAGTGATGAAGACTGCCTTTATCATGGATACATCCACAACATGGTCACTCATCAAGACCTTCCATAGTGATGAAGACTCCCTTTATGGATACATCTACAACATGATCACTCATCAAGGCCCTCCCATAGTGATGAAGACTCCCTTTATCATGGATACATCCACAACATGATCACTCATCAAGACCCTCCCATTGTGATGAACACTGCCTTTATGGATACATCCACAACATGATCACTCATCAAGGCCCTCCCATAGTGATGAAGACTCCCTTTATGGATACATCCACAACATGATCACTCATCAAGGCCCTCCCATAGCGATGAAGACTCCCTTTATGGATACATCCACAATATGATCACTCATCAAGGCCCTCCCATAGTGATGAACACTCCCTTTATCATTATGGATACATCCACAACATGATCACTCATCAAGGCCCTCCCATAGCGTAAGGACTGCCTTTATCATTATGGATACATCTACAACATGATCACTCAAGGCCCTCCCATAATGATGAACACTCCCGTTAGTTTATGGATACATCCACAACATGATCACTCATCAAGGCCCTCCCATAGTGATGAACACTCCCTTTCTTTTGAAAAATAATGGAACCGTTCACACCCCATGCTCTTCCCCTCCCTATGAAATCGTCTTTCTGTAAAAGAATATTGAAAGCTTTCTGTTTTCTCTGGTCTGGAATATTGGAACCTTTCTGTTTTCTCTGGTCTGGAATATTGGAACCTTTCTGTTTTCTCTGGTCTGGAATATTGGAACCTTTCTGTTTTCACTGGTCTGGAATATTGGAACCTTTCTGTTTTCTCTGGCCTGGAATGTTGGAACCTTTCTGTTTTCTCTGGTCTGGAATACTGGAACCTTTCTATTTTCTCTGGTCTGGATTTAACCCTGAATAAAGACTCCCTCTTTTTAACAGAACAATTACCACAGAGACAGGATTGGGGGTTACTTAAGTTGGATCATCTGTGGCAGCATTGTAATTTGTATGCATATAGATTCCCAAACACACAAATAAAATTTGCAAATGTATACTTGAATGTAATGCAAAAGACTGTACTAAAATGAGACAAGCCAGTTTACAACTTATACACGCGCACACGCGCACATGCACACACACACACACACACACACAAACACACAACACACACACACACACACACACACACACACACACACACTACAGATCAGGTAAAATGAAAACGGAATGGCGAAGTAAAACAAACAAACAAACAAACAAACAAGCAAACAAAACAGCAACAACCACCACAAATTTCCATCAGGATGAACGCTGTGCATTTTTCGTGTTATTGTCATATATATGACTGTCCTGTCATGTCTCTTTGCAATCATCTTCATTTTCTTTCTTTTTTTCTTCATCACCCTATCAGCAATGCTCTCCAGAGCACCAATAAAATGTATACTGTCGTTATTCTCCATCACAACCAAAACTGATCACAAAAACTATCATGCTACTAATGCTCCACTTCTCTTCACCAAACCACCACACCACCACCACCTCCACTTTCACCACATTATCAGCACTGCGCCCATCACCATCATAACCATATCACACCCTTATTACATTTAGTGATTTACTACAACAATCACCACAGGAGTATCACACATCCACCACAACCACCATCACCAAACTAACACCCCATCAACATCATTACTGCACTCTCTCACCTTTATCGCTACCACCACCATCACCCACACCAGTATCATACACACTCATCCCACATACCACATCCCTCACCCACCCCTACACCACATAACTGTCAACCACACACCACTGCCATCACCACAGAGCCACATCCCCATTGCCACTCAGCCATACACACGTCTAAACCATCACCATCACATCCCCCACCCCCACACCACATACCTGTTAACCACACGCTACCACCATCACCACATTACCAGATCCCCATTGCCCCTCCACCACACACACAACTAAACCATCACCATCAGTGTAACCACAACCACCGCCACCATCAGTGAAAGATCCCCATCCGTGTCACTCACATGGTAGCGTTCCCCAGAAGTCTTCCGTCAGAACAGACGCCACAGAGGCAGCGTCAGCCATCTGCAGGACACACAGCGACCACACCACGTCCAGCCACAGCCACGGGGACGACGCCTGCAAGTGCTGCACCTCGGCCAGCTTGACGATCCGCTGCACCAGCTGTCTGCTCTGCACTGTGTCCACATTCAACCTGGCTATCAACAGAAGCAATCCCACTTTGTCTGAAACCTCCAGAGATTCCAGCACAGATCCATTCTGGGTTAGAGCACTGCCGTCACTGACAACGTCACCTGATGCTGAAGATGGAGGAGCCGGGCTTTTCCCCTCCAGGATGTCCATCAACATCGGCAGAATGTCGCCATCTTTCCACCGGAGGCGGGAGAAAGACGTGATGATCGAGGACACAAGTTTCGGACTGAGGTCAGCTTGTCTGTGGCGGAGTTCTGCACTGACCTTGGACAGAACAGGGGGGTCAAACACGTTCAGAACGCACAGGGCGTACAGGAGGTTGGTCAACTGCACCGTGGACAGAACGGACACCGAGGTTTTGTTCAGGTGGTAGACGATGGCCCTGATGAGGGGAGTGTTACGGTGGCGCTGGCGAGACAGCAGGTAGATGATGCGGTACAATTCTTTGGGGCTGGCTTTATCCACAACATCCAGCGCTCTGTCCTCTAACCGTTCCACAAGTCCCTAGCACCAAGTATAAAACAAAAAATAAATAACAAGAAGAACAGAAAAATAAAGTATGTTCCAAATCATCAATAATGCAATAATCCTGCATCATGTCAAAGGCAAAACAAACAACCCACAAGCACATAGTCTGCTATTATTCTTAGCTTTTACAATCTGGCTGCACTCAGAAAGAGCATCTTAATACGGGTGTAGACTAACTAGTACAAGTCACTCCTACCTGAACAGCAAATTCAGAATTAGAGGCCTAAACCACTGTATCATCATTTGTGTATGAGGAAAATTAGAATGTACAGTTAAAAAGAAAAACAAGAATGTTTTTCTAGCCATAAGTTGGAAACTTGTGCTGATCAATGTTCCAAGATTGCCAGCAGATGATACATCTCAAAGAACTGACCTAACACATTCTGGCCTCCGATAAAATGTCATTTCTCTCAAAGAATTGACCTAATGCATTCTGGCCTCTGATAAAACGTCATTTCTCTCAAAGAATTGACCTAATGCATTCTGGCTTCCCATAAAACGTCATTTCTCTCAAAGAATTGACCTAATGTATTCTGAATTCCCATAAAACATCATTTCTCTCAAAGAATTGACCTAATGCATTCTGGCCTCCCATAAAACGTCATTTCTCTCAAAGAATTGACCTAATGTATTCTGGCCTCCGATAGAACGTCATTTCTCTCCAAGAATTGACCTAATGTATTCTGGCCCCCGATAAAAGTAAAACGTCATTTCTCTCCAAGAATTGACCAAATGCATTCTGGCCTCCGATAAAACGTCATTTCTCTCCAAGAATTGACCTAATGCATTCTGGCTTCCGATAAAACGTCATTTCTCTCAAAGAATTGACCTAACGCATTCTGGCCTCCCATAAAACGTCATTTCCAGGCAAACGAGTCATGACTGGTGATATATTCAAATCAAGCATGTACAGTTTTCATTAATTTCAGCTGACTTCTCTTAGCCAAAAGGTTACTTTTCTGTTACCACTGCTTAATTCATACTTTGTGGATAAACATGAAGAAATACATGGCAGGCACTAGGACTCTTAAAGAGGCTGACTCAGAGGTGTGCACAGATAAACATAAAGAAATACATGGTTGGCACTAGGACTCGCTAAAGTTCATGCAAGGCTTACATGACACAGACAGACCACAACTCCAGCTCCATCAAGATAGAGACACAAGAGGAAACTCTCTAAAACTAGAAAAAAGACATTGCAGACTAAACATGCGTTCGAACTTCTTTGCGCAGCGAGTGGTGTCCACATGGAACAGTCTTCCAGATAAAATGTGGTGACGGCCCGAGCATTAGTGAGCATTTCAAAAGAAGACTGGATGCCCATTGGGAAAGTCTGTCAAACAAATTTGACCCCAGCTGTTACAACTAGACTGCTTTTGCCATGCCACGCACGCAAGTCTAGTTTGAACAGGAGTGGTGAACAGGCCTTGTAAAAAGGCCTCAAACACCCAACATATCAAGTATCAAGTAAGTATCAAGTAAGTATCAAGTAAAGAGGCTGACTGACTCAGTTGTGTGCGGCCCACTCACCTGACCGGCTGAGGACACTTCCTGAACGACGTACATGAGGAAAATGATGTCCTTGGGACTGGTCAGCTCCACCCAGCGCCGCTCCAACATGCTCAGTGCCTGCTGAACCACGCTCTCCTGCAGACCGCGGCCCTCCTTGTGCCGCAGGTGGAGCTGCAGGGTCTGGATCACCAGGGACAGCGGCAGGCGACGCATCAGCCACACCATCTGACCAACACACGCAATTGGTGGCACCACAGGCAAACATCATCGCTGGGGAGTCCCACGCTCCAGTTACAGCTAAAATCATGTTCACCTACTGTGTCAAAGGTCATCAAAATATTGACCTCTGGATTTCAATCCACACATCTGAAAGGTGAGATAAGGTCTTTAGAATTAGTTTTTTTTACTGTTAAGATTTACTTATATTTCTTGTTAACGTGTCTGTTATCTCATTTTGCAAAACTTTACTCTCATCCGTGGTTTATATACAGTATTATATTTCATGGAAAAATTTTTAGTTTTTAAAAATATCTTATTACAGCCTAGGTGATCACACGGGATGTTATTAAGCTGCTATCCTCTCATGACATGATAGAGGACAAAGAGTCCTGTTCTGCAAAAAACAAAAATAAAAGCAATGTGCACAGTATTTCTGAAAAATGAATAACATGGTAACTAGTCAATCATCCAATAGATAGGTAAATATAGACAGACTGAGTGAAAGACAAAAAAAGTCACATAGGCAGATAAACAATGGATGGATGGATGAATGGAATATGGAGAGAAGAGACAGAGACTAGACAGACAGACAGACAGAGAGACAGAAGACAAACAGATAGGTAGATAGATACTGATTAAATAAGAGTCTGACAAAGTAGATTGAACACTGTTATTGTCATGCTTTTTTTGTTTTTCTTCTCTCCTGTATTACCAGTGGAGACTGCAAACCAGATATAACCAGCCAACCAAAAAATTCCCAGCCAAAAAACTAACACACACACACACACACACACACACACACACACACACACACGCATGCACACACACACACACCACACACACACACACACACAAAACATTACCTGCATGGCCAGAGACTTGACAATGTAGACGTCAGAATGGGTCACCTCATACAGACTCTGCAATGTGCTCAAGATGGCTTTGGGACTCAGACGCGTGATGTTCTCATCAATCACCTTACACACTGGCTTCAGCCGACTGTCCTCCAGCAGAGCCTCCACCTCCCCCACAGAGGTCTGACCTTCCTTGTACAGCCAGCACAGTCTTTGCACAACGACACAGGCCAGAACACTGAGTCCACTTTCTGGGCCAAGTCCATCAGCTCTTCGAATGAGGCAGCCAAAATCACCTGCATCTTTTCTTCATTCTGAATTTTCGATGCCTGAATCTCTGTCTTGTCAGCTTTCTGCTGAGCAATGTCACACACTGAGCAAGTGCTGTGGAAAGGGCGTGAACTATGACAGCAGGAGGGATACAGTGTGTGGACAGATTGCTACACCCAGGCTGGCAGCAGGCGCAGCAGGACTGGTCGGCAAACCTGCTGATAATGGTTTCAGCAGTCACATTTCATGCCGCCTATGCTCAGTGATGCGGTGTGCTGAATGTACAGTCGAAGGCAAGGTCGCCACATCCAGCGGAGTGGACTGCTGGCCTGACAAGGAAGCATGGTCAGCGATGGGGACTACCACTTCTGCAGCGTTTCCTGACGTCTTGATACCTGGCAACATGTGCCAGCAAGAAACGAAACTGAAAAAAACAAGTTCCAGATACAATGTAACTTGTGTATAAACATACATATATGCAGACTTGCAATAAAACACGCATGCACACACACACACTGACAGGGCACCCTGACAGAACTGAATTTGCCACAGCTGGCAAATTCAAGTGCATGTATTATGAAGGAATCTTCCACTTAGATAAGATAATGTTGCTTATAGCCCAGCCGACCACAAAGGGCCACATCAGGGCTGAATCTTCCACTTAGAAAATGCCTAATGCCTTAGAAGGACAGATCAAAATGATTAATGGCTGAAATTCTTATTTAAGTTGGTTGGTTATCTTTAAAAACAGCTTTAGTTAAAATCATCCATCAACTTGTTCTATCATTTTCTCCCTCGAAGCTTTTTTTAGGGGGGGGGGGGGGGGGGGGGGGGGGGGGGGGGGGGGGGCTCTTTCATGCTTTTCAGTGGAATATCCTTGAGCCACATGTCCACTCCATAACAAAAAAAATCATTCTCTTTGCTGATTTTGTTCAACAAAATTATACCACTGACAACTCTTCAAGTTCTTCAACGTGCACTTATTTGCACGTTGCAAATGAGACCTTGGTTTACGGTGATAAACTCTCATACTAATGATCATTACCAAACCCAGTATAATTTGACGAGGAGGGAGTGTAAAACAACAGATCCATGTTTGTTTTGTTTTCAAATCTTGCGAGTTATCCATTGCTTTGTGAGGGATTATCTGGTTTGGACTTCAATCGATCTGGTGTTTGAAGGCACTGGTGGTGCTTCAAAACCACCACAGGGACGACCACGCGTGACAGTCTTCAGTTCCACCGCCTCTTTTTATGTGATATTGCCATGCGACTCCCAGCTTTCTTCTTTCTTTTTTTTTTTTTTTTTTGGTCCTGAAAGAGCCGATGGTTCAATATCACCTTAGCACTACCATAATGGAAAACGTTATAACTGTGATAACATGAGGCATACATTTCAATTTTCGGTTGATCATTTCGGACTTTTGCTGCACCGCCATAGGACAATCTGTTGTGTTACATCAACCGTCTTATAATAATGAGATCGATGGAATTAGAAAGGAAGTGATAAATTCTCATTTCATACAAACGCATTGATAAAGTTCATACTTTGGACTGTTAAAACATTCATACAAAACTCCGATCGTTAGTCAAAAAACAAAGTTACGTTATCACCTTGTCGTCCGCTAAAATCTCAGGAGAGAGAGGATAACTCTTGTTCCTAAATTGATTATTCTCTTTCCAGTATGAAGAGTGCGCAAATGTAGAACCCACGTGTGTTTGACCGAGAGATTTCCGTTTTACAGTGTCAGTTGCCTACCCTATGTCATGTTGGAGTGGTATGTTTGTCGGGTGATTCTGCCATGAAATCGTTATGAGCCTTACACGTACCATTCGTCCATGACGTTTCACTTTTTGTTTTTTCTGTGGATAAACGTTACTGTCAAACAGCTATCGCACCAGCCTGTCTGCTGAAAAGCTACCTCGCCAGGACACCCCATCTCTCTCTCTCTCTCTCTCTCTGGCTGATGAAATACAAGCTGCTTGTTTCTTACGCGACGATCTGCTTGAAGCAGAACGGAAGTCGGATGACTTTAAAAGGCAACGTAATAAAGTCAATTCACTCAAACGGACAGCGAAAATGATTTTTTTTTCGTGAACTTGTAGCCAACAAACAAAATTCGAAGTCCATATGGCAAGCAATAAATGAACTTACGAATAAAACTTCACAGTCAAAGACAAATCCCATTACCAGCATAACACCAAATGAACTCAACCAACAGTTTATAACAGTTGCAGAACACATTGTCAAAGAAAAAAATACTGACTCAAATGAATTACAATTTTTTTTTTTTTTTTAACTTTTGCAATGCTAAGAACATTCGTTCAGCAACACCAGTTCCGCCTATGACAGTTAGTGATGTTTGCCAAGCTTTATGCCAATTAAAACAGACAGGAAGCCACGGACTTGACGGGATTGATGGAAAAATACCGAAACTATCAGCACCTGTTATATGTGAAACTCTTACCTACAATCACAATTTATGCATTGATAAATGTCACTTTCCCGCTCAGTTCAAAGTTGCAAAAGTAGTACCCGTTTTCAAATCTGGAGACAAATCTGAGCCATCGAGCTACAGACCTACATCCATTTTGCCAGTTCTGTCCAAGCCCTTGGAAAAACATATAAATAAGCATCTTTGCCACCATTTTGATCCTCCAACCTACTAAATAAACATCAATCAGGATTCAGGAAAAATCATTCGTGTCATACAGCGCTTACAAACCTAGTAGATCAATGGCTAGCCAGTGTTAATGAGAATAAATATTGTGGCGCACTGTTTGTTGATTTTGCAAAGGCTTTTGATGTAATTGATCACAAATTGTTATGCAGGAAGCTTTTATCATACGGTATCACAGGAAATACCTTCCAACTAATAACATCATTCCTAGAAGACCGTCAACAAATTGTTTGTGTCAACAACAATTAATCAGAGAAGCTACCTATCAAACATGGCGTACCCCAGGGTTCTGTGTTAGGTCCGTTGCTGTTCTCAGTGTATATAAATGATCTCCCTCTTTATATTGAGGATTCGTGTGAACTCTTTTGTGATGATACAACTGTCCATACAAGTAGCTCCAGCTTGGAAGCTGTTTTCACTTCATTACAGAAGAATGCTGATATCTTAAGTAATTAGTGCAATGTAAATCACATGTCACTAAATCCTAACAAAACAAAACTAATGCTGATAACAACAAGGCAGAGAAGACAAAACATAACCCCACAGCCTCCATCTGTTTTATCAATAATCAGGAAATTGAAGTGGTGGATAGCCATCGAGTTCTAGGCGTACATGTTGATAATAATCTTTCTTGGTCTTATCACCTTCGCAGTTTATGTAAATCAATATCCAGACAAACATATCAGCTGTGCAGGATTGGGCATTTCTTAAACCTTCATGCCAGGAAATTGTTCCTACACGCACATGGTCTCTCTTCAATCAATTTTTGTTCAACACTATTTGATTCTGCTAGTGCTAATGCCATGAAACCTCTTACGAGTGTCTACAAAAGAGCGCTTAAAGCAGTCCTATTAAAAATCATCTAGTCTTAGTGAAGGGGATTATACTAAAGCGGGGGCTCTTCCGTTAAAAGGAATGTTTGCTGTCAACAAATGTCTGTTAATGCAAAAAATTGCATCGGGTTTAGCACCACAAACTCTTCAGTCTAAATTTAGCATAAACCCAAGGGATTCAACCAAATTCCAGGTTCCCACACCTAGAATAGATCTATTTAAATCAAGCTTATCTTACTCAGGTAGTGTGGTTTGGAATTCACTTCCACTACATTTCCGATGTACTCAAATTACAGAATCCTCCAGGGAAAAACTAATTACACATTTTACAGCAGACCATTGCTATTAGGGACAAAATACTTATACCAGGGCATCCCTCTGTTTTGCTGCATATTAAACTGATACGCCGTGTGCTTTCCACTGATGTTTTTAAAATCAGAAAATGATAAATGAGAGATAAGGTTACTATCGGTTTTATTAATGATTATAATTATATCATGATGAATGACTGTTGTGGTCGCTGGTTTTATTGGTGCATTGTCACTAATTGATTGATGTATTAATACTCTGACTTCTTGGAGCACTATAACTACAAGGTGATGAATGTGTGTCCGGTTTACTGTTGATCATATTGATGGGGAAGGTAAATTATAATGGCATCTCTCTCCTCTCTCTCTCTCTCCTCTCTCTCTCTCTCTCCTCTCTCCTCTCTACTCTCTCTCCTCTCTCTCTTCTCTCTCTCTCTCTCTCTCTCTCTCTCTCTCTCTCTCACACACACACACACACACTACACACACTACACACACACACACACACACACACACACACACACACACACACACACACACGCGCGTGCGCGCGCGCGCGCGCGCGCGTTTGTCTTTTGATCTCCCTTGCATCTTTGGGTGGATCCTCAAGCGTAGGCTCAAAGATTGTCCCCTACATTTTACACTATTTGCATAACAGCAACTTTGTTCCTCCCCACACTTTCATTTGGTTTCATTTACTACCCTACACTGGCTGCTTTGGGGGTGCTATTGGATTCTTTTTTTGCACCCTTGGTGGTGAGAACACCACAGTATTATGAACTGTGGTGTGTCTCTATTTGACGCCAGGAGCGCAGACACAACCAGCCGTGTCTCCCTGATGAGTTCCGACCCAGCGGACGAAAGGCCTCGGAGCAGGCAATACAAATACATCTGCCTTCAAAAGGGATTGCGATGGTTCCCTTATGCAGCTAGTGAAGAGTTTTCATATCTATAATATATTTTCTTAATTTAATGTTCCCAGTTTCTCCATCTTCAAACTCTCCCCCCCCCCCCCCCCCCCTCCTCCTTAAGTCCAAATCTTTGCCAAGTCATTACTATGAAGACAGTTCAGTTTGTTGGCCTGCACTTGTTTTTCCCCCACTATTAGATTGTTCGTCTATGTATACTGAACAACATTAAAAACGCACCGTTTTGATTTGCCGATTTCCCATTTGGAAAAAATGTGTATTTGGATTTGGTATGTTAACACAATTTTTAAGGGACACAGATTCACACTGCCTCGGTTTCTCCGCGCTTGCCGACATTCGTGTGACGCCCACGTGCAACTCGCCCAAAACACTTTTTTTGCCACTGGGGCCGAGACTGAACGTAGCTCATCTGTTTCTTTGTCTCAAATGGTGAGTTTGAAGTCATGCCGACTGGAAAACGGTATCAGTTGTCATTCGACCAGGTGAAGTGGTCCGTAAACAATACCGCGACTGTCTATGCAAGAACGCGAGCGAGCCATTGGAATGTTGATGGTCGGTATGTCATCGAGAGAGACAGCCAGACAACTGAACTGCAGTCACTCTACAATTGTAAGGCTATCACAACGTTTGGCAGCGACTAGTTCCACCACTGATCGGCGCCGAACGGGCCAACCTCGTGTTACCACACCAGCGCAGGATCGATACATTCGACAGCTTCATCTTCGTAATCGATTCCTTACAGCAGCAGAAACGTGTCGCCAGGTGGTTGGTCGACGGGGTCCAGTGTCTGGACAAACCGTTCGACGTCGATTGCAAGAATCAGGGCTCAATGCAAGACGCCCTCATGTTGGCCCAGTCCTCACCCGTAGACACCGTCAGCAACGCCTGCAGTGGGCCAACCAGCATCTGCCATGGACACGACGTCAGTGGAGAGCTGTGCTGTTCTCTGACGAAAGTCGCTTCGCGTTATCTCATGCTGACGGGAGAATGAGAGTCTGGAGGCGTGTCGGGGAATGCTACGCCAACTGCTGCATGTTTGAAGCCGATAGATGGGGAGGGGGCAGTCTGATGGTTTGGGGGGCATTCAGTCATGACTACCGGACACCTCTGTACTTTTTTGACAACCATGTGAATGCCAACACGTACCAGCAGGTGCTGCAGAACCACGTCGTCCCACTGTTTGGCCAGCACCCGGAGCTGCAGTTCTTCCAGCATGATAATGCACGACCCCACATCGCAAGAGCCACCGCTGCGTTTCTCCAGGCGAACAACATTGCCGTGTTGCCCTGGCCATCTCTGTCCCCTGACATGGCTCCCATTGAACACGTCTGGGATGAGCTGGGGCGTCTTGTGGCCCGTGGAAGACGTCCACAGACTCTCGATCATTTGAGGCACGCACTGACCGAGGAGTGGGATGGACTGCCACAGGCGTTCTTGCACAACCTTGTCTACTCCATGAGGAGGCGCTGCCAAGCGTGCATCGGGGCAAATGGCGGACACACTCGGTATTAGAGCTCATGGACGGACATGCTCGTCGTGGTGTACTTTTTGACAGGGACCCTAGTGAAGTCAACAGCTAATTTCAGATGAATTCGGCCATTCTTGTCAAGAACAGACATTTTGTTTAATTGAAAAATGGATGCATAATCAAATATGCTTACTTTCTTTAAATAATTCTGTACTACCAACGTTGTCTGGGTCTTTTGGCAAGCGGTGCGTTTTTAATGTTGTTCAGTATATTTGTCTGACTTTATTCAAGTTTAAAAGGCTGTGCCAGTCTTGAATAAAAGTTACTCTCTGTTAGGTTTTCTTATGGGAGCAAAAGTTACCCCACTTGTTTACTCTTTTAGAAAGTCAAAGATCACGTCAGGTGGGACATCCCTGAACAAAGTTTTTGTGGAGTCTGCTGTAAAGTGTTTATGTCTCACTTCGTGCAAGTCCCAACACTCAAAAAGAATATGTTTCACTGTGAGTGGAACATGACATGGAATACACCACGGAGCTTCAACACCTTTTAAAAGATAAGAATGGGTGTAAAACGAGTGGCCTCTGTGTGTGTGTGTGTGTGTGTGTGTGTGTGTGTGTGTGTGTGTGTGTGTGTGTGTGTGTGTGTGAGCCAACGTACAGCTCGTGTAATTTTTTGTGAGTATGCGGTTGAAAATGGAAGGGGGGTGGGGTGGGGGTGGGGAGTGAAGGTGGGTAGATAGTGATGTAACTAGTTCCTTTGTCTTTCTTTCCTTTTATTTATTTCTCTCTTGCTTGCTTGCTTGCTTCCTTTCTTTCTTTTTCTTTCTATCCTATTCTTCTTCTTCCCCTTTCACATTTTTTTCTTTTTTTGTTTTTTGCATTTAGCGTTAGACATTTTTTACTTTCTTATCCCCCCCCCCCCCCCATAACATTTACACGTAGATCTCTCTCTCTCTCTCTCTCTCTCTCTCTCTCTCTCTCTCTCTCTCTCTCTCTCTCTCTCTCTCTCACACACACACACACACACACACACACACACACACACACACACACACACACACACAGAGTAAGTATTGACCTATGTTTTGTTTGTAACGCATTCGGCTAGATTATTTCGACTGCAGAAATAATTCTGCAGAGCAGTTTCCTTTTCGATACGTTTCTTTCTTTTATGTGTATGTGTGTTGTGCTTTTGTGAGCTGTTTGAAAGAACACTGGTAATTGCCCCCTTTGGCCTAAAAGCCAATTAGGCTATGGTCAACAAAACTGTCAAACTCTCTCTCTCTCTCTCTCTCCTCTCTCTCTCTCTCTCTCTCTGTCTGTCTGTCTGTCTGTCTGTCTGTCTGTCTGTCTGTCTCTCTCTCTCTCTCTCTCTCTCTCTTCTCTTCTCTCTCTCTCTCTCTCTCTCTCTCTCTCTCTCTCTCTCTCTCTCGTTGAATGTTCGATGATACGTAATAGCTTACTCATTCTCCATAATCCCATGACCTTGTTTTTTTGTGTGTGTGTTGAGATGTTAAAATATTTCGCACAATTACACTTTCTTTTTACTGTCTCTTCTCCTTGCAGCCCATATTCTCAATCTACACCCATTCCACCCCCACCCCACCCCCATTCCATCGGTCACATTTTCCCCCCAATCCACTATTACCATCGTTGCAATTCATATTGTTATAATTTCGTTGTATATAGGCCTGTAGCTCAAATACGAATAAACAGCTTCAACTCTCCTCTCTCTCTCTCTCTCTCTCTCTCTCCTCTCTCTCTCTCTCTCTCTCTCTCTCTTCTCTCTCTCTCTCTCTCTGAGTGTATAGATATGTTTCTCATTCCGTATTATCATGAACTTGTTTTCTTTGATTACAGAAATACAGACGGTGCACCTCTGGCTCCCCCTCATTACCTTGGCCGCACCAAGCCCCCACCCCTCACCTTTTTCTCTCCCCCCCCCCCCCGCCCCCCCCCCCCCCCCCCCCCCCCCCTCGCCCGCGTGATTCTATCGTTTTCATGGGTCAGATGCCACTGTTAGGCGCGCTCAAAGCAGTTTGTTCCATCGATCAGCTTGACAGTTCAATCACCAATGGGAGAACATGCCAACACATGTCTGAAACAGTGCGCCTGTACTGCAGACAGTTGATGTGTGTGTGTGTGTGTGTGTGTGTGTGTGTGTGTGTGTGTGTGTGTGTGTGTGTGCCTGTGTGTCTGTGTGCACGTGCGCGCATATGCACGTTTGTGTACGGGGTGGCGGACCTTGCAGTTTTATTTTATTTGTTTAATCTGGAAGTACTTAAAACTCCCTATGAAGATACTGGTTCCACTGAAATATCTACGCACTTTCCAACTCGTCATCTGTTAGTTTTCCCGCATCACACCTCCTGTCACCTTTTGATGGTGAAGTCAGAAACGGTGCTTAGCCCGCTATGAAGCTATGTGCGAGAAAAGGCGTGAGTACCAGACTCCACGGGGCTATGTGATCTAAAAAAATTATAAAAAAAAAAAAGTGTTGCGGCTGAAATTGTCGCTTGATGTCGTCGTGTGAGGAACCGCACCTCATGGGGGATAACGCTGCATGAATCTGACCCACAGCATCAAACATCAGAACAGATGTTGGGTCACTCGTTGGTTGCTCACCCAAATGATTGAAACAACAAACAAGAACAGGAAATCGATTACAAAGAAGAAAAAAAACCCTCATCACACACAGACAGAATAAGCGATCCTTCTGTTGTTATCGAGAGAGAGAGAGAGAGAGAGAGAGAGAGAGAGAGAGAGAGAGAGAGAGAGAGAGAGAGAGAGAGAGAGAGAGAGAGAGCAGACAGACAGACAGAGAGGGGGGGGGGGCTGATTGATTGATTGATGATCTTTATTCCAAGATAAGGAAGAACATTCTTTTTAGTATAGAAAACTAATACACAATGGTGATTCACATTTGTACTGAAACACATTAAAAGGATCACACACTACTACTTCTACTACTATGACGACGACGACGACGACGACGATGACGACGACGCAGCATCTAATGCATGGAAAGAGGATGTAGAAGCATTAATCACCAAATTAGGAGAGAGAGAGAGAGAGAGAGAGAGAGAGAGAGAGAGAGAGAGAGAGAGAGAGAGAGAGAGAGAGAAGAGAGAGAGAGAGAGAGAGTGGGGGGAGGGGGAGGGAGAGAGAGAGAGGGGGGGGGGGGGCAGACAGGCAGACAGAGACAGAAACAGAGAAACACAGGGACAGAAGCAGAGGCACACAGAGACACAGGAACAGAAAGAGACAGAGAACTACAGAGAAACAAAAAAACAACAACAAAAAAACAATAAAAAGAGAGGGGGGGGGGATGAAAAGGGAAGAAGGACTGTTACTGCCTTAGAGTTGGGACAAAAGAGAGGACGAAAGAAAGAGGCGAGGGAAGGGGGAGAGATGTGGAATAGAGAATTAAGGAGGAGGGGAGAAGGAGGAACCTTGGAGAACCGGGTTTGAATACTAGTTACGAAAATATAAGATTATACACTATTCATCCGCTGAATAATATAAGTAAGAAGCTTAATGATAAATGCTCATTCATACATAATGAATCAGTCCGTTTATTGTTTAAGTCATTCTGTCGGTAATACGCTTGGTGTTCTGAAAACTTTCTGAAGTTAAATGTCAGCAAAACAAAAGAACTGGTGATAGATTTCCGTAGAGCCCCATCCCCCATTGCAGACCTTGTAATTGATGGTCAAAGTGTGGAAAGGGTGTCTCAGTAAAAAATATCTGGGCACAGTAACTGACAACAAACTAACTTGTGATTTCAACACTGCAGCTATTCATAAGAAATGTCAGTCCTGGGTTTACTGTTTGTGCAAAAGCTGCGCTCACTCCATGTAAACTCAAAAATCCTTGCAGTTTTACAGATGTTTTATTGAATCTGTCTTAACCTTTGACTTCTTGTGCTGGTTTGGTGGGCTCAATGTGAAAAAAGAATGTGTTGAACAAGACTGTGAATGTGTGTGGGAAAGTTGTGGGTGAAAGGCAAGCGAGCATGAGTGAATTGTATGAGAAGCATGCAGTACGAAAGGCAAGATATAAGCAAAAGACTCCTCACATGTCCTGGCCCATAATTATGAACTGCTGCTATCTGGCCGATTGGTCAGAACAAAAGAGAGTTTTATCCCAATGTCTATATCCCTTCTCAACAAGCAATAAGTGTGTGTGTGTGTGTGTGTGTGTGTGTGTGTGTGTGTGTGTGTGTGTGTGTGTGTGTGTGTGCGTGCGTGCGTGCGTGCGTGCGTGTGTGTGTGTGTGTGTGTGTGTGTGTGTGTGTTCGTTCGTTCGTTCGTTCTTTGTTTTTACGTCTTTTCACCATAAGTGATATTAGACCAAAGTGTGCGTGAGTGAGTGTATTCTGTCTGTGAGTGTGTGTGAGAGTGTAAATGTGTGAGGTAATGAAAACTGTGAACACTGCATTAACAGTAAAGAGGAAATGTTAAAAAATACATGTAACAAATAAAATGCAAAATACAGAAACGTGGGTGGGTGGCTGTGTCCCACACCACTAATCTACATTGGAAGAAAAAAAAATCTACAGGAATGACCTGATGGGGTGTGAATCAGGGATTCGGCAGTTTGTAGTAAAACGTTTGTGTCATATAATAAATCATCTATGTTTTCTTCCGAAACATTCTTTGCTGTGACTGAATCAGGTAGAAAACATCGGAGACTTTCACAATGGATTACAATGTGATTAACTGTGATTTGTGCACCACACAGGTAATATACATTTTTGGAGAATTTTGTTTTTAAAGCGTTAATTTTTAGGCGGAAAAAAAGGTAAGTTACAAGTCTAGAATAATATAACGGTGTATTTGACAACTTTCTCGATACAATTTCCAACGGAACTGCAGCTGTATTTTGTGTTAGAGTCTTTTCATCAGAACGTCTGCTAAATTTTTACCATGCTGTTGTTTCCAGCAGCCTGTAATTTTCATAGAGTGACAAAGGAAGTGTCATGTCTACAGTCTTCTCTAAACCTTTTGCGCCTCTTTTAGCAGCTCTGTCGGCCATTTCGTTTCCACTTATGTTACAGGGCGAAGGCACCCAACAGAACTCAATGACTGCCTTTAGCCGACAAGCAATGTAATAAATAATGAATTTCGTACATAAGGTCAGGCCGTGTATCGGTACTGAAGGAGTTCAGTGAACATAAAACCGATTTAGAATCCACCAATATCACAGTTCTAAATACTGTCATTGGAAAGTTCACCAAGAATTCTAAAGCAAGCATGATGGCTGTCAATTCGGCTATAAAAATTGACATTTTTTTTGCCGATGTAGAAAACATTTTTCAATTTTCAGTGCCGGTATGACAAAGGCCGCACCAACATTATCATTGTCAAGTACGGAGCCGTCTGTAAAAACCTGAAGATGATTTTGATATTTTTCATAGATACGTGTTTTTGCAATTGAATTCATAACATTTATATTTTCTTCTTTTCTCAATTTAGAATAGCTGAGATCATATGACGGTTTTAATGTTTCCCATGGTGGTATAAGCGCGAATGATGGTCTTATTGACATGTCTTTGATGCTTATTCCTGAACTTTCAATTAAATTAGAAGTATATGTTGCTATTGTCATTAGCGACGATGTGTGTGTGTGTGTGTGTGTGTGTGTGTGTGTGTGTGTGTGTGTGCGTGCGGGATAGGGGGTGGACAAAGGGAGGGGGGGGGGGGGGGGGGCGCGTATACATATATATGTATGTGTGTATGTGCTTCTATGTGCGTGTATGTGCGAGTGTGATTGAATAAATGTGTATGTATATTAGGTGTGTGTGAGGGCGTGTGTGTGTGTGTGTGTGTGTGTGTGTGTGTGTGTGTGTGTGTGTGTGTGTGTGTGTTATGGTTGTTTACTAAAGGTGTTTTACTGTTCTTTGCCATAATTATTCACTTAACTGCTTTTTTATGTTGTGTATTTTTATCATTTGTGCGCAACAATGAAAATTTGATTTGATTAAGGCATGCTTGTTACCGATTGTTCTATTATTTTCGTGTTAATTAATTTATTTATTCATGTGTGTGTGCATGTGTGTGTGTGTGTGTGTGCGCGCATACATGTGAGTATAATTATGCGTGTGTGCATGTGTATGAGTGTGCGTGCGTGCGTGCGTGCATGTGTGTGTGTGTGTGTGTGTGCGTGCGTGCGTGCGTGCGTGCGTGCGTGCGTGCGTGCGTGTGTGTGTGTGTGTGTGATCTGACTACTTTTATGTGTTTTGCTATTATTTACCATTATACATGTATTTTAAAATTCTGTGAAATCAAGTTTGACCATGACATAATACTGAAAATCTATTGTAAGTATTGGTGTTTACTCAAATGGATTTTACTATTGCTTGATCATTTATTATGTGCATCATCATCATCATCATCTCATCATCATCATCATCATCATCATCATACTTTGATGCTTCTTTTAATCAGAATTTAGGTCTGACAGTGTTGTTTCTGTTTTTAGCAAATTCTGAAAATTAGTAAGTGGTGTGTGTGTGTGTGTGTGTGTGTGTGTGTGTGTGTGTGTGTGTGTGTGTGTGTGTGTGGTTTATCTACATGTATGAGATTTTACATTATGACTAAATTGATTTGGGTTGTTGTTGTTGAGTTACCTCACTTGTTTATTGCTTATTGTTGCTGAGTTACCCTACTTGTTTATTGTTAATTGTTTTTCATGTTTAACTATGTCACTAATGTATAGTTAGTCTTCTTCTTCTTCTTCTTCTTCTTCTTCTTCTTCTTCTTCTTCCTTTGTACGACCAACATCATTTTGCTGATGGTTTTGTCGTATTCGGGGAGATTGCTGAAGATTGCGCTGTTGTGAGGTTTTGGAGGGGAAAAAAAAGCGGGGCGAAGGTTTGGGGGTGGTGGGGAAGGGGTGGGGGGTGGTGGTGGTTGTTTCAGGTTCTAAAGATGGGAGGCCAGCCTGGACTTGAAGCAGTCCAGTGACTCAGCTGTCACAACCTCCTGAGGCAACTTGTTCCATTCTGGTATGGTCCTTGGAAAGAACGTCATCTGCCTGTACCGTGTCGTGCATGTTGGAGTGTCGTAGCTCTGGTCATTGTTGATCCTCGAGCTCAGCCTACTGTCAGATGGTTTGGGCAGGTACGTGGAGTTGATGGAGATGAGTCCGTGATGGAATTTATAAAACATCTCCAAGCGGGCTTTCTTACGACGCTGTTGTAGAGAAGGCCAATTAAGAGAGTCAAGGATGGAGTCGACGCATGATGTTTGGAGGTGGCGATTTGACACCCATCTTGCTGCTCTTCGTTGGATCTTCTCGAGGGCCTCAATTTCGTTTGCAGTGTAGGGATCCCAGACGGTGGCTGCGTACTCAAGAAGCGGGCGAACAAGGGCTTTATATGCAGTTTCCTTTGCTTTCTTGTTGCCGATCTTGAGGTTGCGCCGGACAAAGCCTAGGGTCTTGCTGGCTTTCTTCGTGATGGAGTCAATGTGAGATTCCCACTGCATATTGTCCTGGATGTTGACACCAAGATATTTAGTGGTGTTGACGTTTTCGATATTCTGGCCATGTAGCTCATACACAGGGGCAATCTTGTTCCGCTTCCGAGAAACTCGCAGCGTTGAGCACTTCTGTGGATGGAACTCCATAGACCACTTCTCCTCCCAGATGGTAAGGGAGTGTAGGTCTTCTTGCAGCACTCTCTCATCTTTTTTCTTCGTGATGGTCTTGCTGCACATGGTATCGTCGGCAAATAGGCGGACTTTCGACTTGATGCCATCAGGAAGGTCATTTATATAGAGAAGAAAAAGGCTCGGCCCTAGGACCGAGCCTTGAGGGACACCGGATTCTACAGGTAAAACGTCAGATCTTGTTCCCTCCACCACCACAGCCTGTTGTCTGTCCGCAAGGAAGTCCTTAATCCAGGCGTTGGTGCGGCCTACGATGCCGTAACGACGTAGTTTGTGGACCAGTAGGGTATGGCTAACATTGTCGAAGGCCTTTGAGAAGTCAAGGACGATAGTGTCCTCCTGGTTTCCCTTCTCGATCTCTCTGGTCGCTTCTTCCACATACCCTAGGAGTTGGGTCTCACATGACCGTCCGCGTCGAAAGCCGTGCTGCTCTGGACAGAGAATCTCATTTTTCTCAGAATGGGACATGATGTGGCTGGTGATAATATGTTCCATCAGCTTGCAGGCTATGCAGGTGAGGGAGATGGGACGGTAGTTGGCTGCGTTATATCTTTCTCCCTTCTTGAAGACAGGTGTGATGCTGGCATGTTTCCAGTCCTGCGGCAGGGTACCGGAGGAGTATGAAATGCGGTTAAAGCATGGTGAGGGCTGGAGTGGTCTCCTCTGCAACCATCTTCAAAAGTCTGGGGGTAATGCCATCTGGGCCACAGGCTTCATTTGGGTCAAGGTTGAGCAGAAGTCTCTTTACGCCGTTTTCCGTGATGTTGATGTCGTCGCATGCTGGATAGTCTGGAAGTTTTGGCCCAGGGGGGCACCGCTGTTCAAACTCTTCAGCTGTGATGGTGTCTTTGGGGCTGAATACAGAGTGGAACTGGATGTTCAGGATCTGTGCTTGCTCCTTGGGGTCGGAGACAAGTTTCCCAGCTTCTTTAAGTGGGGAGATGCCCACTCCTTCTGTCCTTCTTGCTTTGATGAAGCTCCAGAACTTCTTCTTGGAGGTGGTCTGGCATTCTCCTTCGTCAGAGATCAGGCTTTCTACGTGTCTCCAGTAGGCACGACGTACTCGTTTCTGGACAAGGCGCTTGAGTGCCTTGAATTCCTGTCGGAGGGCCTCATCTCCATTTTTCTTCATGCGCTTGTGGATCCTGTCTCGTCTACGTATGAGTTTCTTGGTCTCATAGTCAACCCAGGGGAGGCTTGGTTTGGGTCTGGTTTGCTTATGGGGGACGTGATCTGAGAGGGCCTGACACAGGCCAATACGGATTTCAGACCATACTTCCTCAGCATTGCTCTTCTCGTCAAATTTGATCATGATGTGGTCGCTCATCTTCTGTACTGCCTCTTTAAGTGGCTTCTTACATTCCTCAGTGTAAATGGGAATGAGTCGCTGGGGTTGGCATTTCTTTGGGGGATGGATCTGCAGCTCCACGTACACTGTATCATGGTCAGCAATACCAGGGAGTGTTTCAGTTCGTGGGACAAGGTTGGGGTGGTTGTCAGCAGCACAATTGTAATTTCTCAGAATTGATATAATAAAGTATTGTTGTATCTTGTACCATGATTGATTCATTCATTCATTCATGCACGCGACAAGCTCACTTTTACAGAACTTGCAATCTTACAGTTGTATAACGTGGGTGCCATTACCTTAATTTATTCGTGGAATGCTTTCCCCGTTTAAAAAAAAAATGCTTTTAAGCCGTTTTCATGCACTCAGAATTATGTCAGTCATGAATATGAACCAAATCTACAACACGTAATCTGAAATAAAACTTTTGACGCCGTCGGTCTGGTACTTCGATCAGTCCCATTTTATAATGGTAGTCATTGTAGAATGTATTCATTTTCAACGACCTTGAAACATGATCTTCCGGTGTCATGGCCGCCACGAGAAGCAGACTACACACTATACTGCAGTCATGCACTCGCTGCTCCAGATCCAGTCTTGGACATTCAACAGGTCTTGACAAACTGTTACACATAGATAGGAGGCCTCAGCTGTTTCTTCTTCATCGACTGCACGGGTCCACAGGACAGCCGGTAAGAGCGTTAGCTGGAATGGGTTGCGCGACCTTGTCGGACACTACCGTGACCGCATCCGCATGGCGTTTCGCAGCCGTTCCTGTCTTCACTAAAACCTAACTTTTACGATGAAGTTGGTCTTTTTCTTAGGTGTCCGTGCCGTAATCAACAGCAAAATCCAAGTTTAATTGCCCTATGTAGAGCCGATCTCACTGACTGGTGCAACATAAACAGAAAAAGCATTCTAATTTCACCGTGGGCGCCGCCAGGCAATGAGATCGAGAGAGAGGCCTGAGGGGTTAAAAGGGTCATATATATAACCAGGACATCGCTTTTTCTTTTCTTTTTTTCTTCTTCTTTTTTTCTGTCCCTCCACGTTATTGGTTAATGACAATAAATGTATGCATATGATCTGTTTGCAAATTAGAGAGAAATGCAGCAAGTGTAAAATTTAAGAATTGGGCACATATTTTCTTTTTAACATTTTTTTAAATGTGTTTTAATTTTCGCCTGCAGTCATTTTACTTTGAACGTAAAAGTAGGTAGATTTGTGTATCCTAGCGAAATCCTAGTTAAGCAGGGTTCCCATTTTGTATTTGAGCATTTTGAAGAAAAGCCTTTGAATTTTGTAGGCTGTCAGTCAGCTAAATCGAAACAAAAGAAAAAAAATTCTAATCAGCTGGTTCTCTAATTAATCAGCATAATCTTTGATGTGGAGGAAAGATGCCTATCACATAAATAGCATCTCCTAACAACACACAGAATGACAGACATGATGTTGACAGAGGATGGAAAGGTGCTTGTCAGCAGGTTCTTTATCAGCACAACCAAAATAATTGGAGGTTGAATAGTACCTTTCTGTATACACTTGCCTGTTAGCATGTCAGAAATGACATAGTTAGAGAGGTGACTGTCAGTTCTCAAGTCGGTGTAACACAGATGACAGTTGGTGGAAAGGCCCCTATCATTATCAGTAGATTTTTCCTGTCAGAATGACAGTAGGTGACAAGGTGCCCATAAGTAGGTTCTGTCAGTATGATGAAGGTGTAAAGGCACCTGTCAGTAAATTTTCCCATCAGAATGACAGTGGGTGACAAGGTGCCTATCAGTAGGTTCTCCTGTCTGTATGATGAAGGTGGAAAGTTGCCTGTCAGTAGGTGCTCCTGTCAGTATGTTGACGGTGGAAAAGTGCCTATCAGTAGGTTCTCCTGTCAGTATGATGAAGGTGGAAAGGTGCCTATCAGTAGGTTCTCCTGTCAGTATGATAAGGGTGGAAAGGTGCCTATCAGTAGGTTCTCCTGTCAGTATGATGAAGGTGGAAAGGTGCCTATCAGTAGGTTCTGTCAGTATGATGAAGGTGGAAAGGTACCTATCACTGTTCTCCTGTCTGTATGATGAAGGTGGAAAGGTGTCTATCAGTAGGTGCTCCTGTCAGTATGATGTGAAGGTGGAAAAGTGCCTATCGGTAGGTTCTCCTGTCAGTATGATGAAGGTGGAAAGGTGCCTATCAGTAGGTTTTTTAACGTGGTGACAGCCCTGATGTGGCCCTTTGCGGTCGGCTGGGCTATAAGCAACATTATCTTATCTTATCTTATCAGTAGGTTCTGTCAGTATGATGAAGGTGGAAAGATGCCTATCAGTAGGTTCTCCTGTCTGTATGATGAAGTTGGAAAGGTGCCAATCAGTAGGTTCTCCTGTCAGTATGATGAAGGTGGAAAGGTGTCTATCAGTAGGTTCTCCTGTCAGTATGATGAAGGTGGAAAGGTGCCTATCAGTAGGTTCTCCTGTCAGTATGATGAAGGTGGGAAAGTGCCTATCAATAGGTTCTCCTGTCAGTATGATAAAGGTGGAAAGGTGCCCATCAATGGATTTTCCCATAAGAAATGATAGCAGGTAGAGAAGGTGCCCGTTGGTAGGTTCTGTCAGTATGATGAAGGTGGAAAGGTGCCAATCAGTAGGTTCTCCTGTCAGTATGATGAAGGTGGAAAGGTGTCTATCAGTAGGTTCTCCTGTCAGTATGATGAAGGTGGAAAGGTGCCTATCAGTAGGTTCTCCTGTCAGTATGATGAAGGTGGGAAAGTGCCTATCAATAGGTTCTCCTGTCAGTATGATAAAGGTGGAAAGGTGCCCATCAATGGATTTTCCCAAAAGAAATGACAGCAGGTAGAGAAGGTGCCCGTTGGTAGGTTCTGTCAGTTTTGATGAAGGTGGAAAGGTGCCTATCAGTAGGTTCTGTCAGTATGATGAAGGTGGAAAGGTGTCTATCAGTAGGTTCTCCTGACAGTATGATGAAGGTGGGAAGGTGCCTATCAGTAGGTTCTCCTGACAGTATGATGAAGGTGGAAAGGTGCCTATCAGTAGGTTCCCCTGTCAGTATGATGAAGGTGGAAAGGTGCCCATCAATGGTTTTTTCCATCAGAAATGACAGCAGGTAGAGAAGGTGCCCGTTGGTAGGTTCTGTCAGTATGATGAAGGTGGAAAGGTGCCTATCAGTAGGTTCTGTCAGTATGATGAAGGTGGAAAGGTGCCTATCAGTAGGTTCTCCTGACAGTATGATGAAGGTGGGAAGGTGCCTATCAGTAGGTTCCCCTGTCAGTATGATGAAGGTGGAAAGGTGCCCATCAATGGGTTTTTCCATCAGAAATGACAGCAGGTAGAGAAGGTGCCTGTTGGTAGGTTCTGTCAGTATGATGAAGGTGGAAAGATGCCTATCAGTAGGTTCTCCTGTCAGTATGATGAAGGTGGAAAGGTGCCTATCAATGGTTTCTCCATCAGAAATGACAGAAGGTAGAGAAGGTGCCTGTTTGTAGGTTCTGTTGATATGATGTCGATGGAAAGGCGTCTGATGTAGATGGAAAGGCGTCTGAATAATATGAACTAGAAACTGAAAGAGATACCCAGACTGAGATGGGTGCTGAAAGAGAGACTGGTGAGAGAAAGAAAGAGAGACTGTTGAGAGAAAGAAAGAGAGACTGGTGAGAGAAAGAAAGAGAGACAGGTGAGAGAAAGAAAGAGAGACTGGTGAGAGAAAGAAAGAGAGACTGTTGAGAGAAAGAAAGAGAGACTGTTTAGAGAGAGAAAGAGAGACTGGTGAGAGAAAGAAAGAGAGACTGTTGAGAGAAAGAAAGAGAGACTGGTGAGAGAAAGAAAGAGAGACTGGTGAGAGAAAGAAAGAGAGACTGGTGAGAGAAAGAAAGAGAGACTGGTGAGAGAAAGAAAGAGAGACTGTTGAGAGAAAGAAAGAGAGACTGGTGAGAGAAAGAAAGAGAGACTGGTGAGAGAAAGAAAGAGAGACTGTTTAGAGAGAGAAAGAGAGACTGGTGAGAGAAAGAAAGAGAGACTGTTTAGAGAAAGAAAGAGAGACTGTTGAGAGAGAGAAAGAGAGACTGTTGAGAGAAAGAAAGAGAGACTGGTGAGAGAAAGAAAGAGAGAATGGTGAGAGAAAGAGAGACTGTTGAGAGAAAGAAAGAGAGACTGTTGAGAGAAAGAAAGAGAGACTGGTGAGAGAAAGAAAGAGAGACTGGTGAGAGAAAGAAAGAGAGACTGTTGAGAGAAAGAAAGAGAGACTGGTGAGAGAAAGAAAGAGAGATGGTGAGAGAAAGAAAGAGAGACTGGTGAGAGAAAGAAAGAGTATTGAGAGAAGGAAAAGAGAGATGGAGAAGGGAGGGATGGTGGATAGTTTTTGTCATCCCAGAGAGTAAAATCCTTGTGGGAAGAATATTTACTCCAGAGCAAAACTGCATGCAGCTCAAGTTATACAGGCCTGTAACTGAAATAAGCCAGAATCCTTGAAAAGAATTTTCATTTCATGTATAATAATTTATTTATCAACTTGGTCATTGCTATTATCATTATTTATTATATACTTATTTATTCTTTTTGTTGTTGCTGTTGTTGCTATCTTATTGTCCATGCTGCTTGAACGGCATTGCATCCACATCACTGGTTCCAACCACCTGTCCACAGTCTCAGCCTGTCTTGCCCTGCCACAGCCCAGGCAGCACTCCACAGGAGCAGTCAGGTCGGCATGAGGCACAGGAGACACTGCATGCTGTGGAGTCAGGTGGAGGGTGTTCTGTGGGCACCTGTTCTGATCCAACACATGCAGGACACCACCCACTGAGCCCCCTACTGATGACAATCATTGCTTGGTAGAGGAGCCAGGGTAAGTGAGCTCACCCCTGGACGACATCCATCACATCCATTCAGCGACAGTCCTTGCTGAAAGCGGTGACCTGACAGAACCTCACCAGGGACATAGAAGAAATCCAAACTGAGGTCACTATGAGAGCAGGGCATGGAAGACTGCAGAATGAGGCATTTTTTTAAAATGCAGATAGGTGAGGCTGATGGACATGATGCTATGGATTTCCATTCTGATTTGACAGGGCTGTACTCTGTGCTTCCTTTTATAATACATCCTGGTGTCATCCAGGCCTGAGAGATACAGACACCTGCAGTGTTGGTTAGGAAATTTGGGCAGCACTCACAGCGGCGTAACCTTTCAGTGGATGAAGCTTGACTGTGAAGTCCCAGTCTTCCCTATTGAGCCCGTTAGCAGACTCAACTCTGAGCAGAAAAAAAAAAATGGCTGTCTTGGGAATCAAACCCTCGATCTCCTGGCTGGGAGTACGCAACTAACTGCTTTGCCATGGTGGCTGCAGGTATTTTTTTTCTTTTTTCTGCTCTGGAGTATATTTCTGAGAGAATAAAGGGCTCGTAATACATCAGCTGCAAGCATGGATGTTTATCCATGGCTCTTGACACATCAGCTGGAAGCATAGATGTTTATCCATGGCTCTTTGATGGTAAAAATGGGCAAACTTTCAGTCAGATAAAGTCAGGTGAGTGGGCAGGTAATGAACATGACAGCCAATGTGTGGGCACAGAGTCACCGCCTGCTCTTTGATTGATAGCAAGTGGCCAGGCCTATATCTGAGCCATCACAGACTGCTGTGGCCAGTTTCATGGAAACATCTGGGGGGTGTGTGTGTGTATGTGGATGTCGTTTGTTTCGAATGTTTAAGGTTTCAAGTATGAGTATTAAAAGGGATAGAAAAGCCCAGCTGTGCTCTAAATTTTGAAAATACACACAGTTCTATTGTAGAATTATCCGCAGCTAGACTGGTCAGCAAAGCTGGATTTAAACAAACAAACAAAACAAAACAAAAAGTTGTAGAATTAGCCAACACTCAAAGAATGGGTGGGGAAAAGGGGGGGGGGGGGGGGGGGGGGGGGGGGGCATAGAAAATGAATCTTTCTAAGCAAGTCTCAACCGTAAAAATGCGCAAGTATAGTTTTGACATGATGTTGGTGTGCAATACCGACTGAGTCAATTAAGTTGCATACACTTAAAATTACGTTGTGTGCATGTTTGTGTTCTTTGAATACAAACCAGAAATCAGATGTGCAAACCTTAATTTTCAAAACCAATCTGACATTGCAGCCTGGGTTAGTGAAAGACTTCTGGTCACTGTCGTGAACAAAAATTGTTCAGTGTCTTTTTTTTCTTTTCTTTTGTGTAGTCATCGTAGTATGTATTCATTGTGATCCCCTTTTAAAGATCTAGAGACTTGACCTTCAGCTGTGATGGCCTCCATGAGAAGTAGACTATACGCCTTGCTGCAGACATGCACTCAGTGCTTACCAGCCAGCGTTGGATTCTCGACAGTTGTTAACAAACAGGTACACATAGACAGGAGACTCCCAGTGTTTCTTCCTCATCGGCTGCTTTGGTCCAGAGGACAGTGGGTAATAGCGAGGGTTCTTCTTCCGTTGAGAGTCTCCACAATCAACAGGCTGATTACTATGAGACTATAAACGGGGAATCTTGTGCAAAGCAAAAAAAAAAACAAACAAAAAAAACAACAACCCTATTCTAATTCCTTTTCTATAAAATGAGATAACACATTCATACCACAAAGTGACACCCCCCACCCCTAACTTACCTACTCACTGTCGGCTGGGCTATAAGCAACATTATCTTATCTTATCTTATCTACCTACTCACTAGCCTACACAAAAAAAGCAAGACAACAACAACAACAATAAAAAGGTAAGAACTAAGTGCGGAGCTGCCAGCAGGCTACCACGGTCGCTTTTCATCCATTACTATGGACTAGCTGGCCCCAGGCTGCAGTAGGCAGCTCAGGCCCGCAACTTCCTTCCACTCATCCATGCACGCAACAAGACAGCTTTATTTAGAAATCTACTGAAGGTGCCTATTGACCAGTGACACAAATGTGTCAGGGGTTTTGGCATCAACAGTATCCTGGGGTAGGGAGTTCCAGTCCACAATTGTTCGTGGGAGGAACGACATTAGCTGGTAGTCGGTGTCTGCAGCTAGTTGGCTGAACTGCTGATTGTGACCTCGTCGCTCTCTCTT
>CM031627.1:24915418-24951460 GCA_018398815.1 Conus ventricosus
TCTTGTTTTACATTCCATTCAGCTATACTGTGTTGTGAGACCTTGCACCCATACACTTGTGTATTGTGCACACTATTGCATAAGAACTACGCTGAATAAAGCACACAGCCCTGAAGCACTCTGAATGTAAAAATGGGGTAGTGTTTTCATAGTTGGTGTCCCAGCCATTGTCTGATAAATCTGTGTGTTACTAAACATTCACAGAAAGATCAGAATGCCAGCAATCATCTGTCAAACAGAACAATAGAATTCGATTTTGTTCTTCAACACATTATTCCTGGTTTAGACTCCAGGACACTTGTTTATGTCATTACTTGTGAAGAGAGGCCAGGTCCATACTGACAGATGTCAGTACCTGTGAAGAGAGGTCAGGTCCATACTGACAGATGTCAGTACCTGTGAAGAGAGGTCAGGTCCTTCTGCAGGTACAGCCCTGAGGGAGAAACTCTATGGAGAGTAGATGAGCTGTAGCGGACTGCAGCTTTTGAAAACAGTGGTTCTGATTTCATTAGGGTGTGGTTAGATGACAGTGTGTCTGGACTATAAACACACACACACACACACACACACACACACACACACACACACACACACACACACACACACACCCAACACACACAGAGAGAGAGAGAGAGAGAGAGAGAGAGATGTTGAACAAATTAGTAGTATGGGGAAAACAATGGCAGGCTCCTAGTTCCTCTGTCATTACAATGATGACTTGGCAAAGATTAAAAAAAACCAAAAAAACACCAGGGGTAGGGGTGGGGGGAGTTTTTATGAAAGAAAATGGAAATGAAAAATAAGGGTATTGAATTTTAGATCCTGAATTTAGAATTCTTTGCTAGCAACAAACAGACACCATTGTTAATCTATCTTTATCTAGCTATCTGGGAAATTGAAAAAAAAAAATTGTATGAATATGTATTTATAAAACTGTGTATTGAAAATTGAAGTATGATACTCTGTTGGTCTGTTCAAGTGAGAGCAGACAGTCTTTGATCAATGGGGCAGCAAAGTGCTGTGCTGATCTTGAAGTGGCTGACTCCATGTTAACGTGGTGACAGCCCTGATGTGGCCCTTTGCGGTCGGCTGGGCTATAAGCAACATTATCTTATCTTATCTTATCTTACTCCCATGTTGAATCCACCTCAACAGCTGGTGGCAGTATCCGTCCTACATCTGATGCACCATTCAGATAAGGTTTTAGTGTAGACTGTCAAAGCTTCAAAGGTCAGATATGTGATGGACAAAGAATGTCAAAGCTTAGAAGCCTGCATGAAATCACTTGGGTTCTGAAGCTGGAGTGGTTGCCCCCTGAAATTGCACGTTTTGAGCCTATTAGAAAGAAGAAAAAAAAGTACCATTAAACACCAGTCACAAACTTCACATACGTGAAATAGAGCCTACTAGCCGATGAACATTGAAGTTTCAACACGAGACTGTAGACCCTGTTTTTGTTGTTATGATAAGTCAGATAGGGTGCCCCTAAGATGAAAAACAAACCCTTTAGTTCAGAGATCTCTAGCATGGTCCACTCATAGGCTACCACTCCAGAAGCTCCACAAATCAAATGCCATAGCTGTGGTGCTGTGGTTGGATTTAAAATTTGATAGATACACGACAATTATACTCAAAAAGAATACTGATGACTTTATGTTTGGAATGGATGTTGTTGCATTGAAGCACACATTGTATGGGTCTTCTGGTGAAAGAAGTTGTTGTTGTTTGTGTCGTCGAGACGACGAAGACACCCAGTCATCCTGGGATCGGGGGTGAGTGCGTAGATGGCTGGTCAGGCCGTCTGCACCGGAAAGACCTATCACAGTATGGACAGGGGATGGTGGCAGTTGGAGATCTGTTGGCGCTGATCTTCTGATCATCCTGCGCTGCTCAGCTGCAGCAATTCTGTTACTTTCACAGGTCTCTGCACCTTTGCGGACAACTGATCGCCACCCGTCTCTGTCCGGGCAGTCTGCTCCCATGTTGTGTGGCTGATGTTGAAGGCCTTCGGGGAAAGATTTAAGGTTGTCTTTGAATGTTACTTCTGGCCTCCGTGAGAGCGTTTTCTTGTTGTGTTCACCAAACTATAGTTTCTTTGGCAGCAGATGGTCTGGCATGCGAATTACATGACTGCCAGCGAGCTGTGACTGCATCAGGATGGTTGAAGATGCTAGACAGGCCAGCACAAGTGAGGACTTCAGTGTCCGGAATCTTGTCTTGCCACTTAACGCCCATGAGTCTTCTGAGGCAGGTGGTGTGGAAGTGATTCAGTTTCCTGGCGTGATGGTGGTAAACCGTCACGTTTCACAACCATAGAGCAGTGTGGTGAAAGAGTAGAATCCTGACGACTGTATGTTTGGAATGGATGTTGTTGCATTGAAGCACATGTTGTAGGGGTCTTCTGGTGAAAGAGTAGAATACTGACGACTGTATGTTTGGAATGGATGTTGTTGCATTGAAGCACATGTTGTAGGGGTCTTCTGGTGAAAGAAGTAGAATACTGACGACTGTATGTTTGGAATGGATGTTGTTGCATTGAAGCACATGTTGTAAGGGGTCTTCTGGTGAAAGAAGTAGAATACTGACGACTGTATGTTTGGAATGGATGTTGTTGCATTGAAGCCACATGTTGTAGGGGTCTTCTGGTGAAAGAAGTAGAATACTGACGACTGTATGTTTGGAATGGATGTTGTTGATTGAAGCACATGTTGTAGGGGGTCTTCTGGTGAAAGAAGTAGAATACTGACGACTGTATGTTTGGAATGGATGTTGTTGCATTGAAGCACATGTTGTAGGGGTCTTCTGGTGAAAGAAGTAGATACTGACGACTGTATGTTTGGAATGGATGTTGTTGCATTGAAGCACATGTTGTAGGGGTCTTCTGGTGAAAGAAGTAGAATACTGACGACTGTATGTTTGGAATGGATGTTGTTGCATTGAAGCACATGTTGTATGGGTCTTCTGGTGAAAGAAGTAGAATACTGACGACTGTATGTTTGGAATGGATGTTGTTGCATTGAAGCACATGTTGTAGGGGTCTTCTGGTGAAAGAAGTAGAATACTGACGACTGTATGTTTGGAATGGATGTTGTTGCATTGAAGCAACTGTTGTAGGGGGTCTTCTGGTGAAAGAAGTAGAATACTGACGACTGTATGTTTGGAATGGATGTTGTTGCATTGAAGCACATGTTGTAGGGGTCTTCTGGTGAAAGAAGTAGAATACTGACGACTGTATGTTTGGAATGGATGTTGTTGCATTGAAGCACATGTTGTATGGGTCTTCTGGTGAAAGAAGTAGAATACTGACGACTGTATGTTTGGAATGGATGTTGTTGCATTGAAGCCACATGTTGTAGGGGTCTTCTGGTGAAAGAAGTAGAATACTGACGACTGTATGTTTGGATGGATGTTGTTGCATTGAAGCACATGTTGTAGGGGGTCTTCTGGTGAAAGAAGTAGAATACTGACGACTGTATGTTTGGAATGGATGTTGTTGCATTGAAGCACATGTTGTAGGGGTCTTCTGGTGAAAGAAGTAGAATACTGACGACTGTATGTTTGGAATGGATGTTGTTGCATTGAAGCACATGTTGTATGGGTCTTCTGGTGAAAGAAGTAGAATACTGACGACTGTATGTTTGGAATGGTGTTGTTGCATTGAAGCACATGTTGTAGGGGTCTTCTGGTGAAAGAAGTAGAATACTGACGACTGTATGTTTGGAATGGATGTTGTTGCATTGAAGCACATGTTGTAGGGGTCTTCTGGTGAAAGAAGTAGAATACTGACGACTGTATGTTTGGAATGGATGTTGTTGCATTGAAGCACATGTTGTAGGGGGTCTTCTGGTGAAAGAAGTAGAATACTGACGACTGTATGTTTGGAATGGATGTTGTTGCATTGAAGCACATGTTGTAGGGGGTCTTCTGTGAAAGAAGTAGAATACTGACGACTGTATGTTTGGAATGGATGTTGTTGCATTGAAGCACATGTTGTAGGGGGTCTTCTGGTTGAAAGAAGTAGAATACTGACGACTGTATGTTTGGAATGGATGTTGTTGCATTGAAGCACATGTTGTAGGGGGTCTTCTGGTGAAGAAGTAGAATATGACGACTGTATGTTTGGAATGGATGTTGTTGCATTGAAGCACATGTTGTAGGGGGTCTTCTGGTGAAAGAAGTAGAATACTGACGACTGTATGTTTGGAATGGATGTTGTTGCATTGAAGCACATGTTGTAGGGGGTCTTCTGGTGAAAGAAGTAGAATACTGACGACTGTAATGTTTGGAATGGATGTTGTTGCATTGAAGCACATGTTGTAGGGGTTTCTGGTGAAAGAAGTAGAATACTGACAAACTGTATGTTTGGATGGATGTTGTGTTGCATTGAAGCACCATGTTGTAGGGGGTTTCTGGTGAAAGAAGTAGATCCTGACGACTGTATGTTTGGAATGGATGTTGTTGCATTGAAGCACATGTTGTAGGGGTCTTCTGGTGAAAGAAGTAAAAATACTGACGGACTGTATGTTTGGAATGGATGTTGTTGCATTGAAGCACATGTTGTAGGGTCTTCTGGTGAAAGACGTAGAATACTGACGACTGTATGTTTGGAATGGATGTTGTTGCATTGACGCACATGTTGTAGGGGTCTTCTGGTGAAAGAAGTAGAATACTGAGGGACTGTATGTTTGGAATGGATGTTGTTGCATTGAAAATGTTGTAGGGGGTCTTCTGGTGAAAGAAGTAGAATACTGACGATGTATGTTTGGAATGGATGTGTTGCATTGAAGCACATGTTGTAGGGGGTCTTCTGGTGAAAGAAGTAGAATACTGACGACTGTATGTTTGGAATGGATGTTGTTGCATTGAAGCACATGTTGTAGGGGTTCTTCTGGTGAAAGAAGTAGAATACTGAGACTGTATGTTGGAATGGATGTTGTTCTTTTGAAGCACATGTTGTAGGGGGTCTTCTGGTGAAAGAAGTAGAATACTGACGACTGTATGTTTGGAAGGATGTTGTTGCATTGAAGCACATGTTGTAGGGGGTCTCTGGTGAAAGAAGTAGAATACTGACGACTGTATGTTTGGAATGGATGTTGTTGCATTGAAGCACATGTTGTAGGGGGTCTTCTGGTGAAAGAAGTAGAATACTGACGACTGTATTTTTTGGAATGGATGTTGTTGCATTGAAGCACATGTTGTAGGGGGTCTTTTCTTTCTGGGGGTCTTCTAGTGAAAGAATTTGTAAAAAAGTGAGGCAGGTTTTGAGAATACTTCTTCATGAGTCTACCAGAAACAAGGACAAACAAGTTACAAGACAAAATACGACGTGTTTCGACCTCATAGGTCTTCTTCAGGCGAGATGAACAAGGTCAGGACAATGGAAAGGCAGAAGGAGCGGTCATGCTTGTCTTGTCATTTTGGGCGCAGATGGGCGTTGAATGAGACGAGGTTGTTGAAGGGGAGGGAAATACTCCAGCACTGTCACAACCATGGCAGGGACTGAGAGTCATGGCCCTGAAATGTAGTGGGACAGGCCTAAAACCTCAGGAATGGAGTGGTACAGGCCTAAACATCAGGAATGGAGTGGACAGGCCTAAAACATCAGGGATGGAGTGGTACAGGCCTAAAACCATCAGGGATGGAGTGGTACAGGCCTAAAACATCAGGAATGGAGTGGTACAGGCCTAAAACATCAGGGATGGAGTGGTACAGGCCTAAAACATCAGGAATGGAGTGGTACAGGCCTAAACCATCAGGGGATGAGTGGTACAGGCCTAAAACATCAGGAATGGAGTGGTACAGGCCTAAACCATCAGGAATGGAGTGGTACAGGCCTAAACCATCAGGAATGGAGTGGTACAGGCCTAAAACATCAGTTGTGTGGAATGGAGTGGTACAGGCCTAACCATCAGGAATGGAGTGGTACAGGCCTAAACCATCAGGAATGGAGTGGTACAGGCCTAAACCATTTAGTTGTGTGGAATGGAGTGGTAAGCCTAAACCATCAGGAATGGAGTGGTACAGGCCTAAAACATCAGTTGTGTGGAATGGAGTGGTACAGGCCTAACCATCAGGAATGGAGTGGTACAGGCCTAAACATCAGGAATGGAGTGGTACAGGCCTAAACATCAGGAATGGAGTGGTACAGGCCTAAACATCAGGAATGGAGTGGTACAGGCCTAAACCATCAGGAATGGAGTGGTACAGGCTAAACATCAGTTGTGTGGAATGGAGTGGTACAGGGCCTAAACATCAGGAATGGAGTGGTGCAGGCCTAACCATCAGGAATGGAGTGGTACAGGCCTAAAACATCAGTTTGTGTGAATGGAGTGGTACAGGCCTAAACCATCAGGGGAAAGGAGTGGTACAGGCCTAAAAATCAGTTGTGTGGAATGGAGTGGTACAGGCCTAAACCATCAGGAATGGAGTGGACAGGCCTTTAAACACCCGTGTGTGGACTGAAAGTAATGGCCCTGGAATGGAGTTTGGGACAGGCCTAAAACATCAGTTTTGCTGAAAGAATGCATCAGACACGGTGTCTGGACAATCATGTCTGAGATCATCTGTGATGACCGGATGTTTCAATCCAGGTACTTTATGACCGGATGTTCTCAATCCAGGTACTTTATGACAATCATGTTGAGATCATCTGTGACGACCGGATGTTTTGAATCCAGGTACTTTATGACGGATGTTCTGAATCCAGGTACTTTATGACCGGATGTTCTGAATCAGGTACTTTATGACGGATGTTCTGAATCCAGGTACTTTATGAGCGAATGTTCTGAATCCAGGTACTTTATGACTGGATGTTCTGAATCCTGGTACTTTATGATTGGATGTCTTAATCCAGGTACTTTATGACTGGATGTTCTGAATCCAGGTACTTTATGACTGGATGTCTTAATCCAGGTACTTTATGACCGGATGTTCTGAATCCAGGTACTTTAGACCAGATGTTCTGAATCCAGGTACATTATGACTGGATGTTCTTAATAGAGGTACTTCATGACCGGATGTTCTGAATCCAGGTACTTTATGACCTGATGTTCTGAATCCAGGTACTTTATGACTGGATATTGTTAATCCAGGTACTTCATGACTGGATGTTCTTAATAGAGGTACTTTATGACCGGATGTTCTGAATCCAGGTCCTTTATGACCGGATGTTTTTGAATCCAGGTACTTTATGACCGGATATTCTGAATCCAGGTACTTTATGACTGGATGTCTTAATCCAGGTTTCTTTATGACTGGATGTCTTAATACAGGTACTTTATGACTGGATGTTCTGGATCAGGTACTTTTTGACTGGATGTCTAATCCAGGTACTTTATGACGGATGTTCTGAATCCAGGTACTTTATGACCGGATGTTCTGAATCCAGGTACTTTATGACGGGTATTCTGAATCCAGGTACTTTATGACTGGATGTCTTAATCCAGGTACTTTTGACTGGATGTCTTAATCCAGGTACTTTTGACTGGATGTTCTGAATCCAGGTACTTTATGACTGGATGTCTTAATCAGGTACTTTATGACTGGATGTCTTAATTCAGGTACTTTATGACCGGATGTTCTGAATCCCGGTACTTTATGACCCGGATGTTTGAATCCAGGTACTTCATGACTGGATGTCTTAATCCAGGTACTTTATGACTGGATGTTCTGAATCCAGGTACTTTATGATGGATGTTATGAATCCAGGTACTTTATGACTGGATGTTCTGAATCCCGGTACTTTATGACTGATGTTCTGAATCCAGGTACTTTATGACTGGATGTCTTAATCCAGGTACTTTATGACTGGATGTCTTAAATCCGGTACTTTATGACTGGATGTTCTGAATCCAGGTACTTTATGACCAGATGTTCTGAATCCAGGTACTTTATGGACCGGATGTTCTGAATCCAGGTACTTTATGACTGGATGTTTTTAATCCAGGTACTTTGTGACGGGTGTTCTGAATCCAGGCACTTTATGACCGGATGTTCTGAACCAGGTACTTTATGACTGGATGTCTTAATCAGGTACTTTATGACAGGTTCTGAATCAGGCACTTTATGACTGGATGTTCTGAATCCAGGTACTTTATGACCGGATGTCTTAATCCAGGTACTTTATGACCCGGATGTTCTAAATTCAGGTACTTTATGACCTGATGTTTGAATCAGGTACTTTATGACTGGATGTTGTTAATCCAGGTACTTCATGACTGGATGTTCTTAATAGAGGTACTTTATGACGGATGTTCTGAATCCCGGTACTTTATGACGGAATGTTCTGAATCAGGTACTTTATGACCGGGTGTTCTGAATCGGTACTTTATGACTGGATGTCTTATCAGGTACTTTATGACTGGATGTCTTAATCCAGGTACTTTATGACTGGATGTTCTGAATCAGGTACTTTGACTGGATGTCTGAATCCAGGTATTTTATTGACTGGATGTCTTAATCCAGGTACTTTATGACTGGAGTCTTAATCCAGGTACTTTATGACCGGATGTTCTGAATCCCGGTACTTTATGACTGGATGTCTTAATCCAGGTATTTTAGAACTGGATGCCTTAATCCAGGTACTTTTTGACTGGATGTTCTAATCCAGGTACTTTATGACCGGATGGTTCTGAATCCAGGTTAACTTTATGACTGGATGTCTTAATCCAGGTATTTTTATGCTGTTCGTTATTCAGCAGGATCTGGCTTATTTCTGGTTACAGCCTGATGTGGCCTTTGCGGCGGCTGGCTATAAGCAACATTATCTTTTCTTATTTTCTGGTTGATTTGAAATGTCCTTGTCTTTGGTCTTTCTACATTTGGGGTCACCGTCATTCAGAACGGATAGGAGCAGGAGATCATGGGCATGCTTCGAATCTTGCACACTGCATGTTTTTTTTTTTTGTTTTGTTTTTTTTGTTTGTTTTTTTTTGTTTTCTTTTCTTTTACTGTTTTCAATTTTCCCTCTCGCTAGACCTGAGAGGTGCGCTGAGTGTTAGTCTTTCAAAGAAAATGACAATGAAGTTGAAGCATGCTGTTTGGCATAGCGCAGGTTAAAGAACCACAGCATTAGGAGAGATTTCTTGTGCAAACATTTTGAAGGAAGGTCGGCAAAGACGCATGCAGAGAGGAAGAGGAGGAGGAAAGAAATGCGAGTGACTTTACTATGCTGGTGTGGTTCCTCCTGGCCAGATGAGCTTGAAGGTTTCAAGAGGAAGCTTTCAGGATAAAGTGATGCATCCCTTAGAGCAAATGCCATGGGAAGCGCAGAGAAAAGTTATGCAATACAGATTAGAGTACAACACAGTGAATGCCATTAGGAGCAGCTTGAATTTTGACACAGAGAAGGTAAAGGACAAAATGTCAACACATTACTGTAAAACGTAATACTGAAATTTGAACATTGTACTTGTTATTTGTCATGTCAGAAGAAGACGAGCTTGTGGACAGTTCACATTTGTATTGTGTGTGAAATGAAAGAGTTTGCTCTGCTCTCTTTGTGTGTGTGAGTTTATTTGATATTTTGGCTTGCTTTCAGGAAGATCTTAAGTCTTGTTCCTATTAACTAAGTTAAACACAAGTTTTGAACAATTTCGATTTTTTAGGAAACAAGTATTCTCAGTTCAGACTTGAGAGAGATGTTTGAACTACTTACAATCAACAAACAGTCCTGGAGTGATGTGAGCTATGGTTGTGTCTGCAGGAACTTGTGTAGATCAGGGGGACCTGGGGACCATCGTGCGCTATTACTTCGACGGCACAGGGAAGGCCTTTCGTCCCATGGTGGTCATGCTGATGGCCAAGGCCTGCAATGTGCACCAGAGAGCTGAAGACAAGTAAGGCCTCTGTCTCCAGAACATAGTCATGTAATGTCACCTGTATGTTCAATGCATCATGTAATGTCACCTGTATGTTCAATGCATCATGTATTGTCACCTGTATGTTCAATGCATCATGTAATGTCACCTGTACGTTCAATTCATCATGTAATGTCACCTGTACGTTCAATGCATCATGTAATGTCATCTGTACGTTCAATGCATCATGTAATGTCACCTGTACATTCAATGCATCATGTAATGTCACCTGTATGTTCAATGCATCATGTAATGTCACCTGTACGTTCAATGCATCATGTAATGTCACCTGTACGTTCAATGCATCATGTAATGTCACCTGTATGTTCAATGCCTCAAGAGGTATCTGTTTCACATGACAGAGCGGAGCGTGTGTGTGTATGTTTAAGTGTGTATGTGTGTGTGTGTGTGTGTGTGTGTGTGTGTGTGTGTGTGTGTGTGTGTGTGTGTGTGTGTGTTTGATTGTGTGTGTGTGTGTGTGTGTGTGTGTTTGATTTTGTGTGTGTGTGTGTGTGTGTGTGTGTGTGTGTGTGTGTGTGTGTGTGTGTGTGTGTTTGAGTGTGTGTTTGAGTGTGTGTGTGTGTGTGTGTGTGTGTGTGTGTGTGTCTAAAACTTATATAAAGTTGTGTAACATTATATTCAGTACATTAATTATGGGGAACATTTTTGGATGTTTGATTTGTTTCGTTTACATTTGTCTCATTTGTTTCAAGTCCTCCATGCCCCAAAAGGGTCACAGGATTGAAATCTTAGAATCTTTGTGTGTATGAACTGAGAAGTTTCATTAGAATTGGTCCAATAGTTGGGTTTTTTTTTTAATGCTGAACACAACCTCACTAGCAGAATCGGAAATGAAAGGGCGAAAGGCCTCGGAGCAGGCAATACAAATATATCTGCCTTCAAAAGGGATTGCGATGGTTCCCTTATGCAGCTAGTGAAGAGTTTTCATATCTGTAATTTTTTTTTTTTTTTTTTTTTTTTTTTTTAAATTTCATGTTCCCAGTTTCTCCATCTTCAAACTCCCCTCTCCCTCCCCTCCTTAAGTTCAAATCTTTGCCAGGTCATTACTATGAAGACAGTTCAGTTCTTAGCCTGCGCTTGTTTTTCCCCCACTATTAGATTGTTCGTCTATGTATTTGTCTGACTTTATTCAAGTTTAAAAGGCTGTGCCAGTCTTGAATAAAAGTTACTTGTGTTAGGTTTCCTTATGGGAGCAAAATATACCCCACTTGTTTACTGTTTACTCACTGGCAGAGACACAAAATACATCCCTGAGCCTCAAGCTGGAGGAGGGGAAAGGTTGCCAGGTCAGTACAAAATGTCGACAGTCAACGTTGAGCTGTTCACTGACTCCAAGCTGGACAGTCAATGCCATGAGACATCTCTGGACCCACAAACACTCAACCCACACATTCCTAGGGATGCTGATGGTCATCATTGCTGATTATGGATGCACACCTGTTTCTGATACATTTCCAAAAAAAACATGCCCAAGCTGAAGCATCTCGGTGCCACTGATGTGTCCAGGTTGCTGCAATCTCAGCAGAGGATCGCCATGATCACGGAAATGCTGCACACTGCCACCTTGATACATGATGACGTCATCGACGCCTCCGACGCCAGGCGAGGCAAAGACAGCATCAACTATGTGTGGGGGCAGAGGAAGGTAATTTTTTTTTGCCACATCATCCAGGGTGCTGCCTGTACCAGCATTAGGATTTCAGTGTTTATATTGTAGACTTCAGGATTGCAGAGTGCTGCATGTACCAGCATTAGGATTTCAGTGTTTATACATAGATTTCAGGATAGCAGGTTGCTGCGTGTACCAGCATTAGGATTTCAGTGTTTATACATAGACTTCAGGATTGCAGAGAGCATGCATAGACATTACAATGCAGAGTTCATTTAGTACAGACATTAGAATGCAGAGTTCATCAAGTACAGACATTAGAATGCAGAGTTCATCTAGTACAGACATTAGAATGCAGAGTTCATCTAGTACAGACATTAGAATGCAGAGTTCATTTAGTACAGACATTAGAATGCAGAGTTCATTTAGTACAGACATTAGAATGCAGAGTTCATTTAGTACAGACATTAGAATGCAGAGTTCATCTAGTACAGACATTAGAATGCAGAGTTCATTTAGTACAGACATTAGAATGCAGAGTTCATCTAGTACAGACATTAGAATGCAGAGTTCATCTAGTACAGACATTAGAATGCAGAGTTCATTTAGTACAGACTTTAAAATGCAGAGTTCATCTAGTACAGACATTAGAATGCAGAGTTCATTTAGTACAGACATTAGAATGCAGAGTTCATTTAGTACAGACATTAGAATGCAGAGTTCATCTAGTACAGACATTAGAATGCAGAGTTCATTTAGTACAGACATTAGAATGCAGAGTTCATCTAGTACAGACATTAGAATGCAGAGTTCATCTAGTACAGACATTAGAATGCAGAGCACATCTGGTACAGACATTAGAATGCGGAGTTCATTTAGTACAGACATTAGAATGCGGAGTTCATTTAGTACAGACATTAGAATGCAGAGTTCATTTACTACAGACATTAGAATGAGGAGTGCATATAGTACAGACATTAGAATGAGGAGTGCATATAGTACAGTTCATTTAGTACAGACATTAGAATGCAGAGTTCATTTAGTACAGACATTAGAATGCAGAGTTCATTTAGTACAGACATTAGAATGAGGAGTGCATATAGTACAGTTCATTTAGTACAGACATTAGAATGCAGAGTTCATTTAGTACAGACATTAGAATGAGGAGTGCATATAGTACAGACATTAGAATGAGGAGTGCATATAGTACAGTTCATTTAGTACAGACATTAGAATGCAGAGTTCATTTACTACAGACATTAGAATGAGGAGTGCATATAGTACAGACATTAGAATGAGGAGTGCGTATAGTACAGTTCATTTAGTACAGACATTAGAATGCAGAGTTCATTTAGTACAGACATTAGAATGCAGAGTTCATTTAGTACAGACGTTAGAATGCAGAGTTCATTTAGTACAGACATTAGAATGCAGAGTTCATTTAGTACAGACATTAGAATGCAGAGTTCATTCAGTACAGACATTAGAATGCAGAGTTCATTTAGTACAGACATTAGAATGCAGAGTTCATTCAGTACAGACATTAGAATGCAGAGTTCATTTAGTACAGACATTAGAATGCAGAGTTCATTCAGTACAGACATTAGAATGAGGAGTGCATATAGTGCAGACATTAGAATGAAGAGTTCATTTAGTACAGATGTTAGAATGCAGAGTTTATTTAGTACAGACATTAGAATGCAGAGTTCATTTCGTACAGACGTTAGAATGCAGAGTTCATTTAGTACAGATGTTAGAATGCAAAGTTCATTTAGTACAGACGTTAGAATGCAGAGTTCATTTAGTACAGATGTTAGAATGCAGAGTTCATTTCGTACAGACAGAGTGTTTGGGATAACCGGCGTTAAAGATCTTCAAAGTGTAGAGTTCAGTCCTGTCGGAGTTAGAATGTTTGGGATGACCGGCGTTAAAGATCTTCAAAGTGTAGAGTTCAGTCCTGTCGGAGATAACCAGCGTTAAGATCTTCAAAGTGTAGAGTTCAGTCCTGTCGGAGATAACCAGCGTTAAGATCTTCAAAGTGTAGAGTTCAGTCCTGTCAGAGATAACCAGCGTTAAAGATCTTCAAAGTGTAGAGTTCAGTCTGTCGGAGTTAGAATGTTTGGGATAACCGGCGTTAGAGATCTTCAAAGTGTAGAGTTCAGTCCTGTCGGAGATAACCTGCGTTAAAGATCTTCAAAGTGTAGAGTTCAGTCCTGTCGGAGATAACCTGCATTAAAGGTCTTCAAAGTTTAGAGTTCAGTCTTGTCGGAGATAACCAGCGTTAAAGATCTTCAAAGTGTAGAGTTCAGTCCTGTCGGAGATAACCAGATCTTCAAAGTGCAGAGTTCAATCCTGTTGGAGATAACCAGATCCTGAAAGTGTAGAGTTCAATCCTGTTGGAGATAACCAGATCTTCAAAGTGCAGAGTTCAATCCTGTTGGAGATAACCAAGGTTAAAGACATTTTCTGTTAGGAGTCATCATTGGTTTTAGCCCGCTCCTAGTTTTTTGTGTGTGTGTTTTTTTTGGGGGGATACAATTTTAGGCAGAGGTACCATGCATGAACGCATGCATTGAAAAATACAAACAAGCAAACAAACAAAGAACAAAAAAACTGAAGCGACCAGTTTTTAGAAGTACTTTAAATCCCTTTCTGCCCTTCAAAATAGTCAGTCAGCATGTGTTGATGGGATGGGTGACTTAACCGTCTTCAGTATGCACTTACCTGAGCTTAGTTACGCCGAAAACCCATCGGCAAGGTAAGTAACTCCGTACTTTGAACATGGTTACCCAATTTAAAAATTAATTTAAAAGAGAGGAAAGGAAATAGTGAAATGAAAATAATTTTAAAAATTCCTACGAATATATATGTTGCTATATCATAAGTTTGAAGAATATCATTTGAGCCATTTACTCGGGAAAAAAAAAAATCTTCTTCAGAACGTTCTTCCGAATCATACCTGGAACATCATCCCAGTCGAAATCTAGGTCACTCTAAGCTTCATTACCCAGCACTTTCACTAAGTCTTATGCCGTAAATCCTACAAATCACAGTATCTTCATCACTAAATCTCGTTATAGAACGGCAGAAATCAATGTTAGCGATGGCGAAAAACAGCATTTCGACCACAAAACTTAAAAAATTTGTAACTCGAGAACTACGGCACGTATCGACTCGCGGTTTTTTGCAAACGGAAGTAAATGGCCACAGGAAGAAGGAAGTCACGTTCTCGCGAGACTTCCTTTTCTACGAGAAATATGGTGGCGCCCATTGTTGCCACGTGTTTTACCGGGCGCTGGCAGTTGCTCAGCGTTTTAGCCGTGTGATTTCCGGTTGGGCGCTAGCGGGTTCTCGCCTGTCAAGAGGGTTAAGGTAAAAACTAGCACACTGGTGTGGTGTACAAACATCTTTCATGCTGTGGGGATGTGGCTGCCTTCAGTGTGGAACAAAGTATCGTTGCATACATAGAAGTCTTGCCAGTGGTGGCCTCCCGAGTTCTAGCTGAGGAACAAAGAAAGGGAGAGCATCCTCCGATGATACCGACAACATATTGAACAGTGAAAAACAAATGTATTCTGAAATCAAACAGCTGCATGGTTGGGAGAAAGTTCTGGTTCCTTGCTTAGTTCCAGATTCATCTCTGACGAAACTTGCAACATCATGAATTGTTAGGATGAGTATTCAGAATGAAGCGCTGTTAGACTGACTGCTGTGTCTCGGCATGTGTCGCAGGCCATTCTGTCTGGGAACTACATTCTGTCCGCGGTGTCCACAATCCTGGCGCGCATCGGAAACCCTGACGTCGTGTCCATCATGTCGCAGGTGGTCGAAGATTTGGTCCGCGGTGAGTTTGGGATGGAGGGGCGTGGAATGACGGGGAGGGGGGGGGGGGGGGGGGGGGGTTGCACAACCTGTATGACATAAGTGCATAACCTGTATGATATCAGTGCATAACCTGTATGACATCAGTGCATAACCTGTATGACATCAGTGCAGAGACATGAACGTGGGTGTTGCATAACCTGTATGACATCAGTGCATAACCTATATGACATAAGTGCATAACCGTATGACATCATGCTAACTGTATGACATCAGTGCATAACCTGTATGACATCAGTGCATAACCTGTATGACATCAGTGCATTACTTGTATGACATCAGTGCATAACCTGTATGACATCAGTGCATAACCTGTATGACATCAGACAGTGCATAACCTGTATGACATCAGACAGTGCATAACCTGTATGACATCAGACAGTGCATAACCTGTATGACATCAGTGCATAACCTATATGACATCAGTGCATAACCTGTATGACATCAGTGCATTACTTGTATGACATCAGTGCATAACCTGTATGACATCAGTGCATAACCTGTATGACATCAGTGCATAACGTAGGACTCAGTGCATTACTGTAGACATCAGTGCATAACCTGTATGACATCAGTGCATAACTGTATGACATCAATGCATAACATGTATGACATCAGTGCATAACCTGTATGACATCAGTGCATAACCTGTATGACATCAGTGCATACTATATGACATCAGTGCATAACCTGTATGACATCAGTGCATTACTTGTATGACATCGTGCATAACCTGTATGACATCAGTGCAGAGAAATGGAAGAGTTTTGAATGTGTGGGAAAGGTATGCGAATCTGTGGCATCATCATCTCCACACTCATCTCTCAAGGTGTGTGCCGATGAAAACATGGGTCACAGTTTTGCAGGATTCCACATGAGTTTGTGACAGCTACTGTCTGTTTCCTCGGTGATGTTGTAGTGTTTGGCATCAGCAGATCCAAGGAAAAAGATGTTTGGGAGGGATGCTCTGGGCATCTCGGTGCAAGAGGTGTTCACTCACTCTGTTCCCAAGACTGAAAGGTGATTGTCGTCAGTAGGGGGCATGGTAGGTGACACATTGCTTTTGTCCAATCAGAACAAATGCCACCAAAATGACTCAGCAGCAGGGCCGTGTCTTCCTGGTGCGTGGTCTCACTGCAGCCTGATGATATTTATAGCTCCCATTGGACGGCTTAGACTGGGACTGTGGCAGGTGAATCTTGGTGTGGCTGTGTCAGCTAGCAGGCGAAAGGCCGGTGCCAGAAATGCAGTCAGTTCAGATCGGAAAAATCCGGCGAGGGGATCTTAGTTTCAGCCACAGATAGCGAATGTGAACTTTGCTTGAACTTAAGAACTAGGGCATGTCAGGCTACCAGGAACCCTCTACTAAGTTCTGGCGGGAGTTATTTGTCTTAGACGGTTAGAGTTTGAATGGTAGAATTTTTCGAAATAAGAACGCACGGATGTGTGCGTGCCGTGGACAGCGAGCTCTCAGTCCGCACATGGCACCGTGCGTGCTGTAGGCAGCAGAGCTATGAGCAACGCACGGAGCCGTTGGCTAAAAGTTAAACATTCTGTAAAAATGAAGATTCATGTAGACCTGGTTGCAAAGTGAAGCGACTGCAGGCAGAAATCTAAACAAATCAGAAAAGTTATTGATAAAGCACCGCCAAAAAACATAGACGAACGAATCACAAGACAACATGACACGTTTCGACCTCTTAGGTCTTCTTCAGGCAAGAAAAACAACACTCTGGACAATGCAAATGAATGAGCAATCACTTATCTTCATCCAATTTGGCACAAGACAGGCATTAATAATAATAATAATAATAATAATGAATACTTATATAGCGCCTATTCTCGGCTAGAGGCCAAGCTCTAAGCGCTTTACAATCAACACTCGTTTACACATTGAATGAATCATTCATGTAATCAATACCTCACGATGAAAAGTAGACAGATCAGCATAGTACTTCCTAGGTTTGAATTAGATTGATATTATGCCTGTCTGATACATAAAGGTGTCATCACACTTCTTAGAAATCTCTGTACATAACTTTGATATCTCACCTGTTAGAAGTCTGTATACTTTTGTTTGACATAATTTGGCTGATATTAAATTTTGGTAGAATCTTTGTGTGTCTGCGGTCCTCAGGTTTCCCCAACGACTACTTCTGTAGTTGTGGGCCTGAGGTGAGGTGAGGTGAGAATCTTGTGTACCTTAGACTGATTTCTCATCTCACAGAATTTTGTAAACATTAGGCTGAAGTCACTGCTCGCACAATTCTTAACACAGTAGACCGATTTGACAGCTCTCGAATTCTGTATGCAGGAGGTGAGGTCACAGCTGGGGAGTTGTGCATCATGTGGTGTGGTTGCCATGGTTACAGGGGAGTTCATGCAGTTGGGGTCGAAGGAGGAGGAGAATGAACGGTTCATGTGGTGTGGTTGCCATGGTTTCAGGGAGTTCTATGCAGTTGGGGTCGAAGGAGGAGGAGAATGAACGGTTCATGTGGTGTGGTTGCCATGGTTTCAGGGGAGTTCATGCAGTTGGGGTCGAAGGAGGAGGAGAATGAACGGTTCATGTGGTGTGGTTGCCATGGTTTCAGGGGAGTTCATGCAGCTGGGGTCGAAGGAGGAGGAGAATGAACGGTTCGTCATTACCTGGACAAAACCTTCAAAAAGACCGCCAGCATGCTGGCGCCAGTTGTCAGTCTGGAGTGTGTGTGTGTGTGTGTTGTGTGTGTGTGTGGTGTGTGTGTTTGGTGTGTGTGTGTGATGTTGTGTGTGTTGTGTGTGTGTGTTTGTGTGGTTTTGTGTGTGTGTGTGTGTGTTGTGTGTGTGTGTGTGTGTGGTGTGTGTGTGTTGTGTGTGTGTTGTGTGTGTGTGTGTGTGGTGTGTTGTGTGTGTGTGTTGTGTGTGTGTGTTGTGTGTGTGTGTGGTTATGTGTGTGTGTTGTGTGTGTGGTGTGTGTGTGTGGTGTGTGTGTGTGTGTGTGTGTGTGTGTGTGTGTGTGAGTGTGTGGTGAGTGTGTGTGTGGTGTGTGTGTGTGGTGTGTGGTGAGTGTGTGGTGTGTGTGTGTGTGAGTGTGTGTGTGTGTGTGTTGTGTGTGTGTGGTGGTGTGTGGTGTGTGTGGTGTGTGTGTGTGTGTGTGTGTGTGTGTGTGTGTGGTGTGTGTGTGGGTGGTGAGTGTGTGTGGATGTGTGTGTGTGTGTGCTGTGTGCTTGTGTGTGTGCCTATATGTGTATGCGTATGTGTGCAGGTGTATGTGTGTGTGATTGTGCGTGTGTGTGCATGTATGTGCAAGTGTGCATGTGTGTGTGTGTGTGTCTGTGTCAGTGTGTGTTTATCTGTGTGTACTAGTGTTTGTGAGAGTTGACCTTTAAAACTGATAAACAACCTATCAAATGACTTGATTAGGTGGAATAAAATCTCTGAGCTTCAAAGGATCATCATCTGATAGAAAGTTGACATTTAAAAAAAAAAACCCAACTGTTTTCCCTCTTGAATAACACAGCACCGCCCTCACCCAGCACTGCTGTCACACACATGACACTTGAAATGTCAGAGATGATTGGGTTTTTTTTTTTTCTTTTTTTTTGCTCCAAATGTCATACTGATGTGGAAGTGGTACTCCAAACATTCACAGAAATCCTCCCCTTGCAGAGAAAAGTTCCCACTTCTTAGCGATCAGGCGAAGAGTTAAGGTTTTGATTTTTTTCAATTTTTATCATGGAGCATAACTGGGACCAGGGCTGGTAGGGTTGTGGATGGTTTAGAAAATTTGGGAGAAATTGCAATATCCTTTTTTAAGGCCTGAAAGTGTGCGAAAAACTCACTTGGGTTTGTAAAAGTTTGTAAATTTGTTGATGATAAAAGAAGGAAAAAAAGATTCTGGTAAGAGTTTGTAAACCTGTTGATGTTAAAGAAAGGAAGAAAAAAAAATGATTCCGGTTGTTGCCAGTGAATTCAGTTTTATGCCCGATTCAAAGACTAACCACTGGGACCTCTTGGTGATTAGGGAATCACAGGGCACTGGACCCTACCAAAAGGAGCATCATGAGAAGTGAATTGTGCTTTTATTCACAAAAGAAAATAGCCTTTACTCACCAGCCGTTGTGGTGAAGTGGTTAGCGCCGCAGACTCCTGACTGGGTGATGGTGGGTTCGATTCCAATCAGAGCCATTTATTTGTGGGATTTTTCTGCTTCGAACAGCTCCCACTGAAAGCTGTGTTTGCTACGGGCCCAGCTGGGAAGACTGGGACCACACAGTCGAGTTTCATCCACTTAATGGATCCGTTTCGGAGAGTGTTGCTCAGATTACCTGACCGAACACTGCAGGTGTGTGTATATCTTGAGCCAGGTTGACGCTGGGATTTATTATGAGAGTAAGTGTAGACGGGAATGGAAATCCATCTCATCATCTTCATCATCCCAATCATCATTGATCAGCATGAAAAAGAAAGTCTCAAATTCAGTGGCCCTTCATGCCCTGCTCTCATGGTGACCTCAGTTTTGATTGTCTCTCCACTGCTATGGCCTTGGTTTGATTCTGTGGGGGTCACTGGTAGCTGGCGTTGGCGTCCTCCAGAAGGAGAGCTCTCCGACACCAGTACCATGACTAAGCAATTATTGTTGTCAGTAGTAATTATTGTCATCAGTAATTATAGTCATCAGTGATTCTTGTCATCAGTAGGTGGTTTCCTCCGCATGTTGGATCAGAACAGACACTGCTGAACACCTCCAGTGAAGTGACTCAGCAGCAGTGCAGTGTCTCCTCAAGTGGGTTGCCTCATGACGACTTGACATTGACTGCTTCCTGTGAATTGGCGGTGCCGGGGCTCTGGGAGGTTGGGCTGGGCCATGGATGTAGACAAGGGTTTGGAATGAGCAGCTTGGGTGCAGTGCCACTTCCATGCCTACAAGGTGGGACAGAAAAAGAAAAACACAACAACAAAAAAACGTACGCTTTGAAAAAAAAAGGGATGATTATATGAAAGTTTTTTTGTTTGTTTTTCCCAATTCTGTTAGTCTTCGGTATGTATTGACTTTCTAATTCTTTATGATTGAAGAATTTTTTACTGCGTTTTTTTTTTTTTTTCATTTTGAGCTTGAAGCCGGTGAAGAGACAATGTGCCGACTGTGTGCTTTGTTACAGGTTGCTGTCTTAGGGGGTTGTCATGACGACTTGTCAGACATGGCTTACAGCTATGGTCGTAATCTAGGCATTGCCTTCCAAGTAAGTTTTGATACAGCGAGAGGTAACCTCTTTGTTTCATAGTTGTTGTATATGCCTAGTGAGTATTTGGATTAACCCATAATGCCGAGTGAGTATTTGGATTAACCCATAATGCCGAGTGAGTGTTTGGATTAACCCATACATTAACTATTTATTGGTTGCCTGTAAAAGAAGGTTTTGGAATAAACAAAGAAATATTCATGTATTTTGTCTGTTGTTTTAACTTTTGAAAAAAGAAAATATATAGCATTTCTGCTTCTACCAACAGAATGTTGTTGTTTTTTAGAGCACCAAATGAACATTGCAAGAATTAATGAAACTGGTACTGAAAAAGAAAAAAAAAATTAAAGAAATCATTCCAGTATAAATGTGGATTTAGTTTGTTGCACATGTCATTTGTTTCTGTCTTGATTGTAAAACTGACCAGTGTTGGTGCAGACCTTACTCAAAAACTTTGTGGCCGTCTTGGGTGGACAGAATTCTAGTTAGATGGTAAAGGTGGAACAGAATGGAATGGTTGCTGAAAGATCATTCAGTCAACAGGAGTTTGCAGTTTGTGTTTAGTGCTGGAGTTTTCAGGTCACTTTCTCTTGCCGTCTCACTGTCTTGAGCGGAGAAGTTTTCTTTGTTTGTTGTTTGTTTTGCTTTTGTTGTTTAATTACAACAACAAAAGATCAAGAGCTGATGGGATGTCGTAGTTTAGCAAAGAGACAAGAAAGAAGCCCCTTTAAGAGGAAGTTTTTCTCTTGTTGAAATCTGAAGCATGCGATTTATTTATTAAGTTGTGATCTGGCAGCCACGTAACCGAGAGGTTAACCTCTGGTATTGGCATTAGCCCTCCGTTGTGCAGTAGTGTTCGCTAAAGTGTGTGTGTGTGTGTGTGTGTGTGTGTGTGTGTGTGTGAGTGTGTGGTGTGTGTGTGTGTGTGTGTGTGTGTGTGTGTGTGTGTGTGTGTGTGTGTGTGTGTGTGTGTGTGTGTGGTGTGTGTGTGTGGTGTGTGTGTGTGTGTGTGAGTGTGTGTGTGTGTGTGTGTGAGTGTGTGTGTGTATGTGTGTGTGTGTGTGTGTGTGTGTGGTGTTTCAGCTGGTGGACGACCTCCTGGACTTTGTGTCCAGTGAGCAACAGATGGGCAAACCCACCGCTGCTGATCTCAAGCTGGGCCTGGCCACGGCTCCGGTTCTCTTTGCTGCACAAGAGGTCAGTGCCGCTGTACTGCTTTGCATTGTCTTGTTTAAAACCAGGCTCTCTACTGGTCAGGGAAAACTGGAAAAAGTCGGGGAATTGCAGACAAATCTTCCAGTCAGAGTGATTCCGTGAAAAAGAAACATTAAAGCTCAATGGTACTTGGACCTCAGCATAGAGTGGAGAAAGAAACACAAGTGCTGAAATGGTACTTGGACCTCAGCATATACCTCAGCAGAGAGGGGAGAAAGAAACACAAGTGCTGAAATACTATTACTGCTGTTTTCATGTGCTGTCACAGTTCCAGATAACTCCATGAGTCATGGGGAGTGTCTATCTGCTGTCTTGACATTTGGGGTGGTGTTCAACATGACAGCAACTCAGTGAATTCAAATGAGACAGGGACCTGAACTTCACATCACTAACAGGGTGAGCATAAATGAACTCCTGGACTGTGGTGGTTTTGAAGTGGCCTTGGCGTGTGAAATTTCCAACACAAATCAAAAACAAACAGGACGAGCATAAAATGAACTCCTGGGCGGGTGGTGTTTTAGAAGTGGCCTTGGCGTGTGAAATTACCGACACAAATCATACAGGATGAGCATAAAATGAACTCCTGGGCTGTGGTGTTTTATAAGTGGCCTTGGCATGTGAAATTACCGACACAAATCACAACATGTGCAAGGCTGCTGAAAAACAATTGTCAGCTTTTCCATTCTTTCAGTTTCAGTATTCCCAGAATTCATTTTGGTTTCAGCTTTCTTGAAAACAAGTGATGGTTTCAGCTTTCTTGAAAACAAGTGAGTTTGCTCTAGAAACTGGTCAGCATCCAAAGGGCCGTAACTCTGTACAGCTATGTATCTTAGTAGGAAGAATGTAATATTTTGCTTTCTTGCTTCTCTGTATATGCTTGTGGTAAAAATGTTTGCGATCTGCGTGCAGTTTCCAGAACTCACCCCGCTGATCATGCGACGATTCTCTCAGGAAGGAGACGTGGAAACGGCAAGGCGATTGGTGGCGAAGGTAACTGTTTCCCACTTGTGTGACGTATTTATTATGAAGTTTGTCAGCCATGATGTCCAGAATGGCTCATGAGAAAACATATTGATTGCCAATTTACATGTATATCTGTGTAAATCACATATAATTGAATTCAGATGTCTGTGGTGGTATCATACCGAGTTTGAGTCTGTCGTGAAAATTCTTTCATTTCTGTCTGTCCTCCACCACCTAAGTAAATGTCCTGTTTGGTTCCGTGTCCATGGAACTGTAGAACTGGCATTTTCTCTGTAATCCTAAGTGCAAACAAAAGCAAACTTGGCAGAGTGAAAGATATTGATGAGACTTTACACCCTTCGTCTGTGCCAAGATGTTATCTTGTAAATACTTTATGATTATTTTCAGAAATATTTTATCACATAATTCATGTTTTTATGGTGACGTTGTTGACTATTTTCTACAGGAACAGTTGATTCTGTGTAATATTATGTACATTTGCATGCTAATTTGGTTGATGAAATTGAAACGGAACAAGTTAGATTATTACTTGTTGGAAAATCGCCCCCGAAATACAACTTTCATGATATAAACAACAATGGTGATGAAACATTCACTGGTATGTTTCACAAATTGTGTTTATTATTTATTCACCTAGATATTTATATCTGTCTGCTATTTTGATGGGCAGAAATTACATTAAGTGGTCTCTCCTAAGAAAATGTGTTAATATTTGTCGAAGTACTAGCTGCAAATGTGATTTCACATATCTTTTCTAAGTTCTTAAAGCATTAATTGGACCTGACCACATTATTGATTGTACAACGTTAAAGCGTTGTTAAAGAGAAAAAAAAAGTCAATGGCAAGAGCATGGCTGTTACTAGTGAGGGGTGCAGAGAATGGCTGAAAAGGTTGTCTCAGAATGTTGTTTCCTCTGGCACTGGTGATTTTGAGAGAGAGCCAACGTTAAAGTTTATGCACACATGAACAGACAACAAAGACAGGGTGATTATATGGAATCATTGTGCTACACATCAGTGACATGAACAGACAACAAAGACAGGGTGATTATATGGAATCGTTGTGCTACACATCAGTCACATGAACAGACAACAAAGACAGGGTGATTATATGGAATCGTTTTGCTACAATCAGTGACATGAACAGACAACAAAGACAGGGTGATTATATGGAATCATTGTGTACACATCAGTGACATGAACAGACAACAACAAAGACAGGGTGATTATATGGAATCATTGTGCTACACATCAGTCACATGAACAGACAACAAAGACAGGTGATTATATGGAATCATTGTGCTAACATCAGTGACATGAACAGACAACAAAGACAGGGTGATTATATGGAATCGGGGAGCCGGAATAGCTCAGTTGGTAGAGCGCCTGACTGTAATCTTGTTTATCCTGGGGTTGCGGGTTCGAACCTCCGCGGGGCGTTTCGGTACAGGGGGATTTTCCTCGGAGTTAACATTGGTTTGACTCCATTTCCCATACAGTCCTTCGAATGAGACTATAAACCGAGGTTCGTGTGTGAACGCATGCATAACATCTTGCACACACGTAAAATCCCATCACCAACTTTCGGAAGAGAAGGCCAGTTTGGCGTTGGTTGGATGACACGTTACACATAAATGCACTTCCCGAAGATGGAGTATGGCTGCCTTAATGGCGGGATAAAAAACGGTCATACACACAAAACTCCACTGCCTGTGTATACAGGCAGTGTCCGCAGGAGTATCAGCCTGCGTACGCAGAAAGAAAGAAAGAATATGGAATCGTTTTGCTACACATCAGTGACATGAACAGACAACAAAGACAGGGTGATTATATGGAATCGTTGTGCTACACATCGGGTCACATGAACACAGACAACAACAAAGACAGTGGCGATTATATGGAATCATTGTGCTACACATCAGTGACATGAACAGACAACAAAGACAGGGTGATTATATGGAATCATTGTGCTACACATCAGTCACATGAACAGACAACAAAGACAGGGTGATTATATGGAATCGTTTTGCTACACATCAGTGACATGAACAGACAACAAAGACAGGGTGATTATATGGAATCGTTTTGCTACACATCAATCAAAGCAGAAAAAAACAGGTTGGAAATGACCAATACGTTCCGCCTTCCCACCTCTTTTCCCATTCGTGACTTGTCCATTGATTCTAATGTTGTTGATTGAGGCTTGCCTCTGTGTTTGCCTTCTGATCCGTTTCATTTCTGAACATGATTCTAAAGATGTGTATTCCTTGTCTGGTGTGCTACCAGTCTCTTAGCGTTAAGGAAAGGTTCCAAGTTTGGTTGCTTATCTTGAGCACAAAACAGACAGAAGATAGGAACTTCTTTTTCTTTTTATTTAGGGAAGTTTCCACATTTTGTGTGTCTTGCCTGTGTGTGTGTGCTAGAAGAGCAGGCATTGAAAGCAGCAGCATTTTCAAGTCAGGTGCATGCAATCGTTTCACCACAAGGGCCCGAAATGCCTTGCTTGTTTATTGTTTCAGTTTCACCACCAGTCTTTTACACACACATACATGCACACTTACACACACCATCTCTCTCTCACTCACACACACTGCTGCACTTCAAAGTATACACACACACTCTCTCTCTCTCACACACACACACACTCACCAGTAAACACACACACGCTGCTGCACTCCCCAGTATACAGACACACACACTCATGCATTCCCCCACCCAGCATTGATAAGAGACGTGAAAGCTTGGTACAATACGCTGTGTGCAGAGTGAGGGCATTGAACAGACCAAACTGCTGGCAGCCAAACACACGCAGGAGGCGGTGCGACTCCTACACGGCCTGACCTCTTCAACTATGCAGCACGCCCTGGTGGCCCTGACACAGCAGCTGCTGACAAGGCAGAAATAATGCCGACGATTTTAGCTAGGAACATTTTAAAAATTTTTACCTACGATTCATACCTCTTAGCTTTCTGTCTCGTCTATCAGCTGTTGGAGGAAGTGATTGTTTCGGGGCCTGCTGTGAATGTGTTGAAAATGATAAGTAATAAAATGGATGTTATCAAAATGTTTTATGAGACTGTGTGTGACAGTTTGTGCAGTGAGATGGGAAGACGTAGAAGAAAAAATGATTAACCTTAACATAGTGCTGTGGCATTGTAGTTGGCAGGCTGGGAGTTTGTGGGCTGAAGTACCTGTACAGGTATGCGTTTGTTTGAAAGGGGTGTTAGGGTAGAAGGGGTTGGGGGGGGGGGGGGGGGGGGGGGGTAGCCCCAGCCAGCTCCTGCTGATAGTGTTCAGTGTGGAAGACAGGAATCACACAGTCGTTTCATCCATGGATGCATCTTTGAGAATGACCCCGAAATTTCCTGACCAACAGTGTAGATTTCTGTTTCTCTCAGGTGTGGGTCATGTGGTGATGTGTTTCTCTCAGGTGGGCATGGGTCATGTGTTTCTCTTAGGTCTGGGTCTTGTGGTGATGTGTTTCTCATAGGTCTGAGTCATGTGTTTCTCTTAGGTCTGGGTCATGTGTTTCTCTTAGGTCTGGGTCATGTGGTGATGTGTTTCTCTTAGGTCTGAGTCATGTGGTGATGTGTTTCTCATAGGTCTGGGTCATGTGTTTCTCTTAGGTCCGAGTCATGTGGTGATGTGTTTCTCTTAGGTCTGAGTCATGTGTTTCTCTTAGGTCTGGGTCATGTGGTGATGTGTTTCTCTTAGGTCTGAGTCATGTGTTTCTCTTAGGTCTGAGTCATGTGGTGATGTGTTTCTCTTAGGTCTGAGTCATGTGTTTCTCTTAGGTCCGAGTCATGTGGTGATGTGTTTCTCTTAGGTCTAAGTCATGTGTTTCTCTTAGGTCCGAGTCATGTGGCGATGTGTTTCTCTTAGGTCTGAGTCATGTGTTTCTCTTAGGTCTGAGTCATGTGGTGATGTGTTTCTCTTAGGTTCTGAGTCATGTGTTTCTCTTAGGTCTGAGTTTGTGGTGATGTGTTTCTCTTAGGTCTGAGTCATGTGTTTCTCTTAGGTCTGAGTCATGTGGTGATGTGTTTCTCTTAGGTCCGAGTCATGTGGGTGATGTGTTTCTCTTAGGTCTGGGTCATGTGTTTCTCTTAGGTCTGAGTCATGTTGGTGATGTGTTTCTCTTAGGTCTGAGTCATGTTGGTGATGTGTTTCTCTTAGGTCTGAGTCATGTGGTGATGTGTTCTCTTTGGTCTGAGTCATGTTGGTGATGTGTTTCTCTTAGGTCTGAGTCATGTGGTGATGTGTTTCTCTTAGGTCTGAGTCATGTTGGTGATGTGTTTCTCTTAGGTCTGAGTCATGTTGGTGATGCGTTTCTCTTAGGTCTGAGTCATGTGGTGATGTGTTTCTCTTAGGTCTGAGTCATGTGGTGATGTGTTTCTCTTAGGTCTGAGTCATGTGGTGATGTGTTTCTCTTAGGTCTGGGTCATGTGGTGATGTGTTTCTCTTAGGTCTGGGTCATGGGGTGATGTGTTTCTCTTAGGTCTGGGTCATGGGGTGATGTGTTTCTCTTAGGTCTGAGTTATGTGGTGATGTGTTTCTCTTAGGTTGAGTCATGTGGTGATGTGTTTCTCTTAGGTCTGGGTCATGTGGATGTTTTTCTCTTAGGTCTGGGTCATGGGGTGATGTGTTTCTCTTAGGTCTGGGTCATGTGGCGATGCATTTTGAGAAGGAGAGTAGAATATGACAGTGTTACGTGGTAACAGACCAAAAACAGAATTCCCATACCATCATCATCATTACTAGAGTGTCACAAGCTAGTCATGGCGAACAGTGTTGACGTCCCACCCCATCTCCACGCCCCAGATGAGTTTGTGTCGATGTCTTTGGTGTTGCCAAGTTTATTGAAACTCTCACTGGATGCATATGGTGACACCCTCGGGTGAGCAAGGTTCACACTACACTGGAAAAGTTAGGGAATTTCTGAAGAGATTTTCAAGTCACAGGAAAATCATAGAAAAGTAAGACAGAAACATGTCTTCAGAAGTAATAGAATTTACTCATTGCGGTTGACCTTTTGGTTGATGATCTGACCTACCTCCCCTCAAAAAAAAAGGCGTCCATTTCATCTCATTCATACGTGTGATCTGTGAAGATTTCATGCTGTTCAAATAGTTGGATTGGTTTGCATTGGGATGGGCCATAACTCCATTTTGATTTATGTCACATCCCATATTCAAGGCCATTAACTCTGGTTCTAAATTTAGTGTTCAGCGGGACTGCCGGTATCACCTGTTCATAGGAATTTTGTCTATCAGAAATTGGTGTGAATTTTGGGAGAGAGACATAGGAATATGATCAATCTCTTTCCCATAGGAATACTATCAGAAATCAGTGTGAACTGTGGGAGAGAGACACTGGTTCTGAAACTATAGTCATCAATACTGGGCTTAACTGTATCGTGCATACATTAGGTTAGGCACAACAAACGCCAAATTGTCTGCCACAGTATCCTCCTTGATATCTGGAAGAGTGAGCTCCCTGAGAAGGGCATGATGCTGAATCGTCCAAGGCTGTTCTCCAGCTTGTGAAGCCCAGTCAGGGATACAGACCATCAGTTCCCTTCAACTTATTGACTGATCTGCATCACAGAGGATTAGCTCACCAGTTAACTGGCATGGGCCTTTACCATACATTTGGTTTATTGTGAGCATGAGTTTACACACAAAACAGAAGTCGCGATCTACACTATCAAATCGGCACCTGGGAAAATTGTTTCGTGTGGTTAAAGCCATCAAGAAATTTCATTTAGTCTTCCAATGTCACAGCCTGTTCTCAGAATATCATTACATTGGCAACATGAATGAGATTTGCCTTGGCCAGTTACAAACCTGCTAACTGTTCATTCTAATCATGGTGAAGAGCACATCTCAACAAAATCATCTGTTTTCCATGGAGAAACTGGGGACATGTAATACCTGACCTGCCACTATTTATGAATATGACACTCTGGAACAATTGTGTTTGAGACTTTTACTGCATGATGAACTTAGAGATGTGTCCACGCATGAAGGCAAAATGAAAGTGTATGCTTTCAATTCAGTACTGTTTATTGTTAACCCCAAAAGCAGACAGCAATCAGAAAACATTTGTATACATTGATTTCTTTCTTTCACTTTGTAGCAACAGATAACACAAAAGACAGCAGCTCTGGAAAAGCTGTGCTCATAAAATGCCCTCTGTCATCAAACTTGAATAGTTCTGTTTTGAGTCCCTCCGCCACCTGTTGCTGCTCGTCCCAAGAGATGAAGGGATCATCGGTAGAACCGAACTGTGCGGCAAACTGCACGTTGCCTTTCATTGCTTCCCACTGCCATGGCCGGTTGTAGTAACCACTGACGCGCTCGCTCTCCATGCCCAGGTCCGTTACACAGGCAGAGACCAGAACTATCCCCTTCACCTGTTGACAGAGACAGTGGAACCTTTCAACAAAAACCTCTAAATACCAATCTCGCTCTCTACGCCCAGGTCTGTTGGACAGAGACCAGAACTGTCCCCTTCACCTGTTGACAGAGACAGTGGAACCTTTCAACAAAAACCTCTTAATACCAATCTCCATGACCTCCATGGAGTATGTGGAGAATGATTTACTGTACATTACTCATGTATGGAAAAAAAAAGAAGATATTTTGAACATACATATACAAACAAAACGAAACAAAACAGAAAACAAGTATCCTATAGATATTCTACACAAAGACTTGAAATCATGAGTTAATAAGTACATGATTACAGTTTGAACATAAAAACTGTTTCAAACAATTTTTGAATAGATTTGATTTATGAACTTCTTCTGCATTCTTTGGGTAGAACCAAAAGACCCACTACTGGTGAGATTTTTGCACATGTGACCATATTCATGTCCATCATGAGGAAGCCAGGTTCCGTCTTCACAGCTGAAGGCTGAGCGTGACACCTGTGTGCATGTGTGAATTTTGGTGAAGGAATAAATCAATGCCCTGAGTCTTTTGTTTACTCCTCTGTTTATCAACAAAACCCAACAATTATTAGTACAGACATGGGGTCATGCTTTACTGACAAAGTCGACATTTTGTGGAGATAGGTTGTTGTTTTTTCAACATTTCACGGAGATAGCTTAAATGCTGAGTCATTTATGAAGTGAAAATCATGACTGTGGAGTATTTAACACCCACAGCCTTCGGCAAAGATTAAATGAAAACCCTTGGATCAAGAGAGCAATGCTTTCTTCATTATGTGAACCAACTCCATTCCTTCCTTAAAATGAACAATGTCTTCTTGCTGTTTGCGGTGAAAAGGTCTTCAAATTTCAGTTTTCAGATAATTTCAATGTATCACACAGTATGCAGTGAGTAGCTTAAATACAGCATTTTCTAACATTTACCAGTCCAAACCAATGCCTTATCGTCATTGATGGTTCAGACGCCATTAACCAGATTATCACTCATAAAACCTGAGAGACAAAGGGAGCTAACCTTGCCTTCAGACCTACTGCAATTCAAAACAAAACAAAATAAACCAAGAAATACATGACTAATCCATTTTTCGTATGAGCTTTCATTTCCTACCAAAAAAAAATATCAACAGGTAGAGAGTTACATGCAGGTCTAAGCTGAGCAAAGACTTATTTGACTAGAAAACATTTAATAACGGTTGGGTGTACACAGCATGGAGTCTTACAGGGGAGGTAACTCTGGTAAAGACATGCAAGACAATGTTATGCAAGGTGCTCTGGGACACACCAGACAAGGAAACTCTTTCCTGCAGGTGGTGTGCATTCTGCTGCCCCACAGATCAGTTCATTCTGTCAACCCACCACCTTCACTGAGTAAGGCACACAGCTGGCTCAGATTGGGGAGGGGGGGGGGGGGGGGGGAGTGGATGAGGGTGTGTGTGTGTGTACGTGTGTGTGTGTGTTGGGGTTGGGGGCCCTCTCCAAGTTTTAAATGGACGTATACGCGTAATCTAAATTTGGGAACGTCTTTATTTTCAGAATCCATTGTAATTTGTTAGCCTATATTTCCTTAGAAATAAGAAGGGGAAAAACTGCATGGAACTGCTTTTTTTTTTACCTGCCAAGAAACTGCACACACTGTTAATGTGGATTTTTATTAAAAAAAAAAAAAAAAAACAGAGAGTAGACTTCCATCCACTAAGTTCTGCTGTTAAAAGATAATCATACACAATGTTTTCATGGACAATGTGTGTGGTTCGTTTGAAAACCAACCAACCAACCAAACCAACTAGACAAACGAACACCAAATGTTGTGTCTGCAATCTTTGTTTTTTGCTCCTTATGCAAGAGCAGGTATACTGCAAACTTATCACTTTCTGTGAAAAGTGAGTCCACAATAGCACGTAGATTAATCCAATGGAATTAACTGGCATACCCTTCAGTCCTGCCCCCCCCCCCCCCCCCCTCCATTTTCCTCTAAAACCATCACCCTCCCCTCCCTCTGACAAACCTCAATTTTCTACATTGTCTATCAGTCCTCCCACATCTGTGTCTGTCATTCTTCATTGTCTATCAGTCCTCCCACATCTGTGTCTGTCATTCTTCATTGTCTATCAGTCCTCCCACATCTGAGTCTGTCATTCTTCATTGTCTATCAGTCCTCCCACATCTGTGTCTGTCATTCTTCATTGTCTATCAGTCCTCCCACATCTGTGTCTGTCATTCTTCATTGTCTATCGGTCCTCCCACATCTGTGTCTGTCATTCTTCATTGTCTATCAGTCCTCCCACATCTGTGTCTGTCATTCTTCATTGTCTATCGGTCCTCCCACATCTATGTCATTCTTCATTGTTTATCAGTCCTCCCACATCTGTGTCTGTCATTCCTCATTGTCCATCAGTCCTCCCACATCTGTGTCTGTCATTCTTCATTGTCTATCAGTCCTCCCACATCTGTGTCTGTCATTCTAGATATTTCCAAAAGATCAGATTCAGCTATACATCTGTGTCTGTCATTCTAGATATTTCCAAAAGATCGGATTCAGCTACACATTTCAAACAACATAGTCTGCTCATCAGACTCAAATATGAAACAGAAATTGACATAAGCAATACATCAAGCACAAGAATTTAGATAATTAATTGAAGTTGTTAATCAATTTATTCAGACTTGACTATGTTTTCTCCGTGCTGAAAATAATTCACACTATGAGGAGCTAATCTGGGGATAGTTTATTTTCACATAGACAGATATTTCACATTGGTGTATTCGTACAGGAATAGCTACACACACACACACACACACACACACACACACATACACAGAGGAAAACATAGCAAAGAATGAAAAATATAGTACACCCACTTCAGACATTTTTCACACCCACGCACCAACATTCCTTCACACACATCCACCCAACCCCACCCCCTCAGAGCATCACCGACCTTGTGCGTCTCAGCATATCTCATGGCGGCTTCAGCGCCAGAACTGTGACCCACAATGATGGTGCTGCTGTCACATGACAGCTCCTTCTCCATAAAAGGAAGCCAGATAGACTCCCGCGCCTTGACTGGGTCAGGAAAGTTCTGTAGAAGGCAAGTCACTCCTGTCAACACATGTAAATATCCGTAGAAAACCCTCGTGAACACGTATTGTATGGTAGTGTGTGTGTGTGTGTGTGCATGTGCACGTGTGTGTGTGTGTGTGTGTGTGTGTGTGTGTGTGCTTGCAAAATGGAAAGTGGGTCTGGGAATTGTATCCAAACAGAACAAGTGGAATCTTTTTTGCATATATCCACTTTTTTTTTCTTTTGAAATCAGACATTTGCTCCCCCCACCCCCCCCCCCCCCCCCCCAGAGATTCCATCATATTTGTATTGTTGAAAATATTTTCAAAATAATCCAGACCTTTCAAAGTCAATGTTTCACAAGCAGATTTGAAAAAGAAAGCAAATAAACAACAGCAAACACAGAAAGTGGTAAAGCATTCTGTTTTCACTCAAATGAAGGGTTTTAATCTTAAAATTGCTCCTGTAAAGTTTGGCTTCTTTTAATGAATGATAACATCATTAAAAACAAATCTGAATATCTGAAAAAAAGACCCAGGGTTTTGAACAAATATATGTGTGCGTGTGCATGTGTGTGTGTGTGTGTGTGTGCATGTGTGTGTGTGTGTGTGCACAATCTAGATTCCACAATGTACATTTTCATGTTTGGATCTTTCTTTTTTCTTTTTTTTTGGCATATTCTCTCTTTGATCTGAACTTTTAAAAAAAATTTCCTTTTCAAAATGTTTTGTTCCAAAACAGGCCAGTCCACTTTTCCATAACCTTTAATATCGTCCACTCAGCTGTTCGTTCACATCGTCCACTCAGCTGTTTCTTCACATCATCCAATCAGTTGTTTCTTCACATCGTCCAATCAGTTGTTTCTTCACATCGTCCAGTCAGCTGTTTCTTCACATCGTCCAATCAGCTGTTTCTTCACATCGTCCAATCAGCTGTTTCTTCACATTGTCCAATCAGTCAGACCTGCCAACCATTACGCATTTCGCGTAATTTATTACGCCCAAGTGATAATTCTTACGCCCTTACGCATTTAGCCAAAAAATTACGCATTGAAAGTTTAAAAAAAAAAAAAAAAAAAAAAACGGACGAAAAAAATCGGCTTATATACAGACACACACGGCGCCATGCGTATAACCAGTAATCTTGAAGAAGCGTTTCCGGTCATGCGCAGTTCGTTTCACCAACTTTACCATTCAGCGAAGTTGGCGTCTTTTTGAAGTTTTAGCTACAAAAATGTCGAAACGTGGAGTAGAAAGTTTTGGACAAGATGCGAAAAAGAAAAAACTTGGTCAAAAGTTCCGAAAAGAATACTCGGAAAAGTTCCCCTGCATACGACCTTCGGCTAAAGGTGTAAATTGTGCACGGTGTACCACTTGCGAGTCGGGACTTCACAATTTCCAATCGCGGGATGGTGGATGTGAAGCGTCACCTTGAGTCACACAAGCACATCGATTCCTCTAACGCGCAGAATTCTTCCAGCATCAACACTTTTTTCAGACTGTAGACACCTCAAAAGAGGATGAAATTAGGAAAAGGGTAATTGGGGCTGAAGCACTGGTGGCCGGATTTTTCATTGAGCACAACATCGCTCTTAGCGCAGCCGACCATGCATCCCAGCTTTTTACAGAAGCGTTCTCAGATTTGGAGATCGCCAAACAGTTCAAGAGCGGTCGAACAAAGACAACACACATTGTAAGGACCCTTCTCATGGAAGGCTTAACTGCTGCTGCATCTCGACTGCGGAATGGACCGTTTGTGTTGGGGATTGATGGAAGTCAGGAAGGGGGGGGGGGGGGACAAATTCTTTCCTGGGGTGGTGTGATACTTAAAAAATGACACAATCACCACTGAGCTGATAGCCAACCCCACATGCACAGAATCATCAACAGGGAGAAACATTTTTTAGGTTATGTACTTTCTTAATTTCATGTTCCCAGTTTCTCCATCTTCAAACTCCCCCCCCCCCCCCCCCTCCTCAAGTCCAAATATTTGCCAAGTCATTACTATCAAGACAGTTGAGTTGTTGGCCTGCTCTTGTTTTTTTTTCCCCCCACTATTAGATAAGTTTGTTCGTCTATGTGTATTTGTCTGACCTTATTCAAGTTTAAAAGGTTGTGCCAGTCTTGAATAAAAGTTACTTTGTGTTAGGTTTCCTCATAAAATGGGAGCAAACGTTACCCCACTTGTTTACTGTTTATTGTTTACTGTTCCCTGCCTCATTTCATTTCCAATTTTTTAGGTTGTTTCTGGCGCACTATCAAGCCTTGGTGTGCCATGCCATGATGGTTTAGGGGATTTGTGTGTGTTTCCAGTGTATTCTACATTTTCATAATTTGTAGAGATTTCTTGTGACACTTAAAAGAAAAGCTTGTTTTTGAAGAAAAGTAAAGTTCACAAAAATTGTGTGAACAATTTCATCACATCTTGTTTGTTTGAAAAAAGGTAAATGTCGCGCTCGATTACACTTAGCTCTCAGAAATTACACATTTCTGCCTCACTGAGCTTCAATTCTTACTCATTGGTCTCTTAGGGGGTTGGCAGGTCTTGTTTCTTTCACATCGTCCAATCAGCTGTTTCATCACATCGTCCAATCAGCTGTTTCTTCACATCGTCCAATCAGTTGTTTCTTCACATCATCCAATCAGTTGTTTCTTCACATCGTCCAATCAGTTGTTTCTTCACATCGTCCAATCAGTTGTTTCTTCACATCATCCAATCAGCTGTTTCTTCACATCATCCAATCATTTCTTTCTTCACATCGTCCAATCAGTTCTTTCTTCACATCGTCCAATCAGCTGTTTCTTCACATCACCCAGTCTGGTGTTTCTTCACATCGTCCAATCAGTTGTTTCTTCACATCGTCCAATCAGCTGTTTCTTCACATCGCCCAATCAGCTGTTTCTTCACATCGTCCAATCAGTTGTTTCTTCACATCGTCCAATCAGTTGTTTCTTCACATCGCCCAATCAGCTGTTTTCTTCACATCGTCCAATCAGTTGTTTCTTCACATCGTCCAATCAGCTGTTTCTTCACATCGTCCAATCAGCTGTTTCTTCACATCGTCCAATCAGCTGTTTCTTCACATCGTCCAATCAGCTGTTTCTTCACATCGTCCAATCAGCTGTTTCTTCACATCGTCCAATCAGTTGTTTCTTCACATCGTCCAATCAGTTGTTTCTTCACATCGTCCAATCAGTTGTTTCTTCACACACATACACAACCACCTTCCTTCCCTTCCACCAAAACCTGCCCCTCAACTTTCCCCAACCTTCTACATCATCGAGGCAGATTTCTTTTTACTCCCCATCTCCCCCATCGGCCCCCAGTCCCCACCACTCCCTTTCTCTCATCCAAAACTTGCCCGTCAACTTTCCCATTACCTTTTCTTTCATCCAGTCAGAATTTTTTTTTTTTTTTTTTAATCGTCCTCCCCTTAGGCAACCCCATCCCAATGCACTTTGCTCTTCCATTCTCAAAAACTGACTAGGCAACTCTTCCATAAATTTTTCAGTCCACTCAGTTACTTTTTGCCCTCCCCTCCCCCCCCCCCCCCCCTTTAAATCTTGCTTTCCACCTCCCTTTCCTATTTATTACTTTCCCCCATATCCACATCCCTCTCCCACACCCATATTTTTTTCATGTAGGTTTAACTGATAACCATTCATCAGATGAAAATAATATTCAAACTCATTTGGAATCATCCACATCAGTGAATAGACCACATAAATAAACACAGCGAGC
>CM031627.1:24962521-24975890 GCA_018398815.1 Conus ventricosus
AAACATCTCTATGTTAGATGTGTGTCAATATCGTACATCAAACAAGATGGAGCAGTGAAGACAAATGCCTGCCGCGAAAAGCCTTTTCACCCAGACTGTTAAACAGCAATATGTAGCCCTCTTCACCCAGACTGTTAAAACAGCAATATGTACCCCTCTTAACCCAGACTTTAAAACAGCAATATTAGCCCTCTTCACCCAGACTGTTAAAACAGCAATATGTAGCCTTCTCACCCAAACTGTTAAAACAGCAATATGTAGCCCTTTTCACCCAGACTGAAAAACAGCAATATGTAGCCCTCTTCACCCAGAACTGTTAAAACAGCATATGTAGCCCTCTTCACCCGACTGTTAAAACAGCAATATGTAGCCCTCTTCACCCGACTGTTGAAACAGTAATATTAGCCCTCTTCACCCCGACTGTTGAAACAGTAATATTGTAGCCCTCTCACCCAGACTGTTAAAACAGCAGTATGCAGTTTCTGCTTTCTGTTTAGGAACAGTTCAGTTCCATGTCCCCTTCACAGCCAATAAGGTGTTTGGCTCTGGTCAAGAGAGTTGCGTGATGCGTTTCATCACCCAGCACTTTCACTAAGTCTTATCCGAAATCCCCACAAATCACAGTACCTTCATTACTAAATCTCATTATAGAAGGGGTAGAAATCAAGGTTAGCCATGGTGAAAAAAAACAATTTCGACCACAAACTTCATAAATTCAATAACTCAAGAACTAACGGAAAGTATCGCCCTTTCGTTTTTTGCAAACGGAAGTGAATGGCTACGGGAAGAAGGAAGTCACGTTCTCGCGAGACTTCCTTTTCTACGAGAAACATGGCGGCCCCCATTGTTCCCAAACGTGTTTTACTGGCGCTGACAGGCCCCCTCAGCCTTTTGGCAGTGTGATTTCCGGTGGGGGGCGCTAGCGGGTGCATGCTTGTCAAGAAGGAAATCTTATTTCAAGTTGGAGTAGAGTGGTGATAAATTTTATTGGAACTTGAGTCGAGTGGTGGTAAAGTCTATGTCAGCTTGAGTGGGGTGATGAAATTTGTAATTGGACTAGAGTACCAGTGTTGATAATTTTATTCTACTTTTTAAGCATTTTTGGGGATAATTGTAGGTCTGTTTCAGTGTAATGTATTTAGTTTTATTTCTACTTTCATACAGTAGTGCAAAATCGTTTCTTCTTCGTGCAGTGGTGATCATTTGATTCATACTCCAGTACAGTGAAGATCATTTCTTTTCTATTTTAGTATAGTAGTGGTGAATTTATTTCTATTTCTGTACTCGGGTGGTGATTTATTTCTACTTCAGTACAGTGGTGACAGTTCCGCTTCTTCTTGGGGACAGTGGTGATCATCTGATTTCTACTTGAGTTTCTGTTGAGATCGTTTGATTCTACTTGATACTGTGATGAACGTTGATTTCTACTTGAAACTGTGATGATCATTTCATTTCTACTTGGTACTGTGATGAAACTTTGATTCTACTTGAGTACTGTGATGATCTTTTTATTTCTACTTGGTACTGTGATGAACATTTTATTTCTACTTGAATACGTGGGGATCATTTCATTTCTACTTGAGTACTGTGTGGTGTTTCATTTCTTCTGAGTACTGTGATGATCATTTCATTTCTACTTGAGTACTGTGGGATCATTTTATTTCACTTGAGTGTTTTGGTGATTATATGTTTCAACTTCAGTGTTACCGGGGACAGTTCTGTTTCAGCTTCATTATAGTGGCGGAATTTTAATTTCCGCTTCAGTATAATTTGATAAATTTTATTTCGGCTTTAGTGAGATTTGATAATCTCATTCAACTAAAGTGAGAGGTAATGATTGTGTGTCGAATTCATGTCTGTCTCGAGCTTCATTATAGTGGCTTATTCCGGATTTGTTTGTATGGTTATAATTGTATCTTAGCTTCAGTGCAGTGATGATAATTTTCTTTTCAGCTTCAGTACGGTGATAATTTTCTTTCAGCTTCAGTAAGGTGATAATTTTCTTCAGCTTTCGTCGGCAGTTACACTTTTATTTCCAATGTAGTGGTTATTTAATTGATTTCTGCTTCGTTGCAGTGGGTGATTATTTTATTTCAGCTTTAGAATAGTGCTGATGATTTTTATTTCTTGAGTCCGTGTAGTGGGGATGATTGTATGTCAGCTTCGCACAGTGACTGTACTGTTATTTCAGCTTCATGTAGCGATGATAATTTATGTCGGCTTCAGTTTCATTGGTGATAATTTCACTGTCTTTCACCTACTCCCAAGGCTCCTGTCTTGGAGTAGTTGTGCAGCTTTGTCGATGGATCACGCTCCAGTATGGTCAGCGTTAGACTCAGCCTCTACTTGTACACCGCTTGTAGATAGATGAAATGAAAAACCAAATTGTTTTGGATTAAAAGAAAGATATCATGCCCGTGAAAGGGATGTCTTGACAGGATGTCGTTGCAGTCCGTGTCTTCATGTCTGGCTTCCATTGCAGCCTGTGCTCGGTCGGCTTGGCAACTGGCCGTGGTGCGACCCCAGGGAAGGAGGCAAGGGGGATAAGCGTTGTCGCTTTTCCCTCACCACACTTCCAGGTGGCCGCTGTATTGGCTATGCCCGCCGTCGAGTCGGCCGTGGTGGCAGGTAAAGGACCTGGAATGTACATTTAACATTGTGTTGTTGTTTTTTTCTCTTGGCTTGTGAAAGAGCGCACACAAAAAAAAGAAAAAAAAAGAATGCGGCAGGTGGGGTGAATTGTTTATGTGGATGAAATCTGTTGGAGGAAGACAGGGCAGGGTGGAACAGGCCTGGCCTGAGGCTTGACTTGGGGCAGTGTCCTGGCCTGGCCTGAGGCTTGACTTGAGGCAGTGTCCTGGCCTGGCCTGAGACTTGACTTGAGGCAGTGTCCTGGCCTGAGGCTTGACTTGAGGCAGTGTCGTGGCCTGGCCTGAGGCTTGACTTGAGGCAGTGTCCTGGCCTGAGACTTGACTTGAGGCAGTGTCCTGGCCTGAGGCTTGACTGAGGCAGTGTCGTGGCCTGGCCTGAGGCTTGACTTGAGGCAGTGTCCTGGCCTGGCCTGGAGGCTTGACTTGAGGCAGTGTCCTGGCCTGACCTGAGGCTTGACTTAAGGCGGTGTCCTGGCCTGACCTTGAGGGGTTGACTTAAGGCGGTGTCCTGACCAACCAGGCAGGCAGTGTGAGCATCAGATCTTCACGGCAGAAATCCCATTGGTGGTATTAGTCAACCAGCAGCAGGGCACTGCCTCCTTTTGGTGGGTTGCCTCATGATGAACTGGTGGGTCGACTGCTCTACCTTACAGACTGCAAACTCTTAACTCCATGTTGGTGAAGACCTCTCTAATTTTGAATTCATGTTGTTGAACAGTCGTGTATAACTTAATATATTTCATGTTGTTGACCAGTCGTCTGTGATGTAAGTTCACGTTAGTATGCAGGCCTATGTAGTTGTCACCAAGTTCATGTTAGTCTACAGGCCTGAACCAAGTGGGAAAAATAAGGTCTGAGCAAAGGCAAAATCGGGGGATCCAGATGCCCTGAAGTACTGTCAGAAAGTCTTATTACAGACTTCACTGCTGATGCATACTTTGCCTCGGTGATGGCTGTCTGAGAGTGAATACTTGCAATTTTGTGGAACAGTGGTTGATGACTGTGAACTGCTGTGAAGGAACTTGAATTAGTCCTGAAATTGTTTTATGATGAGGATGTTGTGAGAGGCATGTTGTGACCAGAAATAATTTGGATCAACAGCGCTTATGGCATAAGTACGTTTGGGTAAACATAGTAAAGGTGATTGATGATTAGGAAATGAAAAGAAACGGAAAAGAGAAAAAGAAAATGAAAAAAAACCCCAGAAAAACAATAAACAAAAATGGGCGGGGAGGGGGACGGCGAGGGTGAGGTGAAGACGATGGGGGAATGGAGATGGGAGCAGGGTTTTATACCAGATAGTTTTGCAGATAGTTTTGCAAACTGCAGATTGTTGTCTACAATGTGAAGGAAATATACCACTTCCATCTCTTATTCTCCTCTTCTCACTCTTTTTGCTTCGCCCCCACCCCCCACCCCCCCCCCAAGATTTTTTATGGCAAATTGATGCTTGCTGCAAGCCCCACTATGAGTTGTCTCCCTTATGATTTTACAGAGTTGTACTGGACCGTGGATACACGCCTTGGGACGATTGCCCTTGACAAGATTGACTTGATGTCGGGTCAGTCCTACTCTGGTCAGCTAGGAGACTACATTACCTACATCAGAGAAAGGAAAATGTGAGTATGTGAACAAGAGAATGCAAAATGTATGTGTGGAATTGAGAGAAAGGTGATGATAAGTATGAATGAGGAGAAAGGAAAATGTGACATGGAATGAAGGAGAAAGGGAAATGAAGATATGTGACCTTCCACCACAAAACCAGTCTTAACTCGATTTTTGAAAGTTTTTGAGATATACATATATTTAAAATCTGCAGATTGTTCTGATTAATTTGATATAAAATGAACGCTATAGGGCAAAAATAAGAAGTTATGGTCATTTGAAGTGGGTTACTGTGCCCAACGGCTATTTGAGAAAACGGCTTCTTAAGTTTTGTATCATCTCCGCATATTTTTCCTAGCAACGGCGTTTTACTTTTTACCATACTTATTTTTAGATGACACACAGAGAAACCGGGAGAGTGTCACACATGCTTTACGAACGGTATATAACACGATGGGGTTCTGTAAGGTGTTGCGTTAAGTTTTAATGCGAGTGAAAATGGGTCATTTTGCGTTAAAAGAGGTTCATTTTGATTCGAGGTCAGGCTTTTAAATCTCAATTTTACCTAATGTATTGGTTGTTTTGGAGCAAATGGATAGTGCCACATGAAAGTTTAGGGTGTAAGGAACACATTTCTGCAAAAAAGTCAAAATGCCCCAGGTAGACCCTCAGCAGCTATTTTCAGCTGTAGCCATGAAGTAGGCCGCGCGAGTTAAGACTGGTTTCGTGGTGGCGGGTCACATATGGATTGAAGACAAAGGGAACGAAAATATGAGAATGAAGACAGAGGAAATGAAAATATGGATTGAAGATAAAGGAAATGAAGATATGGAATGAAGACAAAGGGAGTTAGATATGGAATTAAGACAAGGGAAATAAAACTATGGATGGAAGACAAAGGGAAATGCAAGGATGGCCACAGTATTACTCTTCCCCAGCCTCCTCCCTTCTCCCAGTCCATGTATCCATGTACTGTGAATGTGCAGTGTACAGCCAGCGCACTGCTGAATGGGTAACAACAGTACAGTCCATGTACTGTGAATGCACAGTGTACAGCCAGTGCACTGCTGAATGGGTAACAACAGTACAGTCCATGTACTGTGAATGCACAGTGTACAGCCAGTGCACATGCTGAATGGGTAACAACAGTACAGTCCAGGTACTGTGAATGCACAGTGTACAGCCAGTGCACTGCAGAATGGGTAACAACAGTACAGTCCATGTACTGTGAAATGCACAGTGTACAGCCAGTGCACTGCAGAATGGGTAACAACAGTACAGTCCAGTACTGGAATGCAGTGTACAGCCAGTGCACTGCGAAGGGTAACAACAGTACAGTCCATGTACTGTGAATGACAGTGTACAGCCAGTGCACTGCAAAAATGGGTAACAACAGTACAGTCCAGTACTGTGAATGACATGTACAGCCAGGCACTCTGAATGGGTAACAACATTACAGTCCTTTGTACTGTGAATGCACAGTGTAACAGCCACCGTAAAACAGTACAGTCCAGGTACTGTGAATGTCAGTGTACAGCCAGTGCACTGCTGAATGGGTAACAACAGTACCAGTCCATGTACTGTGAATGACAGTGTACAGCCAGAATGGATAAAAAACAGTACAGTCAACGGTCCCGGACAAAATGAAACGGGCATGTTTGAGATAAAGTCATAGACATGGGGTTAGGTAACCTATGGAGTCATCTGGCATATGTGACCGCCCTCCCATGAAAAGATAGATAAGTCGCGCAGGGGCGAATCGCCGCTGAGGCAACAAAGAGTGGTAGGGTCATTTTGGGGGAAAAGAGATTTTTGCACGAACACATAGGAAAACCGTTAAGGTATATTATGTTTCATTGCTTTACCTAGAATTATTATTAAAATTTTTTTCACTCCGTGAATCGATTTTTAACTGCACCGTTTGCAAAAAAGTTGCTTTTTTCAACAGTAATCGAGGAAAAACATCCTCGCAACCCCTGCATTCACAAATCATTCAAAGCTCGTGTGTCATTTTAGAATAGTGCACAATTTTCTGAAATAAACCATAAAAGGGCTTTAGGGCATTCAAAGTCGTACAGAAAAAAATGCCTTCCAACCACTCAGAATCAAATACCAATAGCCTTATGGGCTCAGCTGTTTAACAGCAGAGACGTGCCTTTCATTGGCCACAGCTCAAGGGAAAACTCGGGCGTTTTGTCTTTGTTGAAAATTGCCATAATTGTGAACGTAAACCCCCCCCCCCCCCCCCCCCCCCCCCCCCCCCAAAAACTCTCCCCCTTTGGGGGGCGTACGGCAGCAGCCTTTTACAATTTTTTCAGATTCTGAAAAAGGGTTTGCCAGAGGTTATCTTCCCCTAAATTGGTGGGTTGATGGGACAAATGAAGACAATTTGTCCTCTTTTCATAGAAAAAAATGATTCGGGCATGAGTGACATGCAAAATGGGCCAGACACGATAGCTGAATAGTAATTTCACTTAGGATAGGTAAGATAATTTTTTTAGCCCAGCCGACCGCAAAGGGGCCCCATCAGGGGGCTGTAATTTCACTTGATCAGACAGTTGTCAGTAGTACATGATCAAGCAGACATGCTGAAAAATTTAGAAACCAAGCTTTGTGATGTGGATTTCATTTTGAATCTGAAGGATCGCTGTAGCTGTTCAGAAGAGCAACAATGCAGTGTCCTAAGAATTAGGAATCAATTTATTCATGGCCCGATGGAGGCGTATTCACTTGGCAGACTTTCCCTCACAAAAGTCAAAGCAGTCCATTATTTATTTTTGGTTTCCAGGGCTTAAAACGTTCCGGTCTGGGCGGGAAATTTCCCCGATTTCGGTTTGTCCAAAAAAAAAAAAAAAAAAAAAAACCCGAACAGGAGCAAGGTATCCGTGATCGGCTTGCAAGCGTTCATAGCAACTGCGCGCAAGTTTATGGCCCCCGATTATTCTTGGAAGAAGTTTCCGGTCGGACTTCCGGAAAAAAACAAAATGGCGGAGCGGCGACATTGTTCATGCGGGTCATATTTTGACGAATCTGCAATAAAAACAAGTGGAAATGGAGTGGAAAGCTTCAGAAAGTTGACGAAGAAGTCATGGAGACTTTCTTTGCAAAGTTATTGCACCAGGTTTAGCTTTGGTGCAAATGCTTAAGGGAATTTACGGTGGTCACGGAAGAAAGCTTGAGATCACATTCGTCAGGAAGCACGTGCAAACGTCAAGGTGCTGAGGGAAACTAAAAAAGGCACTGAAGACACTTTTAAGAGTAAAACGGCCCCGGGTAGAACATGCAAATCCTGTGGGGAAAAAAGGGGGATATGAAAATTGGGGGGAGTGCAACCAGCGGGAGGGACAAGGAAAAGATAGGGTTCAAACAATCAAATCAAGTTTCAGCAAAAGGTGGAGGGAAAAAAATAAAAATTTGTAGAGTGTGAAAACCAAACGGGAGAAAGCAAGGAAAAGCAAAGATAGGGTTGAAATTCAAGTAAGCAAAAGGGTGAGGAAAAGACAGTGAGACAAGCACACAAAAAAGAAACAGGACCTTGCTATGTTCTTTATGCCCCACCACCCAAACCCCAAATCAAAGCTGGTTGTGTGTGGGGTGTGTGGTCCTTTTTTAAACCCCTTTTTTTTTCGTTTTTATTAAATTTGGGAAACTTCAAAATTTGACTTTCAGTATGTGCTGTTTCCCAAGTTTTCATTTATCAAAATTTGGGATATTGTGATTTTCAAATTGCGATTCCACAAGTTGATCTTTTATAGAGACTGAACTTTAAAGTGTTTTGATGCAGTTATGACGTGTGCACCAATTCAAACTTATATTGTGTTAAATTAAACCTAAAAAGTGAAACTTTTTTGAGCAACCCCAGAATGGATTTCACCAAAACTATATTGGTGAACACCTGTAAAACACTCAGTAAAGGGGGAGGTTTTTCATTATATGTGTTTAACCCTTTTCCCCTTGTCCCCAAATATATCTTCCTGTAATAATTATGTGTTTACAGCAATTTTTATGCACTAAATAACTCTTGGAATTATGTCCAGAAAGGGGAAATGGCATAGATTTACCTCGGTTTTTTTAAAAAAATTCCCGGGGGGGCATGCCCCCGACCCCCCTAGTTTCAGTGGTTTTTTTCCTCCCTGTTTTAAAACCCTGGGTTTCAAAAAATGCAGGCACAGTGGTTCACAAATATACAACGACATTTCAGGAAAAGTGTCCACAGTAGACAACACAGACATTGCAGGCACATGTCCCACAGTAGACAAAAGACAGTGCAGGCACAGTGTCCACAGTAGACAACAGTGCAGGCACAGTGTCCACAGTAGACAACACAGACATTGCAGGCACAGTGTCCACAGTAGACAACAGACATGCAGGCACAGTGTCCCCCAGTAGACAACACAGTGCAGGCACAGTGCCGCAGTAGACAACAGACAGTGCAGGCACAGTGTCCACAGTAGACAACAGACGTTTCAGGCACAGTGTCCACAGTAGACAACACAGACATGCAGGCACAGTGTCCACATAGACAACACAGACAGTGCAGGCACAGTGTCCACAGTAGACAACACAGACATGCAGGCACAGTGTCTACAGTAACAACACAGACATTGCAGGCACAGTGTCCACAGTAGACAACACAGACAGTGCAGGCACAGTGTCCACCCGAGAAAACACAAACAGTGCAGGCACAGTGCCACATAACAACAACAGTGCAGCACATTCCCCACAGTAGACAACGACAGTGCAAGCACATGCCCACAGAACAAACAGAAGTGCAGGCACGTTTTCACAGTAGACAACACAGACATGCGGACAGTGTTCCAGTAACAACACGACAGTGCGGCACAGTGTCCAATAACAACGACAGTGCAGGCACAGTGTCCACAGAGACAACAGACAGTCCGGGAAAATGTCCACAGTAGAAAAACAGACAGGCAGCACAGTGTCCACTAACAACAGACAGTGCAGGCACAGTGTCCACTGTAGACAACAGACAGTGCACACAGTGTCCACAGTAGACAAACAAAACCCAGTCAGGCCAGTGCCCACGTAGACAACAGACAGTGCGGGCCCAAGTGCCCACAGTAGACAACACAGACATGCAGGCACAGTGTCCACAGTAGACAACAAGACGTGCAGGCACGTGCCCACAGTAGGAAACACAACAGTGCAGCCAGTGTTCACAGTAAACTGTCCCGTAGTAGAAACCGACGTGCAGGCACAGTGCCACAGTAGACAACACAGACGTCAGGCACAGTGTCCCATAGAAAACACAGACAGTGGGGGCACAGTGTCTACAGTAGACAACACAGACAGTGCGGCACATGTCCCCAGTGAAAACACAGACGTGCAGGCACTGTGTCACGTAACAAAAGCAGTGAAGGCACAGTGCCACATTGACAAACAGCAGTGCAGGCACAGTGTCCACAGTAGAAACACAGACGTGCGGGCACGTTCCACAGTAAAAACAGACAGGCAGGCACATGCCCACATAGACAACACAGACATGCACACAGTGTCCCAGAGAAAACACAGACAGTGCGGCACAGTGCCACAGAGACAAACAGACGTGTAGGCCAGGCCACTTTAACAACACAGACATTGCGGCACATTTCCCACAGTAGAAAACCGACATTGCAGGACATGTCCACGTAGAAACAAGACATTGCGGGCACAGTGTCACGTAACAACACAGCTTTGCACACAGTGCCACAGTAGACAACACAGACAGTGCAAGACAGTGCCACGTAGACAAAAAGACAGTCGGCACAGTTCCCAGTAACAAAGCTGGCAGGCACAGTGTCACAGTAACAACAAACAGTGCAGGACGGTCCGCATAGACAACAGACAGTGCGGGCACAGTTCCACAGTAACGCAGACATGCAGGCACAGTGTGCACAGGACAACAACATGCAGGCCAGTGTCCCAGTAGAACAGACAGTGCAGCACAGTGTCCACAGTGACAACAGACGGCAGGCCCTTTTCCAGTAGACAAAAAAGACGTGCAGGCACAGTGTAAAAGTTGAAAACACAGACAGTGCATCACAGGTCCACAGTAACAACAGACATGCACACGGTCCACAGTAGCAACAACAGTGAAAAGCACGTGCCACAGTGACAACACAGACAGTGCAGGCACTTTTTTCACAGTGACAACCGACATTTTCAGGCCAGTTTTCACGTCGGGGTTCGTAGCGTTTGGGAAATTTTGGGGAAAAAAGATGTTATTTTCCAGGCCCTGGAAAGTCTTTGAAAAATAAGAAAACATGAATATGGTTTGTGAAAGTTTGTGAATTTAGAGTTATGTCACCAATATAAAAATCCACTCCGAAAAAAATCGGGACCATGAAATTTTAACATACAAGAGGAAACAACTATAAAATATAATAAATGCGATCGGATGAACCGCAGCGAATTGAGTAGCAGACGAACTCTCGATTTCAAGCGCAACGCGAGTTACTTCCCTTGGAATATCCGGGTCTCTCAGAGAAAACAAAATGCCGGACCAGTGCGTTTTCAACGAGCTGTGGCTCGAAAATTCGACTTACAAACGATGGCTGCGGAAAAATGCTGGCAACAAGTGGGTCTGCGTACTGTGCAGCGTGCAGAAAAAACATCGATATTGGATCGATGGGTGAAGGAGCCCTCATCAGCCATAACGGCGGTAAGTCAATACAGTGTTCATCGCGTGGGATCACCGGTCACATTCTCTTGGTCACAGGAAGAAAAATGAGACGAAGACGGAAAATGATTTTGGTGAACCTTTTGTTTCAGTAGTTAACCAAGCTATCCAAACGCTCTCCCATCAGCCATACCTCAACCTACTTGATTTTTTAATTTTTTTACGTTGTTCAGGTTGACGTTTTTTCCCTTTAAAAGAAAAGAAAAAAGAATGTGACCATGTGACCTGCGCTTTGAAGGAAACACTGTTACAAATATTGCCAGAATTTGCAAAGTGGTGATTACCTCATGCTCTACTGCAACTACTACTAGTACTACTTCTTTCTGTTCTAATACTGCTTCTCCTAGAACTTCTGCTCTGATATTATTATACTACTACTAGTACTTACGCTGTTTACTACCACCACTGCTTCCCACTATTTTCATTCATACTATTTTTAATTATATTTTTAAAAGGTTGGGAACAATACTAATAGGAAATATTCATGTGAACTTATAATCATGTTATAATTAATACTAATATGAAATGAAGATAGTATTTCTTTCCATATAGAGAGTACATAATTGTAAATGTAATAGTGATTTTTTTTAAAGTTAATACCATTAATAGCAATTGATATAAAACAGTAAGTTATACTGGTATTTATTTCACAATAACAAGAACATTCATTTTAATTAATATTTAACAGTATATTGACAGAATTTTATAATGATCAATCAATATTTACAATTTTTTATAAAATTTCTGATACAGATATAGCAGTAACATCATACACTCTCTTTAAACAATGTTAAAGACATATAATTGTGACAATAATTAGGATGATAATGATAATAGTGATAATGATTGTGATGATTATAAAGATTTTGCCTACTAGTAATAATAAAATTGATATGATGATAAACAAGAACGATTTTTGGTGTCTTGATTAAAACTTTTATAAACACAAAAGAAAATGTGTATTTCAGGTGCAAAGCACAAGAAGAATGTGGCTTCCATTGACAAAGTGGTTGCACCCATTGGTGACTTCATGGGCATCCACAGCAAGAAGTCTTCCACAACCAGCTCCTCCTCTGTTGCACCAGTGACATCTTCAGAGGTTCCCGTCTCATCAGCTGCAACGCAGAAAGAAAAACAGTGTGGTAGTTTGGCATCGTACGTGTCTGGCACAGAAGTGTTGAAAGCCGAGGTGTTGTGGGCAATGAAGTGCATAACATCCCATTACAGTATGAAATCATGTGATGGCATGAAACAGCTGTTTCAAGCCATGTTTCCTGACAGCAACATTGCTGCAGCGTTTTCCTGTGGAGAAGCAAAAGCAAGATACTTGTGTACTTTTGGTCTTGGGCCATATTTTTCATCCGAGCTTACAAAACAAGTAAAGGCAGCAGAAAACCATGTGCTTCTTTTTGATGAAACGCTGAACCAGAATCTCCAGGAAAAACAGTTGGATGTGTATGTCAGATTCTGGACCGTAATTGTGTTCATTGGTGTGATAACGAGGAACTGTTCTATTAAAAGGTAATCTCCACTACAACACATTGGCTGCCTTTGGAATTGACAGTTGTTGTAAGTCTTGTGACATATAGGACAGAATCCATTGATTCATTTTTCAAACAACGGCAGTGCATTGTGGCTGAAAAAAAAGGAATATAATAGTTTACATTTTCTGTGGGTCATCACAAACAGACTATAATAAGGCTAGAAGATTGGTGTGATAACAAGGAACTGTTCTATTAAAAGGTAATCTGTCTGTCTGTTGTGTTTGTGCTTATTTACATGTCCCTTTTATCTACCTAACTTCAGTTTTAGGGCTGCTTAAATAAAATAAAGGTCTTTGAAAAATCCAGAAAGTGGTTTTGAAAGTTTGGGAATTTGGGATGCTCTTAGGCTATGAACCCTGACAGTAGACAACACAGACAGTGCAGGCACAGTGTCCACAGTAGACAACAGACAGTGCAGGCACAGTGTCCACAGTAGACAACAGACAGTGCAGGCACAGTGTCCACAGTAGGCAACACAGACAGTGCAGGCACAGTGTCCACAGTAGACAACACAGACAGTGCAGGCACTGTGTCCACAGTAGACAACAGACAGTGCAGGCACAGTGTCCACAGTAGACAACACAGACAGTGCAGGCACAGTGTCCACAGTAGATAACAGACAGTGCAGGCACAGTGTCCACAGTAGACAACAGACAGTGCAGGCACAGTGTCCACAGTAGACAACACAGACAGTGCAGGCACAGTTTCCGCAGTAGACAACACAGACAGTGCAGGCACAGTGTCCACAGTAGACAACACAGACAGTGCAGGCACAGTGTCTGTCAACCTCGGTGTAATGTCCAGTAGGAGGACTAGCGCACAGCCAAACAACTCACAGCTTGCTTACATCTCATTCAAATCATGATTGCACATCAAACCCTAGTAAAGTC
>CM031627.1:24975990-25065990 GCA_018398815.1 Conus ventricosus
ATCCATCTGTGAGTTGTGTTGAGGGTGTGCGAGGTCAGAGGGTGTGTGAGGTCATAGGGTGTGTGTGGTCAGAGGGTGTGTGAGGTCAGAGGGTGTGTGAGGACATAGGATGTGTGAGGTCAGAGGGTGTGTGAGGTCATAGGGTGTGTGTGGTCAGAGGGTGTGTGAGGTCATAGGGTGTGTGAGGTCATAGGGTGTGTGAGGTCAGAGGGTGTGTGAGGTCAAAGATAGACAGAAAAAGGATCAGCATTGTGTCTCTTTCCTGCATTGTATACCCTTTGTTGTCCCAGTGAATCTGCTCACAGCATGGACTTTGACGATGTCACCACAGGCATAGTGGTGGAGGGAGAATAAAACCTATGAGACAGTAAGGGGCCACAGCCTTGCTCACAACTTGTTCTTCTTTCACAGTGACTGCCAGGGACCACAATGATGAACCATTAAAGACCAGACTTTTAATCACTGTCTAACATTGATCACTTTGACCTTGTTTACTTTACCAGTACAACTGACGAAGTTCATTTCCTTGAATTTCCTCAACATCCTAATAAAAAATGAAGACAGCCGTCACATGATTACTTATCCGTTACCAACTTACCCGCTTCCGTCAGTTTCTTCTCCAGCCAGCCATACCAGTTACACCTTCTGACATTCCCAGAACCATTTCCTGGGACGATGACGACCTTGACCTCTGTTTTCTCTGCCATTTCTTATTCTCTGTCAGACACAACACCAGTGTATAAACTGAGATTTCCTCAACAAAATAATGGTCATTTAATCATCAACCATAGTTTTTTCATCATCTTAGAGTTTGTTGTTGTACATCCTAATAACAGCCCTGATGTGGCCCTTAGCGGTCGGCTGGGCTATAATCAACATTATCTTATCTTATCTTACATCCTAATAACAGCCCTGATGTGGCTCTTTGCGGTCGGCTGGGCTATAAGCAACATGATCTTATCTTACATCCTAATATGTTCAAGGAAAAGAAACTATAAACGTGTATTGTGTGGGTTATTGCATTCATGAATGTACAACAATGATCACAATACATCACACAATGTTCATTCTCTGGGTTATTGCATTCATGAATGTACGACAATGATCACTATACATCACACAATGTTCATTCTCTGGGTTATTGCATTCATGAATGTACGACAATGATCACTATACATCACACAATGTTCATTCTCAGCTTAACAGTGGCCTTCTCCCATTGATATGAGATTCTGAACCAGACGCTACTCCTGAGTTTAGTGAACACAGAGAGGCAGGAATACACACTGACAAAGACATGCGACACAGTGAACACACAGAGACAGGAATACACACTGACAAAGACATGGGACACAGTGAACACAGAGAGACAGGGATACACACTGACAAAGACATGGGGACACAGAGAGGCAGCAATACACACTGAAAAAGACATGGGGACACTGAGAACGCAGAGAGACAGGAATACCCACTGATAAAGACATGGGGACACTGAGAATGCAGAGAGACAGGAATACACACTGACAAAGACATGGGGACACAGAGAGAAAGGAATACACACTGACAAAGACATGGGGACACAGAGAGACAGGAATACCCACTGACAAAGACATGGGACACAGAGAACAGAGAGAGAGAGGAATACACACTGACAAAGACATGGGGACACAGAGAACACAGAGAGATAGGAATACACACTGACAAAGAACATGGGGACACAGAGAGACTGGAATACACACTGACAAAGACATGGGGACACAGAGAACACAGAGTGAGGAATACACACTGACAAAGACATGGGAACACAGAGAGACAGGAATACACACTGACAAAGACATGGGGACACAGAGAACACAGAGAGAGAGGAATACCCCCTGACAAAGACATGGGGACACAGTGAACACAGACAGACAGGAACACATGCTGACAAAGACACGGGGACACAAGCCAACACAGACAAGGTATCAGCAGAGATGGGGACAAAGGCAAGGAAACATAACAGTAGGATGCACATAACCCTGTAGACAGAGACACACAGCAACTGAATTACAGACAGAAGCACATGACAACTGAAACATGGACAGGCAGGGTCACAAAGCAATGGAAACTTGTAAAGACAGGGTCACAAAGCAATGGAAACATGTAAAGGCAGGGTCACAAAGCAATGGAAACATGTAAAGGCAGGGTCACAAAGCAATGGAAACATGTAAAGGCAGGGATACGTGGCAATGGAAACATGTAAAGGCAGGGATACATGGCAATGGAAACATGTAAAGGCATGGTCACAAAGCAATGGAAACATGTAAAGGCTGGAATACGTGGCAACTGAAACATGTAGTGGCAGGATCACAAAGCAATGGAAACATGTAAAGGCAGGGTCACAAAGCAATGGAAACATGCAAGGGCAGGGATACATGGCAATGGAAGCATGTAAAGGCAGGGTCACAAAGCAATGGAAGCATGTAAAGGCAGGGTCACAAAGCAATGGAAACATGTAAAGGCAAGGTCACAAAGCAATTGAAACATGTAATGGCAGGGTCACAAAGCAATGGAAACATGTAAAGGCAGGGTCACAAAGCAATGGAAACATGCAAGGGCAGGGATACATGGCAATGGAAGCATGTAAAGGCAGGGTCACAAAGCAATGGAAGCATGTAAAGGCAGGGTCACAAAGCAATGGAAACATGTAAAGGCAGGGTCACATAGCAATGGAAACATGTAAACATAGGGAAAGATAGTGACATGTGATAGACAGAGATGGGGACATGTAGTGATTTAGACAGATGGGGACATGTAAAGACAGGGACATGCAAAAACTGAAACAGATGGGAACATGAAAAGATAGGTAGAGATAACCTTGGATATGCTTAGATAGATAGAGATAAGGATATGTAAAGATAGGGAGAGATGGAGGCAGTCAAAGATAGGAAGAGATGGGGACATTAACTGAACTTTAGATGAGAACATGCAATACTAGGCAGACATAGGAACATGTAGAGACAGGGACACAGAGTGACAAACTATCAACAGATGCTAACATTTAAAGATTGGGAGAGATGGGGACATGTGAAGATTGGGGCACACTGTGTCATGAACATGTCAAAATGGGGATACACAGAGAAAGTGGAATGTAATGACAGACAGACACAATTTAGTCTAACAGTAACACCTTCAGGTCTAGAACGTTCTCCCATCTTTACGCAGAGTTCCCACCAGTTTCAGAAAACAAAATTCCACACTTTTCCCTTGCTTCTAAAAGCATTTTCCAAAACCTAACCAAAGACTAGGCAACATGCATGAAACACTGGAAGCATTCATGATCAATCGTGTGTTTTAACCTTTCTTATAATTACTTTCGACTTTTGAGTATACACGTGAAAAAAACACGCGAAGTCATGATTTTTCAAGATTTTGAGACTTTTCCAGACCCTGCTGGAAAGTAGAGTATTTTTCAGGACGTTTCCTGCCCTGGTTAACTCCTTATCAGTTTCCGTAACTTTTCCAGACTTCCAGAACTCGGAAGGAATCCTTGAATGTCCCCCATATGCGTAGCTGTCTTAGTACGCCTCTGCCGAGTGAACACATTTTACTTCCCACAGAACGTAAAGACTGACAACATAGTTCTGAGTGCGGATGAATACGTTCCATTATATGTAATCCGTACGGAAGAAACGTAAGATCAACTTACAATCAAGCAAATAACACACACAGTGCAACTGGGCCCCCAACTGACTGACCGATCGTCTGCCTGCCTGTGTGGTTTGCGAGCCACGTGGTCGGCGAGACTCAATGTTATGCCACGCCCACAAAACGGGAAACTGTTCACGTTATACAATCTATGCCATTTTTAGTAAAACAAAAGAATAATTGAAAGATCATCCTGAACGTGTTTGGATTAGAGCAGAATATTTTTACACAATGCTACATTAATGTAGGTCAAATTGTTACTCTTCCTCTTGTTGACGGAAAATGTCTTGCTCACCAACAAAGACTTAAGCGCGCGAAAGCTCTCGTGCAAACGCTTCCTGGAGTAGGCTAGAACATGCGCAGACACGACTGAAAGCAAAGCTGGCTGGGATATCGTGATGGCTTTGTGGATCCGCCATGATGGATCTCAAATCGTTTCCTGTAGTGTAACTTTGGAACTCGATTGGTGATGTAAACCAGACTTGTGTTTGACTTTGAATAACTCAGCCACAATGTATTGACATCATTCTATCGCGGGACGGTGTTTTAGTCCTTTCTAAAGGACTTTTCACCCCTCATTTTGGAGGAAAACTAGTTTGGACAATCTCATTTGCATATTAGGGCTGAAACCATGAGCAAAGTGTCGTTTCGAGCTCGGGCTTTGGATGTCAACAAGCCCATGCCCATATACCGATATGAGGATATTCCAGACTTGCGCGATTTTGATAAAATTAATCGCGCTGTGGTCCAGATGCCGACTGGAATGGAAAAAGAGGAGGAAACGGTACGTCACTGGGGGATTTTCGTTTTGTGTTGTGCCGCCATCTTGGAATTTGGACGTGCACGACTGAGAGTCCTTCAGGAGCGTATTGTACACCAAGTGCGCATATGCCTTATTTAGATTTAAGCTGTGAACGATTCACAACTGTTCTTTGACTCGGGAACTGGGCTATAAGGTTCATGTAACATTATTTAATGACTTGTCACGTGACTTATGAAATTAGGTCACGTCGACCCCGCGAACTCGGAACGTGGGCTCAAAAATAAAATGCAAATTTACACATTTTTGCGCTCATAGATTAGCCCTTCATGAATGAAGTTGGGTCTATTTTTCATTGCTTGACAATATTTGATATAAAATGTGGGATGTGAATATGCACAGATGCATGCACAGGAACATTGAATGGTCCACGTGGTATATATCAAGCTGAGGTGCCTGAGAAACCAATCGGCCATTGGATAGGCCTCGTTTACCTGGGGGAGGGATGAAGAGGGAATATGTACAGGATCTCAACTACCAAGGTTTATTCCATTTGAAATAAAGGGGAAAAAGTAAAGTTGAGACTTGAAATTTTGTTAATGGGAGTAGTCCACAGTACAAACAGATCAGTAATATAAGTTATTAATAAACATAAATTGTGATGCTGAACAATTAAGTAGTGGGGGAAAAACAAGTGCATGCTACCAATTCTTTCGTCATTATAGTAATGACTTGGCAAAGATTTGAACCTTTAGAAAAAGAAAAAAAAATGAAGATGAACACAAACATAAATTGTGAGAGGGGTCTTTAATTCTTAATTGTTTTAAATCACATAGAAGTCAGGGTCTTTTCCCCACCATAACACCATTCCAGTAGTTTTAAATTAAAATGACGAATAAATGAAGAGTGTCGGGAGTGGGAATTGTACATCCAGGGGCATATATATATTTGCATGACGATAGACTCTGTTCTCATGTTGCCATAGACCAACTCTCTGTGCGGTGCTATACATTGTGCTGCCGTTGTGGAAGGAAGAATCCAGAACATGGCTATGAGATTCTTGAGAAGGAATGAGATGACTCCATACTATGTTTATTGTTCACATTATTACACATCTTTGGGCGGATTGCAGGATGGAAGGGAAAGGTTTGAGTGGCCAGAACTGCCTCTCTTACTTCTTTCTTCCCCTTTCCCCCCCATCCCCACCTAAATGGTGATAGTTTCCACAGAATGTATTTATTGATTTCACTTTTTATCTTCCAGGAGAAGGCTCCGATGAACCTAAACACACACACACACACACACACACACACACACACACACACACACACACACACACACATCACTGTCATCGTCTCAGGGGCTATTTATGTGGTTGACCCTGTGGTCAAGAGGTGGAGGGAGTGGCCAGCCCTGGATCTTTGCAAGGCCAAGGAGACATCTGAACCTTTCCTCCCCTACCTTGTAGTACTTGATCTGCTCTTTGTATGGTCTTAAAAATATTCAGGGAGTAGAATTAGGAAAAGTGACTGAGGAGTATAGAATGGAGGCCACCTTAGGCTTCCTGATAGGCTCAGTGTTCTTTACGGTGGTCAGGAGGTAAAGCTCCATAATTCAGCTTTCAAGCATATGCCTGGCATTTTCTTCCTGTTTCGTAAGAATATAAACAAGAAATAGGGTAGAGTTTGGTATGGGCTCAGTCGGATAGCCAAGATAAAGTTTCCCATGACAGTATGGTTACAATTTTCTTTTTCTTTTCATGTTCTGTTGTAAGAGCTCGGGGATGTGCAGCAGAGGATCCCAGACCATAGCACTACTACTATAACTAGTACAGAGACTTCCTATGATTCCAGACCATAGTGCTACTACTATAACTAGTACGGAGACTTCCTATGATTCCAGACCATAGCACTACTACTATAAGTATAACTAGTACAGAGACTTCCTATGATTCCAGACCATAGCGCTACTACTATAACTAGTATGGAGACTTCCTTAGTTCCTATGATCCCAGAACATAGCACTGCTACTATAACTAGTACAGAGACTTCCTATGATTCCAGACCATAACGCTACTACTATAACAAGTACGGAGACTTCCTATGATTCCAGACCATAGCACTACTACTATAACTAGTACAGAGACTTCCTCATTCCTTCTAAGAATATTTGTGATATGTTCTGGATTTTCACTTTCTTCTGGGCAGATAGCCAGATACAGTGCCTTGGAAGTAAATGAAGTGTAAGTTACAGATTCGAGTTCCCATAGTCCATTAGCCACAGGGGCTGTACAGATTTGAGTTCCCATAGTCCATTGGCCGCAGGGGCTGTACAGATTTGAGTTCCCATAGTCCATTGGCCACAGGGGCTGTACAGATTTGAGTTCCCATAGTCCATTGGCCACAGGGGCTGTACAGATTTGAGTTCCCATAGTCCATTGGCCACAGGGGCAGTACAGATTTGAGTTCCCATAGTCCATTGGCCACAGGGGCAGTACAGATTTGAGTTCCCATAGTCCATTGGCCACAGGGGCAGTACAGATTTGAGTTCCCATAGTCCATTGGCCACAGGGGCTGTACAGATTTGAGTTCCCATAGTCCATTGGCCGCAGGGGCTGTACAGATTTGAGTTCCCATAGTCCATTGGCCACAGGGGCTGTACAGATTTGAGTTCCCATAGTCCATTGGCCACAGGGGCAGTACAGTTCCCATAGTCCATTGGCCGCAGGGGCTGTACAGATTTGAGTTCCCATAGTCCATTGGCCGCAGGGGCTGTACAGATTTGAGTTCCCATAGTCCATTGGCCACAGGGGCAGTACAGTTCCCATAGTCCATTGGCCGCAGGGGCTGTACAGATTTGAGTTCCCATAGTCCATTGGCCACAGGGGCTGTACAGATTTGAGTTCCCATGGTCCATTGGCCACAGGGGCAGTACAGTTCCCATAGTCCATTGGCCGCAGGGGCTGTACAGATTTGAGTTCCCATAGTCCATTGGCCGCAGGGGCTGTACAGTTCCCATAGTCCATTGGCCACAGGGGCAATACAGTTCCCATAGTCCATTGGCCGCAGGGGCTGTACAGATTTGAGTTCCCATAGTCCATTGGCCGCAGGGGCAGTGAAGTGTTTGCGGTTCACTCTGTCTGGGGCACAGCATGTTGAAAGGAGGAGCCCATCCCTCTTCTGCCACCTGTAACCTCCCTTGTACCGAACTGGGTGTCCATCGATTTACTATGGGGTGGGGGACAGAGAGGATTTTTAAGCGCTGCGTCAGAGAGACTGGTTTAATGGCAGTATGCAATCGGTTCTAGAAATCAGCGTAAAGAATGATTCCACTGCTACTTCGACTTTTTTTTTTACCTCGCCAGAAATATGAGGGCTCTGCACAAGTGTCAGTTTGCCCGGCCCCTGAGGTTGAAGTGCTGACAGAAAAGGAAGTCGGTAGCATTCAGCCATTCTTGGAAACAAGTAGAGCTTGTCCACTCCTGTTTGAACCTGTGTAAAGGAGCGTGGGAACTTCATGAAGGTCTTCTCCAGTTTGCAGGACCTGCTGGAGGAGGCTGTTCGTTTCACTTGTCCTATACATTGATTTGTTTTGAACACAATTATTCCATGAAGAAATTTTCTCAAAAAAGAGAAAAGCTGTGCCGTTACGGTCAGTTTGTCGGGCACTGATGAACCGAACCCCAGAAATGGTCTTTTCCTTGGACAGGAAAAAACCCTAGAAGTTTGCATCAAATCAAGACAGGTCATCAATACTGTAAGATATATAGTAATCCAACCTCCACATTAAAATGGCTTTGTCACATGTTGATAATCATACATTAAAGGATTAATGATCAAAATGCATTGTGTCTTGTCCTGTGCTATGTGTGTGTGTGTCCTTGGGGGGAACTAACCCCCTCTCTTTCTAAATTTTGATTAATAATAGGTGGATGCAGTGGAATGTGTAGTCTGTAAAACAGAAATGTTGTGTTGTTGTTAAGGTTGATGCAGGAATGTGTAGTCCGTGTGACAAAGAAATGGTGTATCTGTATAACAAGGAAATGGTGTGTCTGTGCAACAAAGAAATTGTGTGTCTATATAACAAAGAAATGATGTGTCTGTGTAACAAAGAAATGGTGTGTCAGTATAACAAAGAAATGGTGTGTCTGTGTAACAAAGAAATGGTGTGTATGTATAACAGAGAAATGGTGTGTCTGTATAACAAAGAAATGGTGTGTGGGTGTAACAAAGAAATGGTGTGTCTGTATAACAAAGAAATGGTGTGTGCATGTACATAACAAAGAACATAGTGTGTGGGTGTTGACAGGAGACCCACCTGCAGAAGGCGTTGACGGCTCAGCAGTTCTATGGCACGGCAGAAGTGCGTGCCATTCCCATCCCGGAGGTGCAGTGTGTGGATGACCGCTATGAAAAACTCTACTCCGCCGACTACAAGCCACCAAGCAGTACATCCACATCCAGGGTATGGACCCCATTGTCCACGTCCATTGTTCACTGAAATTTTCCACACTAGTATTGTGTTAACGCTACTTTGACAAAGCGGTGCCAGTTTCTTTCATGTAGGTCACGTGTATGTCCATGACTCCTCTTCATCCATCTGCCTCCGTCTGTCTTCGTATCGCTTTCTCACGTTCACTTTCACTCCCTCTCCTCCATTGCCCTATCTTCCCTGCTCCTCGTCCCTCCCCTCCACTTCCCTATTCTGTCTGTCTCTTGACTGTGTGTCTTGTATTTGTGTTTGCCGCCCTCCACCCTCACAAACCACCCCAGGAATTTAGGTTTTGAGATGATCAGAAAATGTTATCCTACTAAGTAACCAAAGGATGGGTGTATTAGGGTACTGGTAGTATCATGGTGCTATTGTCAGTGGCAAGACAGGATGCGCGCGCGCACACACCACACACACACACACACACACACACACACACACACACACACACACACACACACACACGCACACACACACGCACACACACGTTGTTCAAGGCAAGCATTTCGATGTTGAACTGCTCAGATTCAGAACATGTCTTCAAAGACTCGTCAATCCAACTTAATATAATGCTCCACTTCTCATGAAATGTTCCATAATGCGAAAGAACAAAAGTCTTGCTAGAATGAATTAACCCTGGACATATGCCACACCCTGTGGAAAAAGGGCTCACACCGTATTCAAGTGGGATCTTCACTGAGGTAGGAAATCATCAGAAGCATTTAAAGAGAGTTAAAGAGACAAGCGGGGACACACTCTCGGTCGATGCAAGCGGTCGGAAAGTTGCGGCCCTTTAGCAGGCTGAACAGTCATGGTATTTTAGAGCATGATCGATGTTCCAAAGAAAGCTAAAACCCACCAGTGGATTCTAGGAGGAACTTAAAACTGAAAGTATGAAAACCAAATGACTTGTTCTTTTTATGAAAACCTCATGCATGCATTGAAATGCGTTGATATTTCCTCTTTCAAGGTCAACTTTCAAAGAGCGCTGTCAGGCTGTTCTTCAGCGCTCATCTTTTTATTTTAAAGTTCAGAGTCTACTTTCAGTTGTTTCTACTTCCGTTGTATCTATTTTCCAGTTGTTTGTTTTTACTTGCAGTTTTTCATGTTCAAGCCGGCTAACACAAAACCCACAATAATTTAAAAATGATATTGCATCATGCTATGATCCTGGAGCCCAATCAGTATTTGAAAGGGGCAGTATTTGAAAACGAGACGGCTTGTGTTGACAGCAGTTATGGCCCCTTTCATGCTTGTTTGTCTTACCTATTTAAACATATGCCCTAAGTAATCTGGAATGACAAAAGCTGGTATGAACAAAGATCCAAAGGGATTGTCGTGATACCCCGGATATCTCACAAGGGAACAGAACTGGTCGGGTTTAAAGATGGAGTAGTGTGGTTGGAGAGAGGGCATGGGCTGCACTTGCTGTATTGGTTGACTTTGTTAAAAAATCCATTTTGAATGAACTGTGAGTGTGTTTGCAAGAAACTGTACTGTAGGCGTCCTGTTTAGTTTATTTTTGTCCAAAAATGCATGGATCTAATTTCGACATGGCCCAAGCGGTCAGGGAGGCTATTAGCAACATTTAATTGAATCCTTTGCTCTCATGCCCCAAAGTTCTACTGGAACTACAAAAGTGCTGTGCCAGCGCATGGCGGCCGACCCGTGTCGGGATGTAGAGATGATGCTTTCAGCGCTGGGTATGGTATAGAGATGAGCTTTCAGCGCTGGGCATGGTATAGAGATGATGCTTTCAGCGCTGGGGGATGGTATTGAGATGATGCTTTCAGGCTGGGCATGGTATAGAGATGATGCTTTCAGCGCTGCTTTCAGCGCTGGGCATGGTTTTTAGGGGATGATGCTTTCAGCGCTGGGCATGGTATAGAGATGATGCTTTCAGCGCTGGGCATGGTATAGACATGATGCTTTCAGTGCTGCTTTCAGCGCTGGGCATGGTAAGAGATGCTGCTTTCAGCGTGGGCATGGTATAGAGATGATGCTTTCAGCGCTGGGCATGGTATAGAGATGATGCTTTTAGCGCTGGGCATGGGATAGAGATGATGCTTTTCAGCGTGGGCATGAATGAGATGATGCTTTCAGCGCTGGGCAAAGGTATAGAGATGATGCTTTCAGCGCCCGGGATGGTATAGAGATGATGCTTTCAGCGCTGGGCATGGAATTAGAGATGATGCTTTCAGCGCTGGGCATGGAATAGAGATGATGCTTTCAGCGCTGGGCATGGTATAGAGATGATGCTTTCAGTGCTGGGCATGGTATAGAGATGATGCTTTCAGCGCTGGGCATGGTATAGAGGGTGTGCTTTCAGCGCTGGGCATGGTATAGAGATGATGCTTTCAGCGCTGGGCATGGTATAGAGATGATGCTTTCAGTGCTGGGCATGGTATAGAGATGATGCTTTCGCGCTGGGCATGGTATAGAGATGATGCTTTCAGCGCTGGGCATGGTAATGACATGATGCTTTCAGCGCTGGGCATGGTATAGAGATGATGTTTTCAGTGCTGGGCATGGTGAGGATGTAGAGATGATGTTTTCGTGCTGGGCATGGTTTTAGAGATGATGTTTTCAGCGCTGGGCATGGTATAGAGATGATGCTTTCAGTGCTGGGCTTTGGTATAGAGATGATGCTTTCAGTGTGGGCATGGTATGAGATGATGCTTTCGCGCTGGGCATGGTGTAGAGATGATGCTTTCAGCGCTGGGCATGGTTTTGAGATGATACTTTCAGCGCTGGGGATGGTATAGAGATTCTGCTTTCAGCGCTGGGCATGGTATAGAGATGATGTTTTCAGCGCAGGGCATGGAATAGAGATGATGCTTTCAGCGCTGGGCATGGAATAGAGATGATGCTTTCAGCGTGGGCAGGTTAGAGATGATGCTTTCAGCGTGGGCATGGTATAGAGATGATGCTTTCAGCGTGGGCATGGCGGGCTGACAGTGTGAGGATGTAGAGATGATGCTTTCAGCGCTGGGCATGGTATAGGATGATGCTTTCAGCGCTGGGCATGGCGGTGACAGTGTGAGGATGTAGAGATGATGCTTTCAGCGTGGGCTTGGAGCAGGAGATCCCCGACTAGACCCGGACTCGAGGACGAGAGCTGGTGCAGGAACAGACCAAGAAGATGGAGTGACCAGCATCAAGTTCGAGGAGATGATGGACCGGTGGGGGAAAGGATCGGGGCAGCAGGTAACTGTGTGCTGGGGGTTGAGGGGAGGGGGGGGAGGAGAGGGGAGGGGATGATGGACCGGCTGGAGAAAGGATCGGGCCAGCAGGTAACTGTGTGTTTGAGGTTGAGGGAGGGGGGGGGGGGGGGGGGGGGGGCGGGGTGGACCCGGGTGGAGAAAGGAAACGGGGCAGGGGAGAGGGTTTGGGTTTTGGGGGGGGGAGGGGGGGGGGGGGGGGTGGACCGGCGGAGAAAGGTTGGGGCCGCAGGTAACTGTGGGGTGGGGGTTAGGGGAGGGGGGGGGGGGGGGGGGAGGGGGCCGGGTGGAGAAAGGGGTCGGGGCAGCAGGTAACTGTGTTCTGGGGGTTGAGGGAAAAGGGGGGGGGGGGGGGGGGGGACCGGCTGGGAAAAAAGGGTCGGGGGCAGCAGGTAACCCGTGTTTGGGGGTTGAGGGGAGGGGGAGGGGGGGGGGGGGGGGGGGAAGGGGGTGGAAGAAAGGATCGGGACAGCAGGTAATGTGTGCTGGGGGAAAATTTTTAGGGAGGGGGGGGGGGGGGGGGTTAGGGGGGGGGGGGGGGGGGGGGTGGGGGGGGGGGGGGGGGGGGGGGGGGGGATGGAGGGCCCGGGGGGGGGGGGGGGGGGGGAGGGGGGGGGGGGGGGGGCGGGGGGGGGGGGGGGGGGAGGGGGGGAGGGGGGGGGGGGGATGGACCGGGTGGGGAAAGGTCGGGAGCAGGTTAAAATGGTGCTGGGGGGGTTGGGGGGGGGGGGGGGGATGATGGACCGGCTGGAAAAGGATCCGGGGGAGCAGGTAAATGTTTTGTGGGGGTTGAGGGAAGGGGGGGAAGGGGGGGGGGGGGGGGATGATGGACCGGCTGGGGAAAGGATCGGGGGCCCGCAGGTTTCTGTGTGTGGGGTGTTTTAGGGAGGGGGGGGGGGGGGGGGGGGGGGGGCTGAAAAAGGGGCCGGGGGGAGGAAAGGTCGGGGTTTAGGGAATGTGGTGGGGGGAAAGGGGGGGGGGGGGGGGGGGATTTATGGGGCCGGCTGGAGAAAGGATCGGTGCCCAGGTGACGGGGGTGGGGGGAAGGGGGGAGGGGGGGGGGTGGGGGGTTGGGGGGGGGCCGGGCGTATGTTCCGAAGAACTTTGCTTGGTAAGGGGGGGACAACAGTCTTGGCGCCATTCGACTTTTTTTCAGCATTGTAAGACAAGTTTAACGATTTTTTCCGGCGATTGTGAAAATGGCGGAGAAATCTTCTAAACGTTTGCATGAAACGATGACGAGGGTTCGAAAACCACTGTGCCACAACGGAAGAAGGCGAAGAAGCAAGTGTTCCGAAGTAAATACACGCGGACTTGGCCTTGTCATGGACCTGGATTTGTATACTCATTTCTGCTCGGTGTGAAATTCAGACTTCTCCATCGGACATGGGGGAGCAAATGACTGCAAGCGCCATATCTCGGGGAAAATGCACAAAGAGACAGCTGCGAGTGCCTCCAGTCAGAAGATCACATCGTTGTTTACGAAATCCAGCGAGAGCAGCCGTCAGACCACACACGGAAGATCACAACGCAGAAAGACTGTTGTGTGAGCTGATCTGCGAAAACAACTTGTCCCTGAGCTGTGCTGACAAGATAGTGGCGAAAATGAAAAGGTCCTTTTCATTTTCGCCACTATCTTGTCAGCACAGCTCAGGGACACACACACACACACATATTTTTTTTTTATTGTTGTGGGGGGGGGGGGGGGGGGGTTTGTACATTAGGTTCTTCATCGTGGTGTCATCTGTGGTGATGCTGTGTAAGTTACAAACTGTCAAGTATATCACCTTTGAATTGACCTGAAACTCCTGTCTGAGTTCGTCATCTGCCATCATCCCAAGGTATTTTAATTTGCTTTGTTGTTTTTGTTCCTTTTTTATGTTTATATTTTTTGTTAAAATGTTAAAAATGTAGTTGGAGTTTTGTACACATTATTTGTTCAATGTTAAAAATGTAGTTGGAGTTTTGTACACTTATTTGTTCAAAAACGCGTGTATTACGCGTCCGTGGAATTATGAAGGAAATGCAAAATTACTGAAAATCTCTGTGGTTATTACTGATGAGCACAACATGAGGTAGGCAGGTCTGGGACCGGCTGGAGAAAGGATCGGGGCAGCAGGTAACTGTGTGCTGGGGGTTGAGGGGGGGGGGGGGGGGATGATGGACCCGGGTGGAGAAAGGATCGGGGCAGCAGGTAACTGTGTGCTGGGGGTTGAGGGAGAGGGGAAGCGGGGGGGGGGGGGGGGGGGGGGGGGATGGACCGGCTGGAGAAAGGCTCGGTGCACCAGGTGACTGGGGGGGTGGGGGACAGGGAGGAGGGGTCGGTAGATGGGTGGGGGTGGGGGTGGGGGACGGACGATGGACCCTCAGGGAAAGCTTTGGGGCAGCAGGTAACAGTGTGTTGGGGGTTCAGGGAGAGGGGAGGGGATGAGGAGGTAGTGAGGCTGATGGTGTTGGAGTACGTTTTCTCTCTGTCTCACTATCTCTGTCGGGTCTCTCTGTACAGATTGTTATTTTTGTTTCCTAAAGTGACTAACCCATGATCATAACCCAAGTTCCCTGTGTGCAGGTGGTAACTTTCCTGAAGCCAAGTTGTTGCTGAAGGAAGATGATGACCTGATCATCGCTGTCTACGATTACTGGCTCAACAAAAGGCTGCGGCTGGTTAGTGGCTTTTCCCCTTTTCCTTGTTTCTGTCAGTGGCTCAACAAGATAGATAAGATAATGTTGCTTAAAGCCCAGCCGACCGCAAAGGGCCACATCGGGGCCTGTCACCACGTTAAAATAAATTCACCAACCTTTCACACATCTCTTTAAATGATAGGCGCGGCTGGTTAGTGGCGGGTTCCTTTCCCTCTCTGCTGCTGTCAGGGCCCCCTTTATGTTCTTTTTTTTGTCTCTCATGTTTCACAGCTGGCCGTTTTCTACAAATTATTAAATGAAAAGATTGGTATGGTCTGGGTTTGATACGAATGCATGTGTTCTGTTTCCCTTCTCTCTCACTGTCCTTCTCGGTCCTAGTAACAGTTTCTCCTCTCTCTGTCATTGTCTCGCTCTCTCTGTCTGTCTCCGTATCTGTTGTTTTTTTGTTTTTTTTTTTCTCTCTCTGTGTCTCTCTCACTCTTTTTCTCTTTTCTCTCTCTCTTCTTTCTGCCTATCTTGTCTCTCTCTGTCTGTCTGTCTCTGAGTCAGTCTCTTCCGCCTCTCTCTCTCTCTCTCTCTCTCCCCTCTCCCCTCTCTCTCTCTCTCTCTCTCTGTATACACATTTCTCCCCCATTTTGTCCATCTCTTCGCTATTCCTGTTGTGCTCTCTTTCCCCCTCCCCTTTTCTCACTCGTCTGTCTCTCACTCTTTGTCCTTTCTCTCTCTCTCATCTCAAACTCTCTGGTCCTATTTATGCCGTCCTGAACTCTTTTGGCAGTTGTGGATGTCAGTTTTTAAAATTTCCCTTCACAAAAGGACAATATGAATGAAGGTGTCTAGGAAAACTGCTTGACCATCTTCAGTGCTCGTACACAAGTTTTTGAAGCATAGAAAAATTTACATAAGAACAAAATTTCTGTTTGTATATTTCACCTTTCAGGTGTGGGAAGTATGGGGCAGTATTTTTGTTTGGGAACTGGAGGAAATTGCACTGGTATCTTGTGATCATCACTCCTTGGAAATGTTACTGGACCTTGTTTAATGTCAGTGTATTCCCTTTCCCCCTTAAAATTCAGAAAATGCTGCGGTTGATTTGTTTGTCTTTCTGATTTCAGATGTTGCATGTAATTTATATAAAAAATGTGTGTTTTCACCCCAGTATGAAATGGTTGTGAAATTTTTTCATTAATTTTATAGAATAGATGAGTTAAAAAGCAAATTTTTTTTATTGAGGTTTCTTTATGGTGAGTGTGTATGTGTTGCGGAGTTACCTCACTTGACATGATATTCTCATAGTCATGTCGCACAAAGTCATGCGGTAGGCAGAGGGTTTAAAAACAAACAAATCTGAAAACGTACAGAATCTGTCGAGATTAGATACACGGGAGAATCAGCTTTGGTAAAGGGAGTCAACTGTGATGTGGAATTGTGAAACAGGGATTGGGAAAAGAAATTGTTTATAGTTTAAAAAGTTCATTTCAGTTTAATCCATACCCCTAAATATGTAGATAAAAGGTTTTTTTTTCTGGAAAAGAGAGAGTACACACCCTTGCTTAAAGATGGATCTGACTCTGATGAAACAATGCAGATCTGTATTGCATTGTTTTTTCCCCAGTTTGCCATATCAAACTGGTACTTTTTGTATGGAATGCAGTTGAGGCCCAGAACGGAAAGGGGGATGCAAATACGAGGGCCACCCCATAAGTTTTCGGATGGGAAAAGATGGAAGTACACTGGCATTTCTTACGTAGCCCATCTTTTCAAAATATCCTCCATCAGCGTGTATGCACTTTTCCATCCTTCTAAACCACGAATCCATCACCCAGCCCACTCCGACTAAGGTATACCAGAAATCAAGCCCTCGGCAAACGCTCGGGCATCTTCAGGGCTCTCAAACGGCTTTCCTTTCAGTTGTTTTTTCAAACGAGGGAACAAAAAGAAGTCACAAGGGGCTAGGTCAGGAGAATACGGAGGATGAGTGACGAGGTGAAATTCTTTGAACCACCTATGGACTGTGGATAATGATGGAGCCTTGTCGCCAAAACAGTTTGTCAAACTTACAAAACTTTCCTTGAAAGACTTCCTTTGAAGATAGTCATAATAAATTATGGCACGAAAATCTCTCCAAGACAGGCTCTCTGCAACACTTTGAAAACCGTCCACCTTGCCATCCATTTTGCTGTCTAGAACAAATTTGGCTCTGACGATTTTTATCTTTTTTTGTGTCTAGCTATTATGACATCGCTTGTGATGATGATATAAAAATTGAAAATTATGACGTCAGTGGTTTCTGCGCATCCGAGAACTTATGGGGTGGCCCTCATATATGAAAAAGAGGAGGGAGAAAGCACAAAATCCATGACAAAAAGTCGCAGAACCAGATATGGTGGGCTGCAGTACTTTCTGTTTTATATGTTTACTTGTGCAGGTTGATAAAAAAACTCGGTAAAATGGAGACAGAATTGTTGTTGAGAATTGTCTGAAAGAATCAGAAAACGTGTTCTTTTATTTTCAGAATCGCAAAAATGATGAGGTGTCCTACGAAAGAATGCTGAAGTTGAAGAGAGACATGGTCAAAGCAGGTAAGAACATGGATGTCTAAACATCCTGTAGGTGCATAACTCTAGTAACATATACAGACCTGTTTACCCGTAAGATTTCGGCATATTTTGTACACAAGTTCAGCGAAAATGCGATGAATACGTCAAACCGGAAACAATATGTCGAAAAAAATCTGGAGCAAAGTTCTTGAGTGGTTGTGGCACTTGTGGTGTATAACCATTGTGTTTGAGCACTACAACCAAAGAGCATCTCACACATCATGCACGCAAACGCGCATCTTGATAGCCTTGGTACAGTGGGTAGGACCTCTTTGCTTTTACAAAAATGCACGAATTTGGTAGATGTGTACATGTTACCGTCAATCCGTGAAGTCAGGCAATGTGTGTAATAAGCATGACATATAGGGAACCCTCTCGAGTCAAAGTTAGGGTTAGGTATAGGGTTAGGGTTTGGGTTAGGGTTAGAGTTTATCAGAACTAACCCTAACCCAAACCCTAACCCTAACCCTAACTAATTTCCCTACCCTGACATCGAGAATTTCTCTATATTTGAATCGGCTGTGAATCTCGCTACACACATTGCCTGATTTCACGGATTGACGGTAACATACACACATTTATAGGGAAATATGCTCAATTCAGTTGAAAAGTACGCCAGTAGCCGTTTAAGGGTAACCAGGTCTGCATATGTATTGGTTAGTGCAATAATGCACAGTGTAGCAGATTTTTGTTCTTTTCTTTTTAAAGAAGAGGGTATTCATACCCATGCTGATTATTTCAGAGGGTGGTCTCTTTTCAGCACCCTCTTCCCACAAGAAGTATTTTTAAAATGATATCCATTGGAAAGATCACTGAGGGTAATCCTAGGTGTGTGTGTGTCTGCCACATGAGATCATTTGCAATGACATTGAAGTATTGGTGTGAAGTTTTTAATGCCTCTTGTGCTGCTATCCCCCACTGCCAGTACCAATGTGGGAATGATCCACCTGGGTGGTTCCACGTTTCCTTTGAAGTATTGGTGTGAAGTTTTTAATGCCTCTTGTGCTGCTATCCCCCCACTGCCAGTACCAATGTGGGAATGATCCACCCTGGGTTGTTCCACGTTTCCTTCCTGCCTAGCTTGTTTTGAAAGGTTTTTGGCAGTACGATGCCAAGTTTCAAGATTATTACTCTTGGTTTTTGAGCCACTGTATGCAGTGTACTTCAAGCCAAATGTGTTTTACCTTTTTTTTTGTCACCTTGTATGAAGCATTGGAAGCAGTGTGTGAAGGTGATTGAGGTCGATCAGTTCAACAAGATTGTACATCAGCAACCAACTGCCATGACTCAGTCAGGTGATGGAGGCCGATCAGGTCAACAAGATTGTTCATCAGCAACCAACTGCCATGACTCAGGTAATGGAGGCAGATCAGGTCAACAAGATTGTTCATCAGCAACCAACTGCCATGACTCAGGTAATGGAGGCAGATCAGGTCAACAAGATTGTTCATCAGCAACCAACTGCCATGACTCAGGTAATGGAGGCCGATCAGGTCAACAAGATTGCACATCAGCAACTAACTGCCATGACAGGTGATTGAGGCCGATCAGGTCAACAAGATTGTACATCAGCAACCAACTGCCATGAATCAGTACTAGTGTAGACCAGAGTAGACGCAACATGTGAACAAACAATAAGAAAGTAACCCTCAGTAAACACAGCATGTGGACATGCAGTGAACAAACAGACCTCCAGTGGACGCTGCTTGTGAACATTTTCTGTCGAGGAACTGTCAGTTTGAAGTGAGAGTGTAATGGTAATGTTTGAAGGGTGTTTCTGTCGTCTTGATGACAGACTGTTTGTGTTTGCAGCACACTAACGGAGTTTCTCAAGAGGAGAGAGAAAAGCAAGAAGGAAATCTTGCAGCTGACCATCGAAGTGTTGGAAAAAAGGTTAGTCGTGATTATGTGTAAGAGTTGACCTTGGTTCTTTTGTCTTCATCTTTGTTTGGTTGTGATTGTGTGTAAGAGTTGACCTTGGTTCTGTTATCTTCATGTTTGCCTTTTTCATTTTGCTTCCCTCTTTTTGAGTCTGATATTGGTTTTTGTCAGATGTGAATTCATATTATAACTGACAGAACAGAAGGATCTGTGTCTGTACGATTTCATCGTATTCTGAGCAGGTTTTTGAGTCTGATACTGGTTTTTGTCAAATGTAAATTCATATTATAACTGATAAAACAGAAGGATCTTTGTCTGTATGATTTCATCATATTCTGAGCAGGTTTTTGAAAAAGTACACTGGATGTGGGGAACTTAACACAAAATGGACAAAATGACAGGTTTCTGAATGGTGATTGCTTCTGTGGGCTGTATAACAGGTAGAGTTTGAGGTCAGCCATGTGGTGTTGACAGGTATCAGATCGGAGATTTCAGTGTTGGTATATTGTTGTTGATGTGGTGTTGACAGGTGTCAGATAGATTTCAGTGTTGGTATATTGTTGTTGATGTGGTGTTGACAGGTATCAGATCGGAGACTTCAGTGGTGGCATTATGTTGATGTGGTGTTGACAGGTATCAGATTGGAGACTTCAGTGTTGGTATATTGTTGTTGACGTGGTGTTGACAGGTATCAGATCGGAGATTTCAGTCTTGGTATATTGTTGTTGATGTGGTGTTTACAGGTATCAGATCGGGGACTTCAGTGTTGGCATATTGTTGTTGACGTGGTGTTTACAGGTATCAGATCGGGGACTTCAGTGTTGGCATATTGTTGTTGATGTGGTGTTGACAGGTATCAGATCGGGGACTTTAGCGGTGGTATATTGTTGTTGATATGGTGTTGACAAGTATCAGATTGGAAACTTCAGTGGTGGTATATTGTTGTTGATGTGGTGTTGACAGGTATCAGATAGGAGATTTCAGTGTTGGCATATTGTTGTTGATGTGTTGACAGGTATCAGATCGGAGACTTCAGTGTTGGTATATTGTTGTTGACGTGGTGTTGACAGGTATCAGATCGGAGATTTCAGTGTTGGTATATTGTTGTTGATGTGGTCTTGACAGGTATCAGATCGGAGACTTTAGCGGTGGTATATTGTTGTTGACGTGGTGTTGACAGGTATCAGATCGGAGACTTCAGTGGCGGCATGTTGGCGGAGGCGGAGGCTGAAAGAGCGAAGATGCCGCTGTTTGTGCCTCCCTACATGTTCAACAGTCGTGGACAGGCCGTTCCTGCCACCAATGGGGTAAGTGGCGGGACATGGCCGTGGTGGGTTAGGGTGAGGAGTGGGCAACATATGGGTTATAGCTATCGGGAAATGTGCTCATACAAGGTGGTCTTCTGCGTTTGCATACAGGTCACTCCTTTTACACCCTTTCTTATCTTGTAAATGGTGAAGAAGCTCCGTGGTGCATTCCATGTCATGTACCACTCACTGTGAAGCATATTCTTGTAGAATGTTGGGACTTGCACGATGTGAGACATAAACACTGTACAGCAGACCCCATGAAAACCTTGTTCAGAGATGTCCCACCTGATACGATCTTTGAATGTCTGAAAGAGATCAACGTTTTTCATCTCATCTAAGATTTTATGGGGAAAAAGAGTTTTTAACAAAGTTTGTGGTGTAGTTTTAGAAGGTTTATTTTAAAGGGTTGTGTGAGTTTTTTTTGTGTTTTTTTGGATGGCTTGTGAGTTGACTCGAATGCGATGACAGCCCTGATATGGCCCTTTGCGGTTGGCTGTGCTATAAGCAACATTGCCTTACCTTACCTTACACACAAATAGGTACACATGGTGACTGGAATGGTGTTACCTTACACACAAATAGGTACACATGGTGACTGGAATGGTGTTACCTTACACACAAATAGGTACACATGGTGACTGGAATGGTGTTACCTTACACACAAATAGGTGCACATGGTGACTGGAATGGTGTTACCTTACACACAAATAGGTACGCATGGTGACTGGAATGGTGTTACCTTACGCACAAATAGGTACACATGGTGACTGGAATGGTGTTACCTTACATACAAATAGGTTCACATGGTGACTGGAATGGTGTTACCTTGCTTACAAATAGGTGCACATGGTGACTGGAATTGGTGTTACCTTACACACAAATAGGTACACATGGTGACTGGAATGGTGTTACCTTACACACAAATAGGTACACGTGGTGACTGGAATGGTTTTACCTTACACAGAAATAGGTACACATGGTGACTGGAATGGTGTTACCTTACACACAAATAGGTAAACATGGTGACTGGCATGACACACAAATAGATACACATGGTGACTGGAATGGTGTTACCTTACACACAAATAGGTACACATGGTGACTGGCATGGTGTTACCTTAACATAAATAGGTACACATGGTGACTGGAATGGTGTTACCTTACACACAAATAGGTACACGTGATGACTGGAATGGTGTTACCTTACACACATAGGTACACATGGTGACTGGAATGGTGTTACCTTACACACAAATAGGTACATGTGGTGACTGGAATGGTGTTACTTACACACAAATAGGTACACATGGTGACTGGCATGGTGTTACCTTGCACACAAATAGGTACACATGGTGACTGGAATGGTGTTACCTTACACACAAATAGGTACACATGGTGACTGGAATGGTGTTACCTTACACACATATAGGTACACATGGTGACTGGAGTGGTGTTACCTTACACAAATAGGTACACATGGTGACTGGAATGGTGTTACCTTACACACAAATAGGTACACATGGTGACTGGAATGGTGTTACCTTACACACAAATAGGTATACATGGTGACTTGAATGGTGTTACCTTACACACAAATAGGTACACATAGTGACTGGAATGGTGTTACCTTACACACAGATAGGTACACATGGTGACTGGAATGGTGTTACCTTACACAGAGATATGTACACATAGTGACTGGAATGGTGTTACCTTACACACAGATAGGTACACATGGTGACTGGAATGGTGTTACCTTACACACAAATAGGTACACATGGTGACTGGAATGGTGTTACCTTACACACAGATAGGTACACATGGTGACTGGAATGGTGTTACCTTACACACAGATAGGTACACATGGTGACTGGAATGGTGTTACCTTACACACAGATGGGTACACATGGTGACTGGAATGGTGTTAGGTAAGGTTGTTGTCGGGGGAATCTGTGTACACAACGAATGACAACAAAATGATAATAAAAAAACATAAAAAGAGCTGGTGCTAAGAACATAGGAAGGAAACAGGGATTACAGCCTTGTTGGTGCAGTGTATGCTTGAAACAGTCAGGGTATGGCTGGTCCTGTTGAAGGATTTTGTTTTATGGGCAAAAGTTGGGATCATGGAGACGAAGACTAGAGGTGGTTTGGCAGGAACTGTATTTGCTTTTGTTTTTGGTGTTTGTTTTTTTCTGTTTCGCTAATTGGATATTTTTCATTTCAAAATGGAGTGACTGGTGGCGGCGAACGAAGCAAAATTAGGAATAGAGTTTGTTTAGAACTCACCGCCAATGACATTGACAAACAAAGCACATGACAAGACACGATGCATTTCAACCACTTGGGTCTTCTTCAGGCGAAAAAAATAAATCACATTTAACATGTGGGACAGTACGAACAAAGAACGAAAAAAGAAGAAAGAAAAATGACTTATCCGTTTTCTTCCATGTGGTCGGTGGGCGGAAATGACATGGGGCCAGGGGGATTATGGGAGAGGAAACGGAGGGGGGGGGGGGGGGGGGGGGGGGGGGGGGGGGGTTTGCGTCGGGGGAGGTGTGTGTGTGTGTATGATAGGGTTGTGTGTCTAGTTTATTGGGATGGTGTGGTATCTTTGTGATGGTAGTGGTAGTGGTGGATTGATAGTAATGGTAAGGGGAAAGAAGGGGGGGGGGGGGGGGGGGGGGGAGAAACTGAGGGGGAGGGAAAAAAAAAAAAAAAAAGGAATTTAAGGGGAAGGATAAAACAAAATTAGATTAAATAGATGGAGGGTTGCTGTAACTACTGTATGAAGTGAGTGAAGGGGATGTGGTGGTGGTGTATGTATGTGTGTGTGTATGTGTGTGTGTTGGTAGGGGATATTGCCAACTGATGTGGAAGTGGTGGGTATGTGTGTTTGGTTATTGTTGGATGTTGATGCCTTGGGGGTGGTAGATATTTTTTGTTTATTGTTCTTGAGGTGAATGTTTGCTGGAGCAGATTTTTGATTCATCCCATTGGCCTCCCAACCCAAAACTGCATTATATCTGTCTATATATATTTATATGTATGTGTGTGTGTGTGTATACATATATATACACACACACATGTATGGGGGTGCTGTTGGATTCTTTTTTGAAACCTTGGTGGTGAGAACACCACATAATTATGGACTGTGGTGTGTCTCTATTTGACACAAGAGCACAGACACAATCAGCCGTGTCTCCCTGATGAGTCCGATCCAGCGGACGAAAGGCCTAGGAGCAGGCAATACGAACAGAAGTGCCTTCGAGAGGGACTACGATGGTTCCCTCAGGCAGCTAGTGAAGGGTTTCTCATATTTATTAATATATTCTCCCCATTCTCTTCATCTTCATTTTTTTTTTTTTTTTTTTCTTCTAAAAGTTCAAATCTTTGCCAAGTCATTACTATAACATGGGTCGTAGGGTCCTTTGAAGTCCTTTAAAGTCCTTATATTTAGAATTTCCCAGAAAAGGCCTTTAAAGTACTTTAATTTGACCAAGAGGTCCTTTAATATTTTGTCAAGGGCCTTTAAAATGCAATTTGGTCAGTTAAAGTCTTTTAATTTTGCGATACAAAAGAATACTTTCGGTTGCGGAAAAGAACTTCAGGTATGAAATCAAAAGATCGGCATTTCTGTCGGGTCGCGCAAGCAGACGATGCTTCTCACAGCCAGTTTCCTCGCAAAGTCTCGCGTTCGAGATTTGACGATACTTCCAGGCGCCATCTTGCATCGTTCACACGTCGTGTTTACCTGCTGAAAATTTTAAGGCCAGTTTTTCGTCCACAATGCCGGGCAAATGTTCTTTCCAAGATCGTTGGCTGAGAGACAAGGATTACAAGGACTGGTTGCAGAAGTTCTGAGCGACAAACATGTAGCGCGCTGTGCGTTTTGCGATTGCTCCGTAAACATCGCCTCAATGGGAGAATCCATGCTAAAGCAAAACACGCAAAAAGTGTGAAGCATCAGAAGAAAGAGAAACAGCATCAAAGTGACAGTAGATGCAGTGTTGCTGATTTTTTTCGCTGTTGGTTCAACGCAGCCCCAGAGTCATGATGATTCACAGCCAACTTGACAGCCTGAACCGACACATGTTTTCAGCGTCCACTCCAAGCACGTCTGATAAAGACTTTGTGTGTGTGGTGTGTCAGACTGTGTACCTCTACAGAATCATGAATAGTTTCACGGAAATGGTCTGTTAATTATGGTCCTTCAGTCATACAATCTCGAACCATGGAGAGGGGGAGGTGAGGGGAGGGGGGTGGACAAAAAAAAAAGGTCGATAGTGACAGCCCAGGCAAGGGAAGTAAACAGAGTAGATAAGCTTGTTCTGATTATGCCCCCTTCTGTCGGACATTGCATGCTGGTTCCATCCCTTACACACACACACACCCGCGCGCGGTCACTCACACACACTCGCTCACTCACACACACTCACACACACACACACACACACACACCACACACACACAACACACACACCACACACATGCATCCCTTACACACACACACACACACACACACACACACACACACACACCCCACACACACACATCCCTTTCACACACACATCCCTTTCACACACACACACACACACACACACACACACACACACACACACACACACACGCTCACTCACACACACACACACACACACACACAACACACACCACACAACACACACACACACACACACTACAGAGCAAGGCAACCATCATGACTAAGTGAAAGGCCTGCCTGGGTTTGTGAAACCCGACACCCATGCTAGTTTAGTTGCTGGGCAGTGCAGTGGTGGAGGGTGAGGGATAGGACAACAGATAAGGGGAAGGGGGAAACTGAAAAGGATAGCTGGTGGATCCAGAATATGTAGTGGCTGTGACTACTGACAGTTGAGCTCCAAAAACTATGACTTGGGTCGCCTTGACCACTGAAAGGTGAAGTGAGGGGGTAAACAGGTCTGGTGCATGAATGTGTGTGAGGAAGAGATCCACACCCTCAAGAGGAGAAAGACAGCCACTGGAAAGGATGCCAAACAGTTGCTGTTTGAAAGCTCATGCACTATGCCTCAAAGCCCAGCAGCAAAGCAGCTTGAGGCTCTTAGGACAAGCCAATGAACTGTGTAGTTCTTCCAAAAAATAAATAAGAAACAGTGACCCTCTTAGAGAAGGAACTTGTCAACAAACAAGAAGAGCTGAAGCAAATGTGAAAACACAGACAGTAGAAGATATTTCGGTAGGTCCTGTTTTATTTTGGTAGGGTCCTTTCATTGGTCCTTTAAAGTCCTTTTTTTGGTTCATAAGGGATACCTGGGATGCATGTATAAGGATAGAAGAATTGTTAGCCTGCACTTGTTTTTCCCCCACTACTTAATTGTTCAGCATTATATATATATATATACCGGTATTGTGTGGAACAGGAGGAGGTGCCCCCAGTCCGCAAGAAGCGTCAGTATCGGCGTCGGCAGAAACCCGTCCAGCCGGCCGTCCATCCTCACGCTGCTGCCGCGGCCATGGCCACATCGGCCACCTTCTCTGGGGAAGTGGATGTGCTGCGTCACAGTCTGGACAGCTCGGAGGACGATTTCTTCTCCCCGGTGAGTCGGCTCCCTTTCCCACACACCTGCAGCTCCTTTTCGTAATCGTCCATTGTTTACCACGTCAAACCCTTGCATGCAGTGCCCAGTTTGCTGTCTTCTTTGGCAAGATTGTCGGCTCATGCAGAACGCAGATGCACTCCAGACCCTTTTGTACACAATCACGTGAGGATTGCAAGTTCCTGAAAAGACGGAGTGAGACAGAGCAAAAATCAGATGGAAGTGTCTTGTTCAGCAGCCTGCCATAGAACAGAGCAAAAAGGAAGTCATTAGGCACTGTAGACCTCAGTAGGCACTGTAGACCTCAGTAGGCACTGTAGACCTCAGGCATAAAACCAAGTGTGTTTTCTGAATATTTCACTAATCGACCCTCTGAGTAAGGGAGGATGTCGACGAACAGGAAGAAGACTGAAGGAAGAAGACTGAAGGAAGAAAGGAGGCTCTCCTTTGTTTGCAGCAGCGTGACTTGAAATTCAGCCAGAGTGGCAAACTTGGTATTGCCTGCCTGGTATTGGCTGCACAATATTTGATACGGAATGTTCGTTTTGCCAAACAGCCATTGTAAATGAAAAAAAATGTCCATTTCTTTGAAGAGCCTTGTTGATAACTAAACAGCTGGCATGGAGTAGGGTCCAGTGTGGATGAAGAGCATTGTTGATAACTAAACAGCTGGCATGGAGTAGGGTCCACTGTGGATGATGCATGGAAGGACTCCGTCTCTGCAAATTAGCAGATTTCAGTGAAAACTACGAGAATCGGCAAGAGAAAGAATCTTTCAGTGGAAGTTAATCGGTGAAGAAAAAAGGGATGGCTGTGAATCTGTGGAGCACTGATTAAGTGTTTGGTGGTATGTTAGCAGACGACATTGATGCACTGATTCAGTGTTTGGTGGTATGTTAGCAGACGACATTGATATCGCAGAATCTTGCGTAACTTCTTCGTCAGAGCGGGCAGTCACCATTTTGTCTCGCCAGTTGAAAATGTAGGCAAACTATCGACACTGTGACATCATGCATCAGTAAGATGCTGCAAAAGCAAAAGAATGCAGAAAAAAACCAGTTTGAACAAATGATCCTTCAAGAAGCTGTTTGAACAAATGGTCCTTATGTTTGAACGGAGAAGTGGATAACATGCCCCTGGATGTGTAGATCTGTGCCAGGCTGCATCATTGTTAACACCAGTGTCTGAGTGGAGGTTGGAGGGGGGGGAGGGGTGCATGGCATGTCCACTGGACCTGGATACAATTTCAGGTGTTTTTGCTTTCCATCAGTGGGAGCCTTTGCATTGGGAATATGCACACGTGAAATCTCCACGATTGAAGAGGCGGAAGTTTGAGTCCATTCAGATGGTAGATATTGTGGTAAAATACCTGTGGCCATCGTAATGTATTCAGATGTTAGATATTGTGGTAAGATATGGTGGTAAAATACTGTGGCCATCGTAATGTATTCAGATGTTAGATATTGTGGTAAGATATGGTGGTAAAATACCTGTGGCCATCGTAATGTATTCAGATGTTAGATATTGTGGTAAGATATGGTGGTAAAATACCTGTGGCCATCGTAATGTAATCAGATGGTAGATATTGTGGTAAAATACATGTGGCCATCGTAATGTATTCAGATGGTAGATATTGTGGTAAAATACCTGTGACCATCGCAGTGTATTCACTTGGTAAATGTTGTGGTAAAATACCTGTGACCATCGTAATGTATTCAGATGGTAGATATTGTGGTAAAATAAATGTGGCCATCGTAATGTATTCAGATGGTAGATATTGTGGTAAAATACCTGTGACCATCACAGTGTATTCAGATGGTAAATGTTGTGGTAAAATACCTGTGACCATCGAAATTTGTATTCAGATGGTAGATGTTGTGATAAAATACATGTGGCCATCGTAATGTATTCAGATGTTAGATGTTGTATAAATACCTGTGGCCATCGTAATGTATTCAGATGGTAAATGCTGTGGTAAAATACCTGTGGCCATCGTAATGTATTCAGATGGTAAATGCTGTGGTAAAATACCTGTGGCCATCGTAATGTATTCAGATGGTAGATATTGTGGTAAAATACCTGTGGCCATCGTAATGTATTCAGATAGTAGATATTGTGGTAAATACCTGTGGCCATCGTAATGTATTCAGATGGTAAATGTGGTAAAATACCTGTGGCCATCGTAATGTATTCAGATGGTAAATGTGGTGGTTTAAAATACTGTGGCCATCGTAATGTATTCAGATGGTAAATGTTATGGTAAAATACCTACGGCCATCGTAATGTATTCAGATGTTAGATATTGTGGTAAAATACCTGTGGGCCATGTAATGTATTCAGATGTTAGATATTGTGGTAAAATATCTGTGGCCATCGTAATGTATTCAGATGGTAAATATTGTGGTAAAATACCTGTGACCATCGTAATGTACTCAGATGGTAAATGTTGTGGTAAAATACCTGTAGCCATCATAATGTATTCAGATGGTAGATATTGTGGTAATATATCTGTGGCCATCGTAATGTATTCAGACGGTAGATATTGTGGTAAAATGCCTGAGGCCATCGTAATGTATTCAGACGGTTAGATATTGGGGTAAATACCTTTGGCCATCGTAATGTACACAGGTAGTAAATATTGTAGTAAATAGCTGTGGCCATCGTAATGTATTCAGGTGGTAGATATTGTGGTAAAATACCTTTGGCCATCGTAATGTACTCGGGTAGTAAATATTGTAGTAAAAAATCTGTGGCCATCGTAATGTATTCACGTGGTAGATATTGTGGTAAAATACCTGTGGCCAGCGTAATGTATTCAGATGTTAGATATTGTGGTAAAAACCTGTGGCCATCGTAATGTACTCAGATGTTAGATATTGTGGTAAAATACCTGTGTTCATCAGAATGAACAGGTGGAGTGAAGATTCAGGCTGTAGAAGATGGTGAAAAGTGAACCGTGAAGATGTCGGGTGTGGTTCGTTGCAGGCCTTGTCACCATCGGAGCACGAGGATGACAGTGATCCTGACGGCCCCTTCGCCTTCAAGAGGCGGAAGACCTGCAGCTACTATGCTGTGAGTGGCCTCCCTTTACTGTCTGTGTCTCCTCTGCTGGGCGTCAGTGGGATTCTGCAGTTTTTTTTTACATCCTTGCTTCTGCTGTCATTATTAATTTGAGCCTCGTTTTCCTCCCTTTTTTGGATAATTAATGAAAATCTTGTTTTCATTTTTGGATGTGAAAAGGAGGAGAAAGATTATCTTCTGTGTAGGCAGGCTGATACTCTGCGGACACCCCCTGTATAGAAAGGCAAGGATTAATCCCATCTACCCCAACAAAGGGAGTGGAGTTTTGTGTGTATCCCGCCATTAAGGCAGCCCTACTCCAACTTCGGGGAAGGTGCATGCTGTGTGTAACTTGTCCTCCATACCAGTGGCCAAACTGGCCTTCTCTTCTGAAAGTTGGTGATGGGATTTTACGTGTGTGCAAGATGTTATGCATGCGTTCATGCATAGAACCTTGGTTTATAGTCTCATTCGAAGGACTGTGTGGGAAATGGAGTCAGAACCAATGTTAACTCTGAGGGGAAAAATCCCCCTGTACCGAAACAGCTAGACAGAGATTCATACGCGCAACCCCAAGATTAGGAGTCTGGCGCTCTACCACTGAGCTATTCCGGCCCCCATAGAAAGGTTATGAAGAGAAAAGAAGTTTTAACAGGTGAAAATAAACAGCTTGACTTCATCTGATGTGTGCAGACAGTAAATGCACTGTGTGTATGTGTATAGACAGTACATGCATTGTGTGTATGTGTATAGACAGTACATGCACTGTGTGTGTGTGTATGTGTATAGACAGTACATGCATTGTGTGTATGTGTATAGACAGTACATGCACTGTGTGTATGTGTATAGACAGTACATGCACTGTGTGTATGTGTATAGACAGTACATGCATTGTGTGTATGTGTATAGACAGTACATGCATGTGTGTGTGTATATAGACAGACATGCATTGTGTGTATGTGATAGACAGGACATGCATGTGTGTATGTGTATAGACAGTACATGCACTTGTTGTGTTCTGTGTATAGACAGTACATGCACTGTGTGTCTGTGTATAGACAGTACATGCACTGTGTGTCTGTGTATAGACAGTACATGCACTGTGTGTCTGTGTATTGACCGTACATGCACTGTGTGTATGTGTATAGACAGTACATGCACTGTGTGTATGTGTATAGACAGTACATGCACTGTGTGTATGTGTATAGACAGTACATGCACTTTGTGTATGTGTATAGAGGGTACATGCACTGTGTGTCTGTGTATAGACAGTACATGCACTGTGTGTCTGTGTATAGACAGTACATGCACTGTGTATAGACAGTACATGCACTGTGTGTCTGTGTATAGACCGTACATGTACTGTGTGTATGTGTATAGACAGTACATGCACTGTGTGTCTGTGTATAGACCGTACATGCACTGTGTGTATGTGTATAGACAGGACATGCACTGTGTGTCTTCAGGCAAGAAACGAAGTTCTTTTTAGATCATTACCCAAGTAAACTACACTGCGTCTGATCTGAGTTAGCACATGTTGACAGAACTCGTGTCTTAAAGCTTATTTTAGGCTGTTAATGTTAAACCCCTATCCTAATGCTCAATATCTATGGGTGCCATCATTTTGTTTCTGGATGGCAAAAGTCATCTTAACTTGGTTAAAAACTAGATATAAAATGATTTTAAAAAATGTTATAGAGGGACAAGTCGGGTAGATTGATAGGACACTGTATGAAGCGGAGGTGAGCAGATATATTAAGAGTTGAATGTGACTTTGGAATGATCAATTGACTGTAATTATTTTCGGCTTTCAATGACAGTGAAGTTTATTTAAGACCAGAAAAAAAGTTTCCATGTGGATTAGAGGATCTTGGGAGGAGTAGGAAAGAATGTATATAAAGTTTAACGTAATGTTGTTCTGCTGTGAGCAGCATGTGATAGGATCCCCAGCCATAGTAATGCTGTTCTGCTGCTGCTGTGAGCAGCATGTGACAGGATCCCAAGCCATAGAATGCTGTTCTGCTGTGAGCAGCATATGACAGGATCCCCAGCCATAGAATGCTGTTCTGCTGTGAGCAGCATGGGATAGGATCCCCAGCCATAGAATGCTGTTCTGCTGTGAGCAGCATGTGATAGGATCCCCAGCCATAGAATGCTGTTTCTGCTGTGAGCAGCATGTGACAGGATCCCCAGCCATAGTAATGCTGTTCTGCTGTGAGCAGCATGTGATAGAATCCCCAGCCATAGTAATGCTGTTCTGCTGTGAGCAGCATATGACAGGATCCCCAGCCATAGAATGCTGTTCTGCTGCTGCTGTGAGCAGCATGTGACAGGATCCCCAGCCATAGTAATGCTGTTCTGCTGTGAGCAGCATGTGATAGGGTCCCCAGCCATAGAATGCTGTTCTGCTGTGAGCAGCATGTGACAGGATCCCCAGCCATAGAATGCTGTTCTGCTGTGAGCAGCATGGGATAGGATCCCCAGCCATAGTAATGCTGTTCTGCTGTGAGCAGCATGTGATAGGATCCCCAGCCATAGAATGCTGTTCTGCTGTGAGCAGCATGTGATAGGATCCCCAGCCATAGAATGCTGTTCTGCTGTGAGCAGCATGGGATAGGGTCCCCAGCCATAGAATGCTGTTCTGCTGTGAGCAGCATGGGATAGGGTCCCCAGCCATAGAATGCTGTTCTGCTGTGAGCAGCATGGGAAAGGATCCCCAGCCATAGAATGCTGTTCTGCTGCTGCTGTGAGCAGCATGTGACAGGATCCCCAGCCATAGAATGCTGTTCTGCTGCTGCTGTGAGCAGCATGTGACAGGATCCCCAGCCATAGTAATGCTGTTCTGCTGTGAGCAGCATGTGATAGGGTCCCCAGAATGCTGTTCTGCTGTGAGCAGCATGTGACAGGATCCCCAGCCATAGAATGCTGTTCTGCTGTGAGCAGCATGGGATAGGATCCCCAGCCATAGTAATGCTGTTCTGCTGTGAGCAGCATGTGATAGGATCCCCAGCCATAGAATGCTGTTCTGCTGTGAGCAGCATGTGACAGGATCCCCAGCCATAGAATGCTGTTCTGCTGTGAGCAGCATGTGATAGGATCCCCAGCCATAGTAATGCTGTTCTGCTGTGAGCAGCTGTGATAGGATCCCCAGCCATAGTAATGCTGTTCTGCTGTGAGCAGCATGGGATAGGCTCCCCAGCCATAGAATGCTGTTCTGCTGTGAGCAGCATGGGATAGGGTCCCCAGCCATAGAATGCTGTTCTGCTGTGAGCAGCATGGGAAAGGATCCCCAGCCATAGAATGCTGTTCTGCTGCTGCTGTGAGCAGCATGTGACAGGATCCCCAGGCATAGTAATGCTGTTCTGCTGTGAGCAGCATGTGATAGGATCCCCAGCCATAGTAATGCTGTTCTGCTGTGAGCAGCATGTGATAGGATCCCCAGCCATAGAATGCTGTTCTGCTGTGAGCAGCATGTGATAGGATCCCCAGCCATAGAATGCTGTTCTGCTGTGAGCAGCATATGACAGGATCCCCAGCCATAGTAATGCTGTTCTGCTGTGAGCAGCATGGGATAGGGTCCCCAGCCATAGTAATGCTGTTCTGCTGTGAGCAGCATGTGATAGGATCCCCAGCCATAGTAATGCTGTTCTGCTGTGAGCAGCATATGTGATAGGATCCCCAGCCATAGTAATGCTGTTCTGCTGTGAGCAGCATGTGATAGGATCCCCAGCCATAGTAATGCTGTTCTGCTGTGAGCAGCATGTGATAGGGTCCCCAGCCATAGTAATGCTGTTCTGCTGTGAGCAGCATGTGATAGGATCCCCAGCCATAGAATGCTGTTCTGCTGTGAGCAGCATGGGATAGGGTCCCCAGCCATAGTAATGCTGTTCTGCTGTGAGCAGCATGGGATAGGGTCCCCAGCCAAAGAATGCTGTTCTGCTGTGAGCAGCATGTGACCGGATCCTCAGCCATAGAATGTGTTCTGCTGTGAGCAGCATGGGATAGGGTCCCCAGCCAAAGAATGCTGTTCTGCTGTGAGCGCATATGACGGATCCTCAGCCACAATGCTTGCACAAGGAGTTCAGTCTCTGCTGACAGGCATGTTTTGCGCTTTTGTATTTTTTCCTTTTGTAGGTGGACAGTAACTAATAGTGTTGTTAGGTATCGTTGAAAGAGAACGCGTTTAATTGTTTATGGTAAATTTGAATGAATAGCTTTCAGTGTGTGGACACGAGGGCACAAAAATGGGGGAACAGGTCAGAAAGTCATTTGTTTACTTTTAATGTAGTACAGCATGAAATTAAGGGGTAATAGGGTAACCCATGCTCACACACACCCCACACACAAAATGCACATTCTGTCTGTCTCGTGCACACACATGCATGCACGCACACACTCACAGATTCTCACCCCACACACACACACACACCGCACACATGCACTCACACTCACCCACACACACACACGCACGTGCATCGCGTGTAAAATCCTCTTTGTGCGCACAGCGTCCATTGGCCAAGTGGTTCCCTGTGCTGAGCATGTTGCAGCTTGTTTCCTTTGTACGGTGGACGCAGATTATTGTGTTTTTAAGGAGCAGGAAAGGTAGCGTAATGTTGTCATGGTATTTGTGACATGAATGAAAACTTCTGCTGATTTGACAGGATGCACTAAGAAATCGTTGGATGAAAACAGTCCTTCTGTTTACTTTAAGTGATTTACTGTTCGTGAAATCAAAGTGGCTTTAGGGGTTTAGTGAATCACAGGCCAGACACAGTAATCAACATGGCCATTCTGTCTGTTGAATCGTGGCCAGACTGTTGTTGAAGCAACACTCCAGTTACTGTCTTCGACACAACAGTGCCAGTACTGTTCAATGTATAAACACTGGCCACACTTCATGAACAACAGTGCCAGTTACGTTCGTTAAAAATCCTTATGTTTGTGAACACAGTGCCAGATGTTTAGTGAATCAACAGTGGAGTTCCCTGTTCTGAAGCACAGTTGGCAGTTACTGTTCCTGGAGAACCAACAGTGGCGCTATGTTATTGTGTAATTTACTGTTCTAGGAACAGGAAAGTAGCCAGTACTGTTCAGTGCATCAACATTTGGCCGTTACTGTCGCTAGTGAAATGGCAATTACTGCTGTGATTCACAGGGGCCATTGCCAGTGAATCACAATCCTTTACGGGTTTGAATCAACAGTGGCCAGTTACTGTTCTGTTGAATCAACAGTGGCCAGTTAGTGTTCTTTTGAATCAACAGTGGCCAGTTACTGTTCTAGTGAATCAACAGTGGCCAGTTACTGTTCTAGTGAATCAACAGTGGCCAGTTACTGTTCTGTTGAATCAACAGTGGCCAGTTACTGTTCTGTTGAATCAACAGTGGCCAGTTACTGTTCTGTTGAATCAACAGTGGCCAGTTACTGTTCAAAGTGAATCAACAGTGGCCAGTTACTGTTCCAGTGTAACAACAGTGTCCACGTTTAGTGTTCTGTGAATCAACAGTGGCCAGTTACTGTTCTAGTGAATCAACAGTGGCCAGTTACTGTTCTAGTGAATCAACAGTGGCCAGTTACTGTTCTTTTGAATCAACAGTGGCCAGTTACTGTTCGTGAATCAACAGTGGCCAGCTTACTGTTCTTAGTGAATCACAGTGGCCAGTTACTGTTTTAGTGAATCAACAGTGGCCAGTTACTGTTCTGGGGAATCAACAGTGGCCAGTTACTGTTCTAGTGAATCAACAGTGGCCAGTTACTGTTCTGTGAATCAACAGTGGCCAGTTACTTTTTCTGTGAATCAACAGTGGCCAGTTACTGTTTAGTGAATCACATACAGAGTGGCCAGTTACTGTTCTAGTGAATCAACAGTGGCCAGTTACTGTTCTGGTGAATCAACAGTGGCCAGTTACTGTTCTAGTGAATCAACAGTGGCCAGTTACTGTTCTATTGAATAAGCAGTCACCAGTTACTGTTCTATTGAATAAACAGTCACCAGTTACTGTTCTATTGATTAAAGTCACCAATTACTGTTCTAGTGAATCAACAGTGGCCAGTTACTGTTCTAGTGAATCAACAGTGGCCAGTTACTGTTCTGTTTGAATAACAGTGGCCAGTTACTGTTCTGTTGAATAAACAGTGGCCAGTTACTGTTCTATTGAATAAACAGTCACCAGTTACTGTTCTATTGAATAAGCAGTCACCAGTTACTGTTCTCGTAGTCACACTCGACATGACCTGACAAAAATATTTAAGAAAAGATTTTTTTTTCAGTATACGGAATCCAAGCACTTTACACTTTCGCTTTGTCTCAGCCGATCTATCTTAATGCCTAAAGCTTCCAAAATAAGCCATATGAGAACGAAATGAAAGGTTTTTAACTGAAAATGACTGACATGAGGGATAGGTAAGGGGGAAAGCTGTTACCCAGTTATTGATTCCGTTCATTTGACATGGTAAAACATCTCTGATGTTAGGATGTGATGTCAAATATCTGTTCACATCAGAACAAGATGGAGCAGGTGAAGACTAAATGCCTGCCGCGACATAAGCCCTCTTCACCCAGACTGTTAAAACAGCAATATGTAGCCTCTTCACCCAGACTGTTAAAACAGCAATATGTAGCCCTCTTAACCCAGACTGTTAAAACAGCAATATGTAGCCCTCTTCACCCAGACTGTTAAAACAGCAATATGTAGCCTTCTTCACCCAAACTGTTAAAAGCAATATGTAGCCCTCTTCACCAGACTGTTAAAACAGCAATATGTAGCCCTCTTCACCCAGACTGTTAAAACAGCAATATGTAGCCCTCTTCACCCCGACTGTTAAACAGCAATATGTAGCCCTCTTCACCCGACTGTTGAAACAGTAATATGTAGCCCTCTTCACCCGACTGTTGAAACAGTAATATGTAGCCCTCTTCACCCAGACTGTTAAAACAGCAGTATGCAGTTTCTGCTTCTGTTTAGGAACAGTTCAGTTCCATGTCCCACTTCACAGCCAATAAGGTGTTTGGCTCTGGTCAAGAAGAGTTGCGTGATGCGTTTCATCACCCAGCACTTTCACTAAGTCTTATGCCGTAAATCCCACAAATCACAGTACCTTCATTACTAAATCTCATTATAGAACGGTAGAAATCAAGGTTAGCCATGGTGAAAAAAAACATTTCGACCACAAACTTCATAAATTCATAACTCAAGAACTACGGCATGTATCGACTCTCGTTTTTTTGCAAACGGAAGTGAATGGCTACTGGAAGAAGGAAGTCACGTTCTCGCGAGACTTCCTTTTCTACGAGAAACATGGCGGCGCCCATTGTTGCCACGTGTTTTACTGGGCGCTGGCAGGCGCTCAGCCTTTTGGCAGTGTGATTTCCCGTCGGGCGCTAGCGGGTGCATGCTTGTCAAGAAGGTTAATCTTATTTCAAGTTGAGTAGAGTGGTGATGATTTTATTGGAACTTGAGTCGAGTGGTGGTAAGTCTATGTCAGCTTGAGTGTGGTGATGATATTTGTAATTGGACTAGAGTACAGTGTTGATAATTTTATTTCTACTTTTTAAGCATTGTGGGGATAATTGTAGGTCTGTTTCAGTGTAATGTAGTAGTTTTATTTCTACTTTCATACAGTAGTGCAAAATCGTTTCTTCTTCTGTGCAGTGGTGATCATTTGATTCATACTCCAGTACAGTGAAGATCATTTCTTTTCTATTTTAGTATAGTAGTGGTGATTTTATTTCTATTTCTGTACTCGGGTGGTGATTTTATTTCTACTTCAGTACAGTGGTGACAGTTCCGCTTCTTCTTGGGCACAGTGGTGATCATCTGATTTCTACTTGAGTACTGTGATGATCGTTTGATTTCTACTTGAGTACTGTGATGATCGTTTGATTTCTACTTGAGAACTGTGATGATCATTTCATTTCTACTTGGGTACTGTGATGATCGTTTGATTTCTACTTGAGTACTGTGATGATCTTTTCATTTCTACTTGGGTACTGTGATGATCATTTCATTTCTACTTGAATACGTGGTGATCATTTCATTTCTACTTGAGTACTGTGTGGTGTTTCATTTCTTCTTGAGTACTGTGATGATCATTTCATTTCTACTTGAGTACTGTGGTGATCATTTTATTTCAGCTTGAGTGTTTTGGTGATTATATGTTTTCAACTTCAGTGTACCGGTGACAGTTCTGTTTCAGCTTCATTATAGTGGCGGAAATTTTATTTCCGCTTCAGTATAGATTTGATAATTTTATTTCGGCTTTAGTGTAGATTTGATAATCTCATTTCAACTAAAGTGTAGAGGTAATGATTGTGTGTCGAATTCATGTCTGTCTCGAGCTTCATTATAGTGGCTTATTCCGGATTTGTTGTAGTGGTTATAATTGTATCTTAGCTTCAGTGCAGTGATGATAATTTTCTTTCAGCTTCAGTACGGTGATAATTTTCTTTCAGCTTCAGTAAGGTGATAATTTTCTTTCAGCTTTCGTTCGGCAGTTACACTTTTATTTCCAATGTAGTGGTTATAATTTGATTTCTGCTTCGTTGCAGTGGTGATTATTTTATTTCAGCTTTAGAATAGTGCTGATGATTTTATTTCTGAGTCCGTGTAGTGGTGATGATTGTATGTCAGCTTCAGCACAGTGACTGTACTGTTATTTCAGCTTCAGTGTAGCGATGATAATTTTATGTCGGCTTCAGTTCATTGGTGATAATTTCTACTGTCTTTCACCTACTCCCAAGGCTCCTGTCTTGGAGTAGTTGTGCAGCTTTGTCGATGGATCACGCTCCAGTATGGTCAGCTGTTAGACTCAGCCTCTACTTGTACACCTGCTTGTAGATAGATGAAATAAGAAAAACCAAATGTTTTGGATTAAAAGAAAGATATCATGCCAGTGAAAAGCATGTCTTGACAGGATGTCGTTGCAGTCCGTGTCTTCATGTCTGGCTTCCATTGCAGCCTGTGCTCGGTCGGCTTGGCAACTGGCCGTGGTGCGACCCCAGGGAAGGAGGCAAGGGGGATAAGCGTTGTCGCTTTTCCCTCACCACACTTCCAGGTGGCCGCTGTATTGGCTATGCCCGCCGTCGAGTCGGCCGTGGTGGCAGGTAAAGGACCTGGAATGTACATTTAACATTGTGTTGTTGTTTTTTTCTCTTGGCTTGTGAAAGAGCGCACACAAAAAAAAAAAAAAAAGAATGCGGCAGGTGGGGTGAATTGTTTATGTGGATGAAATCTGTTGGAGGAAGACAGGGCAGGGTGGAACAGGCCTGGCCTGAGGCTTGACTTGGGGCAGTGTCCTGGCCTGGCCTGAGGCTTGACTTGAGGCAGTGTCCTGGCCTGGCCTGAGACTTGACTTGAGGCAGTGTCCTGGCCTGAGGCTTGACTTGAGGCAGTGTCGTGGCCTGGCCTGAGGCTTGACTTGAGGCAGTGTCCTGGCCTGAGACTTGACTTGAGGCAGTGTCCTGGCCTGAGGCTTGACTTGAGGCAGTGTCGTGGCCTGGCCTGAGGCTTGACTTGAGGCAGTGTCCTGGCCTGGCCTGGAGGCTTGACTTGAGGCAGTGTCCTGGCCTGACCTGAGGCTTGACTTAAGGCGGTGTCCTGGCCTGACCTGAGGCTTGACTTAAGGCGGTGTCCTGACCAACCAGGCAGGCAGTGTGAGCATCAGATCTTCACGGCAAGAAATCCCATTGGTGGTATTAGTCAACCAGCAGCAGGGCACTGCCTCCTTTTGGTGGGTTGCCTCATGATGAACTGGTGGGTCGACTGCTCTACCTTACAGACTGCAAACTCTTAACTCCATGTTGGTGAAGACCTCTCTAATTTTGAATTCATGTTGTTGAACAGTCGTGTATAACTTAATATATTTCATGTTGTTGACCAGTCGTCTGTGATGTAAGTTCACGTTAGTATGCAGGCCTATGTAGTTGTCACCAAGTTCATGTTAGTCTACAGGCCTGAACCAAGTGGGGAAAAATAAGGTCTGAGCAAAGGCAAAATCGGGGTATCCAGATGCCCTGAAGTACTGTCAGAGAAGTCTTATTACAGACTTCACTGCTGTGCATACTTTGCCCTCGGTGATGGCTGTCTGAGAGTGAATACTTGCAATTTGTTGGAACAGTGGTTGATGACTGTGAACTGCTGTGAAGGAACTTGAATTAGTCCTGAAATTGTTTTATGATGAGGGATGTTGTGAGAGGCATGTTGTGACCAGAAATAATTTGGATCAACAGCGCTTATGGCATAGTACGTTTGGGTAAACATAGTAAAGGTGATTGATGATTTAGGAAATGAAAAAGAACGGAAAAGAGAAAAAGAAAATGAAAAAAAACCCCAGAAAAACAATAAACAAAAATGGGCGGGGAGGGGGACGGCGAGGGTGAGGTGAAGACGATGGGGGAATGGAGATGGGAGCAGGGTTTTATACCAGATAGTTTTGCAGATAGTTTTGCAAACTGCAGATTGTTGTCTACAATGTGAAGGAATATACCACTTCCATCTCTTATTCTCCTCTTCTCACTCTTTTTGCTTCGCCCCCACCCCCCCACCCCCCCAAGATTTTTTATGGCAAATTGATGCTTGCTGCAAGCCCCACTATGAGTTGTCTCCCTTATGATTTTACAGAGTTGTACTGGACCGTGGATACACGCCTTGGGACGATGCCCTTGACAAGATTGACTTGATGTCGGGTCAGTCCTACTCTGGTCAGCTAGGAGACTACATTACCTACATCAGAGAAAGGAAAATGTGAGTATGTGAACAAGAGAATGCAAAATGTATGTGTGGAATTGAGAGAAAGGTGATGATAAGTATGAATGAGGAGAAAGGAAAATGTTGACATGGAATGAAGGAGAAAGGGAAATGAAGATATGTGACCTTCCACCACAAAACCAGTCTTAACTCGATTTTTGAAAGTTTTGAGATATACATATATTTAAAATCTGCAGATTGTTCTGATTAATTTGATATAAAAATGAACGCTATAGGGCAAAAATAAGAAAGTTATGGTCATTTGAAGTGGGTTACTGTGCCAACGGCTATTTTGAGAAAACGGCTTCTTAAGTTTTTGGTATCATCTCCAGCATATTTTCCTTAGCAACGGCGTTTTACTTTTTACCATACTTATTTTTAGATGACACACAGAGAAACCGGGAGAGTGTCACACATGCTTTCGAACGGTATATAACACGATGGGGTTCTGTAAGGGTTGCGTTAAGTTTTATGCGAGTGAAAATGGGTCATTTTGCGTTAAAAGAGTTCATTTTGATTCGAGGTCAGGCTTTTAAATCTCAATTTTACCTAATGTATTGGTTGTTTTGGAGCAAATGGATAGTGCCACATGAAAGTTTAGGGTGTAAGGAACACATTTCTGCAAAAAGTCAAAATGCCCCAGGTAGACCCTCAGCAGCTATTTTCAGCTGTAGCCATGAAGTAGGCCGCGCGAGTTAAGACTGGTTTCGTGGTGGCGGGTCACATAATTTGGATTGAAGAACAATAAAAGGGAAACGAAATAATATGGAATGAATGACAGAGGGAAATGAAAACTATGATGGAGATGAAGATGAGCAAGGGAATTCAATATGAATAGTATGGATGAAGACAAGGGAAAATAAGATATGAGCAATTACAGATCATAAGGGAAAATAATAACTTAATGGATGGAAGCACATAAGGGAATCAAAGTATGCCATCAGTGATACCTTCAGCCTCTGCCACTCAAGTCCATGTATCCATGTACTGTGAAGTGCAGTGTACAGCCAGGCACTGCTGAATGGGTAACAACAGTACAGTCCATGTACTGTGAATGCACAGTGTACAGCCAGTGCACTGCTGAATGGGTAACAACAGTACAGTCCAGTACTGTGAATGCACAGTGTACAGCCAGTGCACTGCTGAATGGGTAACAACAGTACAGTCCAGGTACTGTGAATGCACAGTGTACAGCCAGTGCACTGCTGAATGGGTAACAACAGTACAGTCCATGTACTGTGAATGCACGTGTACAGCCAGTGCACTGCAGAATGGGTAACAACAGTACAGTCCAGTACTGTGAATGCCAGTGTACAGCCAGTGCACTGCAGAATGGGTAACAACAGTACAGTCCATGTACTGTGAATGCACAGTGTACAGCCAGTGCACTGCGAATGGGTAACAACAGTACAGTCCATGTACTGTGAATGACAGTGTACAGCCAGTGCACTGCTGAATGGTAACAACAGTACAGTCCATGTACTGTGAATGCACGGTGTCACGCAGTAACAACAGTACAGTCCAGGTACTGTGAATGTGCAGTGTACAGCCAGTGCACTGCTGAATGGGTAACAACAGTACAGTCCATGTACTGTGAATGTACAGTGTACAGCCAGAATGGATAACAACAGTACAGTCAACGGTACAGGACAGAATGTACGGGCATGTTTGAGATAAAGTCATATGACATGTGTTAGGTAACCTATGGAGTCATCTGGCATATGTGACCGCCTCCCATGAAATGATAGATAAGTCGCGCAGGGCTGATCGCCGCTGAGGGCAACAAAGAGTGGTGAGGGTCATTTTGGGGTAAAAGAGATTTTTGCACGAACACATAGGAAAACCGTTAAGGTATATTATGTTTCATTGACTTTACCTAGAATGTGATTAATTGAATTTTTTTCACTCCGTGACATCGATTTTAAGCTGCACCGATTGCGAAAAGTTGCTTATTTTCAACAGATAATCGAGTGCACATCCCTCGCAGAGCCCCTGACATGTCACAAATCATTCAAAAGCTCAGTGTGTCTATGTTTAGAATCTGTGCACAATTTTCTGAAATAAACCAGTCAGAAGGCCTTTAGGGGGCATTCAAAGTCGTACAGAAAAGAAAGCCTTCCAACCACTCAGCAATCAAATACCGAAATAGCCTTAGTAGCTCAGCTGTTTAACAGCAGAGACGCTGCCTTTCATTGGCCACAGCTCAAGGGAAACTACTGCGTTTTGTCTTTGTTGAAAATTGCCATAATTGTTGAACTGTAAGCCACTCCCCCCCCCCCCCCCCCCCCCCCCCCCCCCCCCCAAACTCTCACCCTTGTGTGGGTGCTGTACTGGCAGCAGCCTTTTTACAGATTTTTTCAGATTCTGTAAAAGGTTTGCCAGAGGGTTATCTTCCCCTGATTGGTAGTTGATGGGGACAAACTGAAGACAAGTTTGTCCTCTTTTCATAGAAAAAAATGATTCAGGCATGAGTGACATGCAAAATGGGCAGCAGACACGATAGCTGAATAGTAATTTCACTTAGGATAGGTAAGATAATGTTGCTTATAGCCCAGCCGACCGCAAAGGGCCACATCAGGGCTGGTAATTTCACTTGATCAGACAGTTGTCAGTAGTACATGATCAAGCAGACATGCTGAAATTGAGAAACCAAGCTTTGTGATGTGGATTTCATTTTGAATCTGAAGGATCGCTGTAGCTGTTCAGAAGAGCAACAATGCAGTGTCCTAAGAATTAGGAATCAATGAGTTCATGGTCTGATGGAGGCGTATTCAGCTTGGCAGACTTTCCCTTCACAGAAAGTCAAAGCAGTCCATTATTATTTATGGTTTCCAGGGCTTAAAACGTTCCGTGTCTGGGCGGAATTCCGCGATTTCGGTTTGTCAAAACAAAAAAAAAAAAAAAAAAAAAAAACCCGAAACAGGTGCAAGGTATCCGTGATCGGCTTGCAAGCGTTCATAGCAACTGCGCGCAAGTTATGGCCCCTGATTATTCTTGGAAGAAGTTTCCGGTCGGACTTCCGGAAAAAAACAAATGGCGGAGCGTGCAGACATTGTTCATGCGGGTCGATCTTTTGACGAATCTGCAATTAAAAACAAGTGGAAATGGGAGTGGATGCTTCAGAAAGTTGACGAAGAAGTCATTGGAGACTTTCTTCGCAAAGTTATTGCACCAGGTTTAGCTTGGTGCAACTGCTTAAGGGAAGTGTTACGGTGGTCACGGGAAGAAAGCTCTTGAGGATCACATTCGTTCAGCGAAGCCGTGTCAAACGTCAAGGTGCTGAGTGGAACTACAAGAAAGGTCACTGAAGACACTTTAGCAGCAGTAAAACGGCCAGGATAGAACATTGCAATCCTGTGGGGAAAAAAAGAGGGTGATATAGAAAATGTGGAGAGTGCAAGCCAGGCGGGAGGCAGCAAGGAAAAGATAGGGTTCAAACTAATCAAAGTCAAGTTGTCAGCAAGAAGGTGGATGAGAATGAAATAAAAATTGTAGAGTGTGAAAACCAGACAGGAGAAAGCAAGGAAACAGCAAAGATAGGGTTGAAATTCAAGTAAGCAAGAAGGTGGATGGCAAAGACAGTGCAGACAATGCAAGCAGCAAGAAGAAACAGAGTTCCTTGCTATGTTTCTTTAATGCCTCCACCACACCAAACACCCCAAATGACAAAGCTGTGTGTGTGTGTGTGTGTGTGTGTCCTTGTTAAATCCTGTATTTCAGTGTTTATTATAATTTAGGAACTTCAAAATTTGACTTTCAGTATGTGCTGATTCCACAAGTTTCTCATTTATCAAAATTTGGATATTGTGACTTTCAAAATGTGCTGATTCCACAAGTTGATCTCTGTTATATGAGACTGAACTTTAAAGTGTTTGATGCAGTTACTGACTTTGTGTGCACCAACTTCAAACTTGATATTGTGTGATCATTTAAACCTGAAAAGTGAAACTTATTGAGCAACCCCAGAAGTGAGATTTCATCCAAAGACTATAGTTGGTGAACACCTGTAAAACACTCAGTTAAAGGGGGAGTGTTCATTTTATTATGTGTTTAACCCCTTCTTCCCCTTGTCCCAAATATATCTTCCTGTAATAATTATGTGTTTACAGCAATTTTTATGCACTAAATAACTCTTGGAATTATGTCCAGAAAGCGCGAAATGGCATAGATTTACACTCGGTTTTTTTAAAAACATTCCCGGGGGGGCATGCCCCCGGACCCCCCTAGTTTCAGTGGTTATTTCCTCCTCCTGTTTTAAGCCCTGGGTTTCAAAAGTGCAGGCACAGTGTTCACAGTATACAACAGACATTTCAGGAAAAGTGTCCACAGTAGACAACACAGACATTGCAGGCACAGTGTCCACAGTAGACAACAGACAGTGCAGGCACAGTGTCCACAGTAGACAACAGACAGTGCAGGCACAGTGTCCACAGTAGACAACACAGACATTGCAGGCACAGTGTCCACAGTAGACAACAGACAGTGCAGGCACAGTGTCCACAGTAGACAACACAGTGCAGGCACAGTGTCCGCAGTAGACAACAGACAGTGCAGGCACAGTGTCCACAGTAGACAACAGACAGTACAGGCACAGTGTCCACAGTAGACAACACAGACAGTGCAGGCACAGTGTCCACAGTAGACAACACAGACAGTGCAGGCACAGTGTCCACAGTAGACAACACAGACAGTGCAGGCACAGTGTTTACAGTAGACAACACAGACATTGCAGGCACAGTGTCCACAGTAGACAACACAGACAGTGCAGGCACAGTGTCCACAGTAGACAGCAGACAGTGCAGGCACAGTGTCCGCAGTAGACAACAGACAGTGCAGGCACAGTGTCCACAGTAGACAACACAGACAGTGCAAGCACAGTGTCCACAGTAGACAGCAGACAGTGCAGGCACAGTGTCCACAGTAGGCAACACAGACAGTGCAGGCACAGTGTTCACAGTAGACAACACAGACAGTGCAGGCACAGTGTCCACACGTAGCAACACAGACAGTGCAGGCACAGTGTCCACAGTAGACAACAGACAGTGCAGGCACAGTGTCCACAGTAGACAACACAGACAGTGCAGGCACAGTGTCCACAGTAGACAACACAGACAGTGCAGGCACTGTGTCCACAGTAGACAACAGACAGTGCAGGCACAGTGTCCACAGTTGACAACAGACAGTGCAGGCACAGTGTCCACAGTAGACAACACAGACAGTGCAGGCACTGTGTCCACAGTAGACAACAGACAGTGCAGGCACAGTGTCCACAGTAGACAACACAGACAGTGCAGGCACAGTGTCCACAGACAACACAGACAGTGCAGGCACAGTGTCCACAGTAGACAACACAGACAGTGTAGGCACAGTGTCCACAGTAGACAACACAGACATTGCAGGCACAGTGTCCACAGTAGACAACACAGACATTGCAGGCACAGTGTCCGCAGTAGACAACACAGACATTGCAGGCACAGTGCCACAGTAGACAACACAGACAGTGCAGGCACGTGTCCACAGTAGACAACACAGACAGTGCAAGCACAGTGTCCACAGTAGACAACAGAGAGTGCAGGCACAGTGTCCACAGTAGACAACAGACAGTGCAGGCACAGTGTTCACAGTAGACAGCAGACAGTGCAGCACAGTGTCCGCAGTAGACAACAGACAGTGCAGGCACAGTGTCCACAGTAGACAGCAGACAGTGCAGGCACAGTGTCCACAGTAGACAACAGACAGTGCAGGCACAGTGTCCACACAGTAGACAGCAGACAGTGCAGGCACAGTGTCCACAGTAGACAACAGACAGTGCAGGCACACTGTTCACAGTAGACAACACAGACAGTGCAGGCACAGTGTTCACAGTAGACAACACAGACAGTGCAGGCACAGTGTCCACAGTAGACAACAGACAGTGCAGGCACAGTGTCCACAGTAGACAACAGACAGTGCAGGCACAGTGTCCACAGTAGACAACAGACAGTGCAGGCACAGTGTCCACAGTAGACAACAGACAGTGCAGGCACAGTGTCCACTGTAGACAAACAGACAGTGCAGGCACAGTGTCCACAGTAGACAACACAGACAGTGCAGGCACAGTGTCCACAGTACACAACAGACAGTGCAGCACAGTGTCCACAGTAGACACACAGACAGTGCAGGCACAGTGTCCACAGTAGACAACACAGACAGTGCAGGCACAGTGTCCACAGTAGGCAACACAGACAGTGCAGGCACAGTGTTCACAGTAGACTGTGCCGTAGTAGACAACACAGACAGTGCAGGCACAGTGTCCACAGTAGACAACACAGTCAGTGCAGGCACAGTGTCCACAGTAGACAACACAGACAGTGCAGGCACAGTGTCCACAGTAGATCCAGACAGTGCAGGCACAGTGTCCACAGTAGACAACACAGACAGTGCAGGCACTGTGTCCACAGTAGACAACAGACAGTGCAGGCACAGTGTCCACAGTTGACAACAGACAGTGCAGGCACAGTGTCCACAGTAGACAACACAGACAGTGCAGGCACTGTGTCCACAGTAGACAACAGACAGTGCAGGCACAGTGTCCACAGTAGACAACACAGACAGTGCAGGCACAGTGTCCACAGTAGACAACACAGACAGTGCAGGCACAGTGTCCACAGTAGACAACACAGACAGTGTAGGCACAGTGTCCACAGTAGACAACACAGACATTGCAGGCACAGTGTCCACAGTAGACAACACAGACATTGCAGGCACAGTGTCCAAGTAGACAACACAGACATTGCAGGCACAGTGGTCCACAGTAGACAACACAGACAGTGCAAGCACAGTGTCCACAGTAGACAACAGAGAGTGCAGGCACAGTGTTCACAGTAGACAACACAGACAGTGCAGGCACAGTGTCCGCAGTAGACAACAGACAGTGCAGGCACAGTGTCACAGTAGACAGGAGACAGTGCAGGCACAGTGTCCACAGTAGACAACAGACAGTGCAGGCACAGTGTCCACAGTAGACAGCAGACAGTGCAGGCACAGTGTCCACAGTAGACAACAGACAGTGCAGGCACACTGTTCACAGTAGACAACACAGACAGTGCAGGCACAGTGTCCACAGTTGACAACACAGACAGTGCAGTCACAGTGTCCACAGTAGACAACAGACAGTGCAGGCACAGTGTCCACAGTAGACAACAGACAGTGCAAGCACAGTGTCCACAGTAGACAACACAGACAGTGCAGGCACTCTGTTCACAGTAGACAACAGACAGTGCAAGCACAGTGTTCACAGTAGACAACACAGACAGTGCAGGCACAGTGTCCACAGTAGACAACAGACAGTGCAGGCACAGTGTCCACAGTAGACAACAGACAGTGCAGGCACAGTGTCCACAGTAGGCAACAGACAGTGCAGGCACAGTGTCCACAGTAGGCAACACAGACAGTGCAGGCACTGTGTCCACAGTAGACAACACAGACAGTGCAGGCACTGTGTCCACAGTAGACAACAGACAGTGCAGGCACAGTGTCCACAGTAGACAACTACGACAGTGCAGGCACAGTGTCCACAGTAGATAACAGACAGTGCAGGCACAGTGTCCACAGTAGACAACAGACAGTGCAGGCACAGTGTCCGCAGTAGACAACACAGACGTGCAGGCACAGTTTCCGCAGTAGACAACACAGACAGTGCAGGCACAGTGTCCACAGTAGACAACACAGACAGTGCAGGCACAGTGTCCACAGTAGACAACACAGACAGTGCAGGCACAGTGTCCACAGTGGACAACACAGACAGTGCAGGCACAGTGTCTACAGTAGACAACACAGACATTGCAGGCACAGTGTCCACAGTAGACAACACAGACAGTGCAGGCACAGTGTCCACAGTAGACAACAGACAGTGCAGGCACAGTGTCCACAGTAGACAACACAGACAGTGCAGGCACAGTGTTCACAGTAGACAACACAGACAGTGCAGGCACAGTGTCCACAGTAGACAACAGACAGTGCAGGCACAGTGTCCACAGTAGACAACACAGACAGTGCATGCACAGTGTCCACAGTAGACAACAGACAGTGCAGGCACAGTGTCCACAGTAGACAACACAGACAGTGCAGGCACTGTGTCCACAGTAGACAGCAGACAGTGCAGGCACAGTGTTCGCAGTAGAACAACAGACAGTGCAGGCACAGTGTCCACAGTAGACAACACAGACAGTGCAGGCACAGTGTCCGCAGTAGACAACAGACAGTGCAGACACAGTGTTCACAGTAGACAACAGACAGTGCAGGCACAGTGTCCACAGTAGACAACAGACATTGCAGGCACAGTGTCCACAGTAGACAACACAGACAGTGCAGGCACAGTGTTCACAGTAGACAACACAGACAGTGCAGGCACAGTGTCCACAGTAGACAACAGACAGTGCAGGCACAGTGTCCACAGTAGACAACACAGACAGTGCAGGCACTGTGTCCACAGTAGACAACAGACAGTGCAGGCACAGTGTCCGCAGTAGACAACACAGACAGTGCAGGCACAGTGTCCACAGTAGACAACACAGACAGTGCAGGCACAGTGTCCGCAGTAGACAACAGACAGTGCAGGCACAGTGTTCACAGTAGTCAACACAGACAGTGTAGGCACAGTGTCCACAGTTGACAACACAGACAGTGCAGTCACAGTGTCCGCAGTAGACAACAGATAGTGCAGGCACAGTGTCCACAGTAGACAACACAGACAGTGCAGGCACAGTGTCCACAGTAGACAACACAGACATTGCAGGCACAGTGTCCACAGTAGACAACACAGACAGTGCAGGCACAGTGTCCACAGTAGACAACAGACAGTGCAGGCACAGTGTCCACAGCAGACAACAGACAGTGCAGGCACAGTGTCCACAGTAGACAACAGACAGTGCAGGCACAGTATCCACAGTAGACAACACAGACAGTGCAGGCACAGTGTCCACAGTAGACAACACAGACAGTGCAGGCACTGTGTCCACAGTATACAACAGACAGTGCAGGCACAGTGTCCACAGTAGGCAACACAGACAGTGCAGGCACAGTGTCCACAGTAGACAACACAGACAGTGCAGGCACAGTGTCCACAGTAGACAACAGACAGTGCAGGCACAGTGTCCACAGTAGACAACAGACAGTGCAGGCACAGTGTCCACAGTAGACAACACAGACAGTGCAGGCACAGTGTCCACAGTAGACAACACAGACAGTGCAGGCACAGTGTCCACAGTAGACAACACAGACAGTGCAGGCACAGTGTCCACAGTAGACAACACAGACAGTGCAGGGAGCTGAAGCATGGAGGCAGGAGTACCTGTAGTGTCAGATGAAGATCCATCAGATGACAACTTGGCCGACATCAATGAAGAATTCTTGAAACTGAGTTGAAGATGGAATCCTTCTGTGGTTTTAGTGCCTCTGAGAAGAGCGTGAGAAAGATTATGAAAAGCTGTTTATTTCTCCTTCTTTATGTGTATTGTCCTTTCCTGTTCACGGTAGTTCCTTTGCGAGTTCAGGATAAGTACTCTTCAGAATACACAGGCTTTATTTATGATAGGTTCGCTGTTTTCGTTACAGTCTGTGAAGCTGTTTTCTTGCAGTTAATCAATCACTTGCAGCTTACATTTTGTTATTTGTGATTTTTGAACTTGGCCAGTGCAGCTTGCATAATGGTGCAGTTTAGAGTCTGGAAAGTATGATAATTCCATATTTATGTATGCCTTGGGTTAATAAAGATAAGGTTAATATAATCGTCAAAAGGTTAATAAGCTGGCTGCAGAGGTAATGGCCTAAAACAAATGAGTGTGATGTGTAGGAAGTGTGTGTAAGTAGCGACAGATGTATCTGTAAGGGATGTGTGCAGTTGAGAGCTGAGAATTGTCTCTACTGTGTGGGAAATCAAACTGTGCTGGCCTTGAGCTGTATGCAGGGGTGCTAATTTCCGGAATGTTCCGGAAATCGGTTTTACGATTGCTGAAAAAAATAATCTCCGGTTTTTGAGTTTGTTTGGAAAGTCATTTCCGGACTGGAAAAGCAGGGACAAAGAGATTTTAATAGCAGACGATAATAGGATCGTTGCAAGGGAGATTATTTGACCTCCGACAGTGATGTCCCTTGGTTGTAAAAACGAGGTTTTTCACTTCGGGTAGCAGCATGCAGCTCTTGGTGCAAATGACAACTTGTCACAAGCAAACTTTGTCAGCTAGTTTGTGTGCCTTTGTGTCTTTCAAAAACAAGAGTACAAAACCAAACAACATGAAGGTGTTACCGCCGGGGGCAGATATTTCTACAGTTGAGATAGGTGTGAAAAAAAAAGTGGAGGTGGGATTGGTTGCAAGATCGGAACAGCGATGGGGTATGTCATGGCGATTGGTGTGAAAAAGGTCGAGTCGCCGGGAGTTTGTTTTTGCGTGCCATGCAACAAAACATTACTCTATGGCTCAAGTGGGAAAAAGCCTTGCTTTCTCATGCAGAAGATGGGATCATCGGCGCAATTTGAAGTCTGTCCGCCAGTCTACAAGCTTGATGGAGCTTCCACAACTACCGTTACGCAAGACGGTATGGGAGACAGGAAAGCAGAACTGAAAGCAGTTGTTTGTGCATTTATTGCCGAACATTGTCTGCCCTTTTCTTTGGGGGGAGATCTTGTTGAGCTTGCTAAGAGGTTAGCTAGTGATGACAAAGCACTTAGTTCTCTCTCTCTTTCTCGTGGTAGCACAACTTACACCACTGTACATGGAGTAGCACATGTATGAAGAAGGAACTGAGTGCAAAGCTGTCAGACAGACACTTTTCTTTAAATATTGATGAGGCTACAAATAGCAATAATGACAAGATTGTGAACGTGCTTGTTCAGTATTATGATGTGGAACTGGGAAAAGTTGTAGCAGAACACTTAGGGTCAGAGAAGTAAATGTTGCAACAGCAGAAAATATCTTCAATGCAGTGTCTGGCATTCTATCAGAAAGAAAAGTCGACTGGTCTCAAGTTGTTTCGTGCTTGATGGACAATTGTAATACAATGAGAGGCAAAAAGGGTGGAGTAGAGGCTTTGATCAAAAGCAAAAAGACGGGAAATTCATTATTCACACTTCATGTGCCTTAACTACAATCTGATACCAGATTCAGCAACGTAAGTATTCATAGTGTTTGTGAAAGGTGTTAGTAATGAATCGATGAATGTTGTTAATTTTCAGGTTTACAAGAATTTGAAACTTATTTTATAGATTGGTTTCAGGTTTTGGGTTCAGGAATTTTTTTGGTTCAGGTTCGGAACTCTTTGGTACTATCACCCCTGTGTATGTCAACTGTGCTGGCAAAATTCAAAACAAACTGTAGTCATGATTGATTCATTTTCCTTAACCCATTAGATCGAAAGCTGCAAAGCTTCATATGAACTTTGGTCATGATTGATTCATTTTCCTTACCCCAGTAGAAAGAAAGCTCACAAAGCTTTATATGAACTTTAGTTACGATTGATCCATTTTCCTTAAACCGTTAGAAAGAAAGCTGCAAAGCTTCATACGAACTTTAGTCATGATTGATCCATTTTCCATGTCCACAGAAGCAAAGACAACTCTATTGGTCACAGACGTGGCGTGAACTGAATTGCTCTCTCTTTCAGTCCATACTACAAAGCCCGAAGCTCGCCGGCGGAAGATGAGCACGCAGACGGCGACACACATTCCTCCTCCGCACCGACCAAGTCGTCCTCGCCGGGTAAGCAGGAGTTCAACGCGGAAAGCTTCAACTGCCACCGTCAACAGCTCCTGGCCATGCACCGAGAGCAGGAGGCTCGTGTCTCCTCCCACCCATCCTCACCACTGTCCGCCTCCGCCGGCAGCCATGTCCGTAACCATGGCAGCCATCTACGCCACTCTTTCTGCTCCCAGCCTACCTCCCGTTTTACCTTGGACAGCGCCAGTGCTCAGTTTGCTGTCACCGCTGTGATAGACTCCCCCCGTTTAGAAGGCAGGCCGGGCACGGAGAAAGGGGAGCGAACTGTGAGGGGGGTGGACAGGAAACGGTTCCTCTGGGAAACGCCGCTGTGGTGTCGGATTGTTCTGGCGTCGCTTCCTCCAGCCCGTTTTCGACTTCATCGTCTGCGCAGTCGTCTGCATCGCTCGTCAGTTTGTCCCAGGCCCATCTCACTCCTGTCAGCACGTCTTCGGCTGCTTGTGCTGTGCCGGCTCAGAACAGTGTCTTAGTAAACGTCGTCATCATCCTCATCATCGTCATCCTCATCATCGTCGCTGTCGATGTCGTCGCTGTTGTCCTTGTCGTCACAGTCTTGTCGACCGGTGCAGCTGCAGGCTGGGACTTGTCTTGTCAGACCCAATGGGCCCTGGACGTCCAGCCCGGTACCCTCCGCATGGATTCAAGGTGAGTGGTCGTCGTGACAACCTGTGTTGGCGCGGTCTGTTACTGTCGGGTGTCGGTGATCTTTTTTTTGTTGTCTCAGCCCAAGAAAATTGCTGTTCTTTACTTTTGTTTTGATTTTGTTTTTAATGCCAGCAGACAATACTCATGTTACAGCATGCCAGCAGACAACACTCATTTCACACTGTCTCATGTGAACTCATGTGAAGGCAGCGTTGTGTCTTGCTCTGAAACTGTGCATCAGTAAGAGGGTGCAAAAGTGAGAGATGGAGAACAACTGTATAGGTGGTCCTTGGAGAACAACTGTATAGGTGGTCCTGAACGTCTCTGTCAGTGGTACATATATATCAGGTTAGCCCCCAGAGTGGAAGGTACACCGCTTGATACTCAGAATTGTGTCAGTGCTTCGCTTTGAATGCACGTTTCAATTTCTAGAGGTTGAGAGGGAAGGGGGGGGGGGGTGGCCGGGGGGGGGGGGGGGGGGGGGGTGGATGACCCACCCACTCCTCTCCACCACCACCCAGCCTGGTAAGATTTCAGAGAGTTTTGTTTTATCTTTTATGGGAGCTCTGATCCAGGGGAAGAGATCCGTTAGAACCACAAGGGAAGGTAACTCCAGTTACCAGACCTCAAAGGTCTACTTTAGAGATTTTCGATAATTTGTTAAAAACAGGTCTACATGTCATATAACTACAGTATGGTATTCATTTTTCAAAAAAAATCTCCGGAAGAATTTAATAGATAAAAAACGACTTTTGCACACTGTTCAAACCCCGCGCGGTAGACCGAAAACCGTGACGTCATTTGATGGACTGGCCTTCAGCCGCGACCTACACAACAAGCCAACGCCAAGTGAAATCAACACGAGTTGCGATCCCCCACAGCCTAAAAAGTCACGAGGGGGTGGCAGATATTGTGCTGTAGGCGAGTGCAGCAGCTCAGCAGGAGACGGATATTTTTTGCACACATTTCCATCTGATCCAGATACTCAAAAGAAGTGGATTCGGTTCGTGCAACCATGCCGGGCAGCTAAAGTTCTATTTACCACGTCAGTTCAAGCTGGACCGCGGAAACGAGCTATTCCGACAATTGCCGAGCCCGTTTCGAGTGGATCAAAAACTTCGTCTGCATTGTGCGCGTATACTTTAAAGGCGGAGTGGTAAGCTCGTACAGATGAGTACGATAGTCGCACGTTTATTCTGTTCATATCTATGGACAGATCACACTTGTTAAATTGAACGAACACGTTAAGGCTTGAGGAAGGAGAATCTCCGCTCGCCGTCCACGCGTGATCGCATCAAGAAGTCAGTCGGTAGCCTCCCTCGAGACTTCGGTAAAGTCCGTACGCCTTCGGAATGCTGTGTTCGGGCGTCCAGCTGGAACTGAACTGACGTGGTAAAAGAACTTAGCGTTCAAACTGATAAGATACAGGCCTTGCAGAAACTTTCCCAGAGTCACATTGGCTGTCGCAATCATAGTCACTGCTTTTACATGATAAATTAAATACCGAGCGAGATGTGCAAGAACCATCAGAATCGCTTTCTGTCGCCGTCGCTGACCATCATGTGACGTCACATCCAGGAGCAGTTAAGCCATGCCAAGATTTCGTTGATTACCTCCCGTTTTCTTGATTACAGGTGAAAATGCCCACTTTCGCGGATCGATTTCGTGTGATCGGGAGCGAATCGGATGTTTATTTTAGCAATTTATCAAACATTTCATATTTCTGCATAAGCTGACCAATTATCGAAAACCTCTAAAGTAGACCTTCAACACTTGCTGGTTTGTTTGCAGGCAAAAACTCCACGTCCATTCTGCAGCTTCCGGTGCCCATCACGACCGCCACCATTCTGCGAGCTGTGGTGCCCGCCTCCGCTCCCTCTGCCCCTGCCCCCTCCTCCACCGCCCCCCACCCTGCCCCCAGCCCCAGCCCTGTGGCGGTTGTGTGCGGCATCGGGTCTGGCGGTGGGCAAAAACGCTGTCTGGCAGCAAGATGATGGCAGCTGGGGGCGTGGCTGGGTCGGGCATGTGCAATAGAGCCTCCACCCCAGCCATCAGCATTCTCAAGTGAGTACCTGGGAGACTGTATGAAAAAACATAGGAAGGATTGGGTTGAGCATGTGGTAGGGAGCGTCCACCCCAGCCATCAGCATTGTCAGGTGAGTAGGAAGACTTTATAAATTGAAAAACTAATGTGCAGTAGAGCGTCCACCCCATCCATCGGCATTGTCAGGTGAGTAGGAAGACTGTATAAAATTGAAAAACTAATGTGCAATAGAGCGTCCACACAAGCCATCAGCATTGTCAAGTGAGTAGGAAGACTGTATAAAATTGAAAAACTAATGTGCAATAGAGCGTCCACCCCATCCATCGGCATTGTCAGGTGAGTAGGAAGACTGTATAAAATTGAAAAACTAATGTGCAATAGAGCGTCCACACAAGCCATCAGCATTGTCAAATGAGTAGGGAGACACATGAAAAACATTGTAAGGGTTGGGTCAGCATGTGCAATAGAGCCTTCACCCCAGCCGTCAGCATTCTGAAGTGAGTAGGGAGATGCATGAAGAACACAGGAAGGGCTGGGTTAGGCATTGCAATAGAGCCTCCGCACCAGTGTTGAGGGAACGAGATAGACTTGTTATAACTGGGAAGGGGCCGTTAGGTTCGGGATATGGGGGCATCTGCACACTGTCCGAGGAAAGGTGGAATGGGATGATAAAAGAATTGAGAGATAAACATTGTGGGCTCTTGAGGGCCAGAGGTGATGGAACATAGCTAACATATTTGGGAGGTGTGTGGGTAGACATGGGAACATAGCCCGTATGGATCTTAGAAGTTTGTATATTTTTTGCTCTGCTGTGAGTATGAACTGTGTTTGAATATACATTTTTTGCTCTGCTGTGAGTACGAAATGTGTACGGATGTACATTTTTTTGCCCTGCTGTGAGTATGAAATGTGTATGAATGTACATTTTTTGCCCTGCTGTGAGTATGACACGTGTATGGATGTACATTTTGGGCCTGCTGTATGACACGTGTATGGATGTATGAAACATGTATACATTGTTTACCCTGCTGTGAGTATGAAGGATGTATGGATGTACATTGTTTGCCCTGCTGTGAGTATGAAGGATGTATGGACATGTACATTGTTTGCCCTGCTGTGAGTATGAAGGATGTATGGACATGTACATTGTTTGCCCTGCTGTGAGTATGAAGGATGTATGGACATGTACATTGTTTGCCCTGCTGTGAGTATGAAGGATGTATGGAATGTACATTGTTTGCCCTGCTGTGAGTATGAAGGATGTATGGATGTACATTGTTTTGCCCTGCTGTGAGTATGAAGGATGTATGGACATGCACATGTTTGCCCTGCTGTGAGTATGAAGGATGTATGGACATGTACATTGTTTGCCCTGCTGTGAGTACGAAGGATGTATGGACATATGTACATTGTTTGCCCTGCTGTGAGTACGAAGGATGTATGGACATGTACATTGTTTGCCCTGCTGTGAGTATGAAGGATGTATGGACATGTACATTGTTTGCCCTGCTGTGAGTATGAAGGATGTATGGACATGTACATTGTTTGCCCTGCTGTGAGTATGAAGGATGTATGGACATGTACATTGTTTGCCCTGCTGTGAGTATGAAGGATGTATGGACTTGTACATTGCTTGCCCTGCTGATTTGCGATGAGTGACAGTGCAGTGGTGTGTTTGCAGGACCAACCATGAAGAAGGCGGTGGCTGTGTACATATCTTCACCAAGGACACTCCCATGGCCATGGACGTGTCCTGACACCAGTCGTCCATTGTCGCCGGCCGTCTCCGTCTTCTAGTCTGGGCCAGCTCTCTGTCACTGCCTCACTGGCGTCGTCTGTCGTTCGCACTGCCAGGTGGAAGAGTGGTGTCTGTGGCTGATGGCTGCCTGATGATTTGCAGCGTGTTGTGTCGCCCCTCTCGTCGGGCGAGGAGCACTTGCCTGTCACCGACACTGGATTGGTTAGGTCAGAGGTGTTAGGTCACCATGTGTCATGGTTGTGTTAGGTCAGAGGTGTGAGGTCACCGTGTGTTGTGGTTTTGTTAGGTCAAAGGTCACCGTGTGTCAGCAGCACGGAGGATCACTGGAGTTCTGTGTCACCAGCTTCAGTGTCGTGTCTCTTGTCGGCAACACTGCCTCCGATATATCACTTTGTGTGGAATGTTCATTATTGTGGCTCATTGGTGTGACCTGTGGGTGTCTCTGCCTGGTGTTGCTCGCCGACAAGGCTGGTGTAATGATGTCGTTATCTGTCAGCACTGCCGTGATGTGTCGTCAGTGATGGTGGCTTCCTGGTGTCTGACACGGGGGTAGTCTGGTTGTCAGATGTGTTATCTGTTGTACACGTGCTGGCTGTTGAAATATTGTTGTGTGGCACTGGCTTGTGGACAGTTGACAGGCTGTCGTTTGAAATGCCAGCCGTGTGGATTGGTGTTGCTGTTGTGCTTTGTCTGTACAGAACTCCAACACCCACTAATTTCCACACACCCTCCCTCCTGCCCGTTGTTTCCCCCCCCCTCGTCATGGATGAACGTGACTGACAAGAGTGTTGTGTTCTACCAGCGAAACGGCTGCCGCTTGCCTGGCCTCTCGCACCATCCGAGCTCATTGTGTCACGAAGAAAGCGTTGAGTAAGGCCAGCCACCATTCCTGTCCACGCCATGGATGCCTTCCTGAAGTGTGCACAGTTGTTTCAGCATTCACTGATCAGCACACAAGTCAAAAGTTGAAACGTCCAGTGATGAAGGAGCAAAATCATTTTGATAAAGGATATAGGTAGGAAAAGAGGAGCAAGGTCACCTTGGTAGAGAATAGAGGCAGGAAAGAGGACTGTAGTAATGTGTGGACCGGAACTTCAATACACAGGTTGAACAACTGAGGAAGGAGGAAGGTCACTTTGGTAGAGAACAGAGGCAGGAAAGAAGACTGTAAGACGAAGACCAGAACATCAATACACAAGTTGAACAACTGATGAGGAAGGATCAAAGTCACCAGGGTAGAGAATAAAGGCAGGAAAGAAGACTGTAAGACGAAGCCCAGAAACATCAATACACAAGTTGAACAACTAATGAGGAAGGATCAAGGTCACCAGGGTAGAGAATAAAGGCGGGAAAGAAGACTGTAAGACGAAGCCCAGAACGTGATTCATGTGGCCCGGGAAGGAATGAGCCTGTTCAAAGAAGAAATGCCAGAACATAAAGAATGAAAAGTTGTCGTCCAGACGTCACATGAATGCAGTTCAATTATTGAGATGTACCGGCTAGAGTGCCCAGAGAGAGGGAGATAAACAAACCGAAAAGCATCGGTTTTTGAAAGTTGTGAAGCAGAAGAACGAAACACCACTTAACCTGTTATTTGTATTAAGCGATCAATTTGAGGATAGGTTTGAAAGGCAGGTGAACCAGTCCATTGTGGCCACAGGAGGAAGGAGCCGTGTTGCACAACAGGCTGGTGTTCAGAATCAAGAGGTGAACTGTTACAGCCCTTTGCGGTCGGCTGGGCTATAAGCAACATTATCTTATCTAGGTGAACTGTTCCATCGTAATTGGACCAATTATACATTGTCTTTTTTTTTTTTTAATTTTGTTTTTAGAGTGGATGGTGGAAGTGCAGATGATGACATTGTGTTGGATGTTGGCTGTGTACTGGGGAAGAAATGAACTGGTGATGCTAGTAGTCGTAGGCCAGTGTTTGGAAGATTGTTGTGCTGTACATGAAATGGTCACAGTTTGTTGTCATGTCGGATGAAATTGTGAGCAGCGGGAACATTGCGGGACAACTAAGCCAAAGCGATGGCATGAGCTCGCTCAGTTGGTGTACAGTCTGCTCTGTTTGTGTTGTTCATATCCAGCCAAAAACAGGAGGGGAAAAACATCATGTGCAAACCACCACACAGTGTGTTCATTCTTTCTGCTTGTTGTTAGTATTTCTTAAGTATTGTGTGGCAGTCGTGAACAAAAACTCCCACCTGAAGGATGGTGTGTGTGTGTAGTTGGCTTTTTTAAAAATATTTTTTTAAATCGAGTTCACTAGCAGATAGATCTGTTCCCTCCCAATCCCACCACTGTCAAATGCTCTCGAGGTGTACATAGGAAAGTGTGCTAAGGCATCAGCGTTTTGTTCTCAAAGGGCCTGTGGATTTGACAGGGTGTGGAGAAGAGAAATGTAGAGTGAAGTGGATAACGCCTGTGGAGTGAAGGGGTTAATACATGAATGACGCTGACAGAGAAATTTAGAGTGAAGGTGTTAACACATGAATAACGTTGACAGAGAAATGGAGAGTGAAGGGGTCAAACACATGAATAATGTTGACAGAGAAATGGAGAGTGAAGGGGTTAACATGAATAACGTTGACAGAGAAATGGAGAGTGAAGGGTTAACACATGAATAACGTTGACAGAGAAATGGAGAGTGAAAGGGTTAACACATGAATAATGTTGACAGATAAATGGGAGTGAAGGGGTTAATACATGTACGTTGACAGAGGAATGGAGAGTGAAGGGGTTAATACATGATGACGCTGACAGAGAATTTAGAGTGAAGGGGTTAACACATGAATAACGTTGACAGAGAAATGGGAGTGAAGGGGTCAATACATGAATGACGTTGACAGAGAAATGTAGAGTGAAGGGGTTAATACATGAATAATGTTGACAGAGAAATGTAGAGTGAAGGGGTTAATACATGAATAATGTTGACAGAGAAATGTAGAGTGAAGGGGTTAATACATACATGTACGTTGACAGAGGAATGGAGAGTGAAGGAGTTAATACATGAATGACGTTTGACAGAGGAATGTAGAGTGAAGGGGTTAATACATAATGAATGACGTTGACAGAGAAATGTAGAGTGAAGGGTTAATACATGAATAATGTTGACAGAGAAATGTAGAGTGAAGGGGTTTTAAACCCTCTTCAGTATGCACTTACCTGAGCTTAGTTACGCTGAAAACCATCGGCAAGATAAGTAACTCCGTAATTTGAACATGGTTACCCATTTAAAAATTAATTTAAAAGAGAGGAAAGGAAGTAATGAAATGTAAATCATTTTAAAAATTTCTACGAATATGTTGCTATATCATAAGTTTGAAGAATTGTCACATGATGCCATTTACTCGGGGGAAAAAAAATCTTCTTCAGAAGTTCTTCGAACGTTTATCATATCTGGAACCTCATCCCAGTCGAAATCTAGGTCACTGTAAGCTTCATCACCCAGCCACTTTCACTAAGTTTTATGCCGTAAATCCACAAATCACAGTATCTTCATTACTAAATTCTCATTATAGAACGGCAGAAATCAAGGTTAGCCATGTGTGAAAAACAGCATTTCGACCACAAAACTTTGAAAATTCATAACCGAGAACTACGGCACGTATCGACTCACGTTTTTTTGCAAACGGAAGTGAATGGCTACAGGAAGAAGGAAGTCACGTTCTCGCGAGACTTACTTTTCTACGAGAAAACATGGCGGCGCCCATTGTTGCCACGTGTTTTACCGGGCGCTGGCAGGCGCTCAGCCTTTTGGCAGTGTGATTTCCGGTCGGGCGCTAGCGGGTGCATGCTGTGTCAAGAAGGTTCTCTTATCCCAGTTCCCAAGGATTTGGCTTTAGCAGGTGATCGTGAAGTGTTGAACTGGCTTGGCTAGTCTCAGGGTTTTCATTTTGTTTGCTCTGTGATCTCTGATGTTTATTTTGTGTATATATGCTGCTTGTAGTGGTAGTGCTTTGTTGTCTGCTTCTCCACACGTTTGGATGTCCATTGGAAAGTGAAAGGGTGAGCGTTTGTGATGGATGGAATGTCCATTGGAAAGTGAAAAGGTGAGTGTTTGTCACTTTGTGATGACTGGAATGTCCATTGGAAAGTGAAAGGGTGAGCGTTTGTCACTTATGATGACTGGAATGTCCATTGGAAAGTGAAAGGGTGAGCGTTTGTAATGACTGGAATGTCCATTGGAAAGTGAAAGGGTGAGTGTTTGTGATGGATAGATAATGACTGGAATATCCATTGGAAAGTGAAAGGTGAGTGTTTGTGATGGATGGAATGTCCATTGAAAAGTGAAGGGTGAGCGTTTGTTACTTTGTGATGACTGGAATGTCCATTGGAAAGTGAAAGGGTGAGCGTTAGTCACTTTGTGATGGATGGAATGTCCATTGAAAAGTGAAAGGGGGAGAGTTTGTGATGAAAGTAGTAAGGGTGGAGTTGACCAGAGACGGGTGTGTCAGGTCAGCCAACATGCTCAATGGGAAAGGGTTCCTACCCGACATAACCTGGGGAACATTTTCCTTCAGGTTGACGGCTGTAATTCACACACAAAAAAGGCAACAAATTTTTATTAAAACCAGGTGCAGATTTTTGTGACAAAGGAAAGATGAATATTATATATAGATCTGGAAGGTTGTATTGTACGATTTGCTCTAGGGTCCCCCCCCCCCCCCCCCCCCCCCCCCCCCCCAGTTTGTGCTGCAATGTGTAAGTGTAGGTTGACCCTCCTTTTCCCACCCACCCATCCTGCCCTACCCCACCTGTGTGGTCAGTGGACCTACCCCACCTGTGTGGTCAGTGGACCTACCCCATCTGTGTGGTATGTGGTCAGTGGACCTACCCCACAGGTCTGTCAGTGGACCTACCCCACCTGTGTGGTCAGTGGACCTACCCCACCTGTGTGGTCAGTGGACCTACCCCACCTGTGTGGTCAGTGGACCTACCCCCACCTGTGTGGTATGTGGTCAGTGGACCTACCCCACCTGTCAGTGGACCTAACCCACCTGTTGTGGTATGTGGTCAGTAGACCTACCCCACCTGTGTGGTCAGTGGACCAACCCCACCTGTGTGGTCAGTGGACCTACCCCACCTGTGTGGTCAGTGGACCTACCCCACCTGTGTGGTATGTGGTCAGTGGACCTACCCCACAGGTCTGTCAGTGGACCTACCCCACCTGTGGTCAGTGGACCTACCCCACCTGTGTGGTCAGTGGACCTACCCCACCTGTGTGGTATGTGGTCAGTGGACCTACCCCACAGGTCTGTCAGTGGGACTACCCCACCTGTGTGGTCAGTGGACCTACCCCACCTGTGTGGTCAGTGGACTACCCCACCTGTGTAGTATGTGGTCAGTGGACCTACCCCACAGGTCTGTCAGTGGACCTACCCCACCTGTGTGGTCAGTGGACCTACCCCACTGTGTGGTATGTGGTTAGTGGACCTACCCACCTGTGTGGATGTGTCAGTGGACCTACCCACCTGTGTGGTCAGTGGACCTACCCCACCTGTGTGGTATGTGGTCAGTGGACCTACCCCACAGGTCTGTCAGTGGACCTACCCCACCTGTGTGGTCAGTGGACCTACCCCACCTGTGTGGTATGTGGTTAGTGGACCTACCCCACCTGTGTGGTATGTGGTCAGTGAACCTACCCCACCTGTGTGGTCAGTGAACCTACCCCACCTGTGTGGTCAGTGGAACTGGAAGTGGATAGGGGGATGGGCCAGAGGGATCAGTGTGTGTCTGTTGAAGACGTCACAGTTGATCAGTGTGTGTCTGTTGAAGACATCACAGTTGATCAGTGTGTGTCTGTTGAAGACGTCACAGTTGATCAGTGTGTGTCTGTTGAAGACATCACAGTTGATCAGTGTGTGTCTGTTGAAGACGTCACAGTTGATTGTGGTGTGAAGAAGTCGTGTAGCGACTGTTGTAGCAAGAACTGAAATGTATACGTGTCCCAGTGGACGTTGTAACAATGTTGTAACTAAATAAGGGGAACACTCTTTGTCTTTTGAATCGTCTTTATTTCTTAAACGTGCGTGATGACAATGAAGACAATATGATGGCAATGGGTGCTAAAACATACAAAAGAAACAGAAAGGAAGCAAATGAGATGATAATTCTCTACGCCTCCCCAAGTCTTTGGAGTGACACGAAAAGACTGAATCAAAAAGTTCATGGACTCTAGCTGAGTCAAAGATAAGAGTTCGAAAAGTATAGTTGGCCTCTTGCTTCTGAACAGAAATTTTTGAAAGCTGGATAGCATAAATGAAAAATAAAGGGGTGACTATAACGAGTATAAATGAAAAGAGTGTCATTCAGCAGCGTGACAGTTAGGTCTCTCTGGTTGAGCGCCGGGGGCGGCCAGGGAGGGGTCTGCACCAGGGGCGACAGCTTGCTCCTTCAGGCCAGGGGCGTTGTGCGGCATCAGGGCGCGTACAGCTCTTGGGACGCTGATGACCGTAGCCCTCGAAGTGGGATATGTCGCCTCAGTTGCGGGACCTGGACGCGGGTCTGATGTGATGGGCGGCTGTGGTGGGGGTGAGGGAACAAGGGCTGGCGGCTGTGGGTTCATGATTGGTGGGTGTGGGGAGCCAGTCGGGAGTGGTGGACCCGGCTGAAGGGGCGGCCTGGGCAGAGGAACAATGGGGGCCGTGGGCTCTGTGTGGGCCGTAGGCAGTGTGGGTGTGTGGCCTGGGGCCATCAGGATGGGCGTCCGTGGGATGACCGGTGTGTATTTCCGTAGAAACTTCCTGTTGCGGAGGGTGACGCGACCAGAGCCATCAACACGCACGACATACTGGTCGAACTGGTGCACCTCGATGACCATGCCTGTCTTGTCCCATTTGGTCGGATGAGGTCCAGTTTGGTTTTGGATGCGGACGCAGTCACCGACAGCCAGTGGTGTGAGAATGCGGGTGTGTTCTGACAGGCGCTCGGCTGCACGCATGTGTCTGTTTCTCAGCGCCTCCTCGCGGGACACGAGTGTCTCCCGCCAAGTAGTGTGAGGCTGGTATTTCCCGGGGTGAATGGGGATGAAGTCTCGAATGGGGCGTCCAAAAATGCACATGGCCGGGGAGAGGCGAGTGTCCCGGTCAGGTGTGTTTCTGTATTGGAGCATTGCGCGTTGAAACTTGTCAGTGTCCAGGGACCCCTGCGCGCCAGTGTTGTCCGTGATGAGGCGTTTGACAGTCTTGACTCCAACTTCAGCGCGGCAGTTGGCATGGGGAAAGGCAACTGATGAGAGCCGGTGGTTGACGCCCCAATTCTTTAGAAATGTTTTTGTGGTGAGGGAGGTGAACTCGGGTCCGCCATCGGAATTTACTTCATCACTGATCCCGTATGTGACAAAGATCCGGCGTAGGGCAGCGACTAGCCCAGTAGCACCGTGTGCAGCCTCCTCTACGATCGGCCAGTTACTGTATCTGTCAGCAGCCACAAGGTAGTTGTGGCCACGGTAATGAAAGTAATCAGCCGCGATGCACTGGAACGGGTACGCCGGGTTTATCGGTGGTGTTGGGGGTGCGCTGGGCTGAGAGGGTGCCATGCGGTTGCAGGACTGGCATTGGGCTCGCATGTCTGTGATGGCCGGGGTCATTCCGGGCCAGAAGAAGGATGACTCCGCTCGAGAGCACATCTGTGTGACTCCCTGGTGCGCCGAGTGAAGACACTGGAGGACGCGGTCTCGAAGTGATGGGGGTATGACCACACGATCGTTGTAGAGTATGACTCCATCAAAAGTGGTGAGGAAGTCACGGAATTGGTGGTATGGGCGGAGGTCAGGGGCAAGCAAGGTTCTGTCTTCTGGGAAGCCATCTTCGATGGTGTTACTCAGGGCGGTCATGGTGGGGTCGCTGACTGTGGCGAGGCGGATGTCATCCCAGGTCACTGATTTGATCACCTCCACTGGTGCCGAGCCAGTCTGCGTACAGACTTGAAGGGTGCCATCCTGCTGACGGGTGCGTATGGCGGATAGGAAAGACTGTGGCAGTCCAGTGGGTGGGGGAGGGTCAGCGGTGGGGGCCATGGATGCTACGTCGTCAGGAAGTGCCAGAGTGGCGGGCTTGCCTACAGGTTTGCGGGAGACAGCGTCTGCCGCAGCGTGACGTAGGCCGGGGATGTGGACGACACGGAAGCGGTATCGAAGTGATTTTTCCTTGAGATTGCGAAGACGGGGGTTGGGAATGTCATCAAGGCAGCGGTCACCGAATGTCTTCAGCAGAGGTTTGTGGTCCACGGCGATGATGAGGTCAGAGCAGCCCAGGGTATAGTGACGGCTTTGTCGAGGGCGTCAATGACAGCTAGGGCTTCGCCTTCGATGGGTGCGTACCGGGATTCAGCCCCCGAGGTGAATCGGCTTCCCACTAAAGTGATACGCCATCCTGTCTTGCAGCAGAAAGGTCTGGAGGAGAGGCAGGGGCAGTGTTTCTGAAAGAGCCAGAATCCGACGCCCTCCTTGCTCCAGTCTGTGGCGAGGCAGGTAGGTCTGGACTTGTCGAAGATCTCCACCCCTTGGTGGATTTCGCCGACGATCAGCGCCTTCGTCTCGTTGAAGAGGCGGTCAAGCTCGTCTGTCCAGTGGAATCGAGTGCCCGTCTTGAGAAGCTCTCGGAAAGGCAGCATTCGCTCAGCCGCCGCGAAGGTGTATGACACCTGGTTTACCAAGCCGAACCAGCTCCTTACGTCCGTGATATTCTGTGGGGTCGGGAAGTGTTGGATGGCCTCAAGGTAGCGTGCACAAGGCCGCACAGTGGTGGGTGTGATCTCAAACCCAGCAAATTCGACCGTGTCCTTGCCGAACTGGAATTTGGAGGGGTTGAGGATGATGCCGTTGTTACCACAGATGTCGAGCCACCTCACGGCTTGGAAGAACGAGTCTTTGATGGTGTTGGACCACATGAGGGTGTCATCCACACATTTGGTCTTCTGGGGAAAGTCGGCAACGATCTCATCAAAGCGGCGGCTATATCCGTCTCCAGATGAGATGTATCCCTGGGGGGCGACGAGGTAGCGGTAGCGACCCCATGGGGTAATGAATGTTGTCAGGTGTCTATCCGTCTCATCTAGGGCGATACTGTGATATCCGTTCCAAGCGTCAAACACGGTCTTCTTCGTGTGGTGTGGCACCTTGCGAGCCTGGTGGAAGGGTGACTGGGTGTGATGTGTCTCCCGTGTGGCGTGTCGGTTCAAGGGCTGCAAGTCCACCGTGCGCCGGGGCTTCCCTGACTTCTTTGGGCAGATGACCATCTTGTGACACCAAGTGACCGGGGTGCCAATCGGGACCGGCTCAATGACACCTAGACGGACATCTTGATCGAGGCCAGCCTTGACGTCGTCCTGCCAGTGGACGGGGACTGGGATAGGGGTGTGGTGGGCGACGGGGTGGGCGTCAGGGTCAACCATGAGGCGTATAGGCGGACCGGACATCTTCGGGAGTGGTTGGTGTTCACACACATTGAAAGAGCTGGAGCTGTAAAAGTCCAGCAGCCACTTCTCCAAACGTTCCCTGTTCTCTTCTGTAGCAGGGAATGGGAGGGACGTTGGGGGTGGTGGTGGTGGTTGGCGTCGGGGCATGTGCATGGGGATGTCTGTGTGTCAGTGGGTGGAGCGTCCTCGGTACTGCTGGCGGCACTTGTCTCGCCGATGGTGGGGAAGCTGGGTGGAATCATCCCAAGGGCAATGCATGCCTGTTTGCTTAGAAACATCCGGTCAGTGACAGTGGTGAAGTATACCATCTGGCGAGTTTCCAGCTCTGTGTTAGACGTGGATGTTCCCGAGATCCGGAGGGCGAGGGCTCCAATAATGTTTATCGTCTCATGATTGCATGCCGTCATCTTCATCTTGACGGGCAGGAGGTGCCGGCGATCGAGGCCCATCTTTCTGAGAAGTACCATGCCAGCCAGGCATGACTGGCATCCAGTGTCTGCCATGGCTGGGAAGGTGACAGGACGGGTGGGGGGAGAGAGGGGCGTGGGGAAGCCAAGGGACTGGATGTCTGAGGGCACAGCGTGGATGGCGAGGTCAACGAAAGGCTGAGGGTCAGAAGCTCGTTTCTCCCATGCCTCACAGAATTCGTTGTACACATGGTGGTCTAAGCTGATGGAGTCAGCATTGGACATTGGAGTCGCTTCCTCAGAACTGCACAGGCTGTCAAAGGTGGCAGAAGTGTCGTCCACGGTGTTAGGCGAGGGAGATTGGGCAGGGTTGGCATTGTGCTGTGATGTTTTCCTACAGACGTTTGCAAAGTGGTTGGCGGTCCCGCACTTGGTGCACTGTTTCCCGTACGCTGGACAGCTTTTCATGCGCTCTTGCCTGCTTGCTCTATGCCCCAATCTGCCACAATAGCTACACGTGGTCGACGAGGTCGGGTTTCTGCCTCCCTCCGCGCGGAGTTTGTCCTGACGCTTGTAGGAGCTTGACGCAGCGACGATGGACGAGCTGCCTCCAACGAGGCGGCTGGCAGATCTCTTGCCACTTTCCTTGGCCTCAACATAGCGAAGCGCATCCTCCAGTGACATGTCTTGTCGTGACTCACCCAGGATGTCTAGCCGGATTTCTTCATCGTTAAGGCCCCTGATGAGGACGTCCCGAACCATGACGTCACTGTAGTCGATGCTTGCACCGCATGTATCAGATGGGCATTTAATGTTGAAGCTACAGACTCCTGCTTGCCCTCTAAGTCGAGCAGCGAAGCCTCCGATAGGCTCGTCTCTGTCCTGCCGCATCTGTTGTAACTGGACACGTGCGACCATGATGTTCTCCTGGCGCACTGCAAGCGTCTTCATGTTCGTCAGAATGGTCTCCTCATCACTGGAGGCCAGAGCACCGAAGGTCCGCGTGAGGTCTTTGCGCAGTCCCTCATCACAGCACTCCAACAGTTGGAACACAATGTCCGACCCCTTGAGGTGGGTGGCCTGTTTGTAGTCTGTCCCACCTTCGGACGAAGTACGCCCACTCTTCGCTGGTACCCGCTGCTGACACCGTGGGACGCCGAACCTTTTCTGCCTTGGCCGCCGTAGCTGGAGCAGGCATGTGCGCGTGAGCTGCATGGGCTGTGGCACTGTGAATGTCCAGAAGGCGGGTAAGGACGTCAGTCGGCGTGGCCGTCGGCCATTCTGCATCGCAGTCGGGTGCTGGGCACTTGATGGTTGCCATGATTGTCCTATATTGTCTTCATAAATAAGTGGGAACACTCTTTGTCTTTTGAATCGTCTTTATTTCTTAAACGTGCGTGATGACAATGAAGACAATATGATGGCAATGGGTGCTAAAACATACAAAAGAAACAGAAAGGAAGCAAATGAGATGATAATTCTCTAGTAACAAGAACTGAAATGTTTGTCCCAGTGGACGTTGATACAATGTCAGTGCTGTACTCTGCATGTGAATGTTGTGACAGTGTTTGAGCAGTGTGAATGTTGTAACGCTACTAACAGTGTTTGAGCAGTATGAATGTTGTAATTTAGTGTTTGAGCAGCATGAATGTTGTAACAGTGTTTGAGCAGTATGAGTGTTGTAACAGTGTTTGAGCAGTATCTGCCCATAATGTTGTGACAAGAACTAAACGGTTCATAGCTAGTGAATGCTGCAGCTAGAATTGGCGCAATGAATGTTTAGAGACTAGTGACAAGAATTGAAGAAGAATGGAGCAATATGTCGGTGGATGTTGTCGAAAGATAAAAGGTCACAAAAAAACATTTTTTAATGGTATTATTAATTTGTTTTTATAATTTGAACACAGAACACTGCTTGTAGCAGTGTCAAGTTGTGCAATTATTGCGATGGTGTAAATGATGTCGGTGGTTTGTCTTACTGCTGTAAATAGTGATTGTGGTAGATGTCATTGTGAGTGTGGTAGATGTCACTGTCAGTGAATGTTGTAAACTGAATTGGTGTAGCAGGTGCCGATGAATTTTTGCAGCTGTGAACTGATGGAGGTAGTGTGAAAGGTATCGTGTGAGTGATGAATGAGGAATTGTTGGTGTTGGTGATCGCTGTGTCATTGCCAATGGTGAATGAGGAATTGTAGGTGTTGGTGATCGCTGTGTCACTGCCAGTGGTGAATGAGGAATTATAGGTGTTGGTGATCGCTGTGTCACTGCCAGTGGTGAATGAGGAATTGTAGGTGTTGGTGATCGCTGTGCCATTGCCAATGGTGAATGAGGAATTGTAGGTGTTGGTGATCGCTGTGTCACTGCCAATGGTGAATCAGGAAGTGCAGAAGTTGTGGTTGATTGCAGCACTACTGTGAACAAGCTTTTGACGGAAAAATTATGTAAGTAATTTGTAAGTGCAGTGCGGCTGTAAACAAAGATTGGGGTGGTGTAAATGCGGTTGATGAATGTCATGCTGCTATGCTGTATAAATTTGTGGTGGTGTAAAAGGTGCAGGTGAATGCCTTACTGCTGTTGGGGGAAAAACAAAGTGATTCACGATTGTGAGTCTTGATGTAAAAGTGAGGATGAATGTGGTACATGTGTATAATAACAGTTGGACAGAGACCTGGGAGTTAACAGCTGACTATCTGTGGCCAACATGGACATGAATGCTGGTGAAGATGCTGTGAATCATGTTTCTGAAAGCTGTAAAAAAAAAAAAAAATGTTCGTCATGAAACTATGAATATTGTACAAAGTATTGTTGTCAGGGATTTCATTTTGTCACCCCTCTCCACATTGGAGAGACGGCGCAAAACTTGACCACAGTGGGACAACAGCGGGGAGGAAGGCCCACTTGTGTACTGTGTGGCCCACTTGTGTACTGTGTGTCCACTTTTGTACTGTAGGCCCAGTGGCAGTGGTATCATATTTTAGCCAGTGTGCATGTGCACAGCATCCTCCCTAAGAGAAGGTGTGATCGTGCAGAACTGGTTTACGGGTAGGTATGTTGTGTGTTTGGGGCCGGCCGTCAGCCTCTCTGTGTGGTCCTGATGACAATGTGTTACTGGTAGTGGTAATGCTGATTGTATACATGTGTTTAGTGCCCTGACGACAGTGTGTTGATGATGCTGATTGTGTAATGTATGTGTTTAGTGCCCTGACGACAGTGTGTTATGATGATGCTGATTGTATGTACATGTGTTTAGTGTCCTTGTCCAGTCTTCTGCACATAAATTCCACATTATCTCCAGGTTTGACTCGTGCTTGTTTCAAAAAAGGATGGACCCTGGATACCAAAGTAACATAATTTCTTTTTTTGTGTGTTGATATACTTGGTTGTTTAGTTATTTATATTTTTAGTTTCTTTATCTATGATTATGATGATGATTTTGTTTTTTTTTATAACCGGGATTTTAGTATGAATTTGTGCAAAATCTGGTTGTTGTGCGACATGCTACTGGGATGAAATGGTTCTGGTTTGGTGGTGGTGGCGGAGGGATGGGGAGAAGCTAACAGACCAGATTTGTTTGTTGAAGTACAAGAAAAAGGCAAACCAGTTATGTGATAACAAAATACCACCCTAATCTCGAAACACATTGAATATTTAGTATTATAGTTTTCAGGTGTTTATTTCATTTGCTGTGAATTGTTTCAGTGCTTTTAGTGGTAGACAGATACGTTCACTAAACAGAAATGTGGATTGTTTAGTGTGATTTGAAACAAGTGTCTGAAAATATTCTCAACTGTAGCCTGTGACAGTGCAGATCCATGCAACTTGCCAGCCAGTCCAGGGCACGCCAGCCAGTGGTAGGTTGTGCCACTGACCCAAATGTAAAGGAGTTATGGAGGTCTGGGCTTACACGTTCCACTGTGAAGTACTAGTATTTTAAGTGAAGTATGTTTAGATGAAGTACTAACTAGTATGAATTGCCAGTGTCATGTCCACGACAAGCTTTGAACTAAGATAAAACTTGTTGTTCATTACTGAAGCATGAACAGATGGCAAGAGGCGGACTGTCATACGTGTGTCAGAGGTCACAGTTGACAAGGTCACAGCCTTTTTCTTCTTTTTTTTGACAGTTGATCATGTGAGAGTGTGCTTCCGTGAGCTGTGGGAGTGTGAAATGTATAGAAAGGCTCAACACTTTGACATGGCAGCCCAGGGGAGAGACAGGCGCTTGTCATGGGAACTCTTTTTTATATTTTTTATAATTTTTTTTCCCCCACCAACCCAGCTACCTCTTGCCTTCTGTGTATTCCAGTTTGTGCGGTGTGAGCCCCTTCGCCTCGAAGGGAAGACGGGGAAAATCTGAGGACAGGGAAACTTCCAAGTAACGCCCCTCTCTCCGTTACGACCTCCTCCTTGTAAACTGCAGTTTTTTTTTATGGAGTAGTTTCCTCTTTTATCCTTGCCAGACAAACTTCACTGTCCCGCCTCCCGCTGATGACTTCCCTTGATGCCCTGGTTTTTAGGGGTTCTGCCGGTCGGTTGAAGGTGCCAGTGTTTCATGTCTGTTGGGGAGGTCATGAGTTGCGAGCAGATCCATTCCCGAGCTCCCAGGCCCTGTTGGAATGGCAGAGGCTCTCAGGACAGAGAGGTCTTGGCCAGTAGTTTGCCCTTTTCATGTCTTTTTTTAATTTTCGTTGGTTTTTTTTTTTTTTTTTTTTTCCGTTTGTTTTGTTTGTTTTTCTTTACTGCTAGCCACTGTTTTCCAGCCTTTGTGGGCCATTCTTCCAATTTTTTTTTTTCATACTTTGTTGTCTTTAAAAAAATTTTTCGGGTCATAATTTATGCCTTTTTTTGTTGTTGTTCTTTCTGCCATCTGTTGGTTGGGTGGTGTGGAACTGCACACACTGCGTTGAATGACACTGACTGAGTGACTGTCCTTCTGCAATGTCCTGCCCTTATGACACTGACTGAGTGACTGTCCCTTCTGCAATGTCCTGCCCTTATGACACTGACTGAGTGACTGTCCCTTCTGCAATGTCCTGCCCTAATGACACTGACTGAGTGACTCCCTTCTGCAATGTCCTGCCCTAATGACACTGACTGAGTGACTGTCCCTTCTGCAATGTCCTGCCCTAATGACACTGACTGAGTGACTGTCCCTTCTGCAATGTCCTGCCCTAATGACACTGACTGAGTGACTGTCCCTTCTGCAATGTCCTGCCCCTGTGCTTTTTTTAATTTATTTTTTATTTAGTTGTTTTGATGTTGTTGTTGTTGCATTTTAGTAGTTTTCCTTAAAGTTTACTCTTTCTTTTTTTTCTTTTTTTTCTATAAACTGGAGGTAGAAAGTCACGTGGACTGACTAGCTTTCTCAGCGTGGCTGTGTTTGGTCCGTCTTACAAATGGCCGGAGTTGAGCTGTCATATTATTCATTGATGTATGTATTCTTCTGCTACATAGTGTCATTTTTTCCCCCTGGCGATTTCTTTGCTGCATTTCGTTACTGCCCTGTCAAAGCCTGATGTAGTCAGCCTGGTGCTGTCAGCCTGGTGCTGTCAGCCTGGTGTTGTCAGCCTGGTGATGTCAGCCTGGTGTTGTCAGCCTGGAGTTGTCAGCCTGGAGTTGTCAGCCTGATAGCGTCAGCCTGGTGTTGTCAGCCTGGTGCTGTCAGCCTGGTGCTGTCAGCCTGGTGGTGTCGGCCTGGTGGTGTCGGCCTGGTGCTGTCGGCCTGGTGCTGTCGGCCTGGTGCTGTCAGCCTGGTGGTGTCAGCCTGGTGGTTGGACAAAAGCAAAAGGATGATTCAGGCTGCACTAGATCGTGGTTGGACAAAAGAAAAAGGATGATTCAGGCTGCACTGTTTTGAAATCCAGTTTGGAGTGGAGGTGAGGGAAGCATGCCCCACCATCCTTCCCCTTTCCATCAGTAGTTCCAGGAAGACCTCATGCATCACCATCCTTCCCCTTTCCATCAGTAGTTCCAGGAAGACCTCATGCCCCACCATCCTTCCCCTTTCCATCAATAGTTCCAGGAAGACCTCATGCCCCATCATCCTTCCCCTTTCCATCAATAGTTCCAGGAAGACCTCATGCCCCACCATCCTTCCCCTTTCCATCTATAGTTCCAGGAAGACCTCATGCCCCACCATCCTTCCCCTTTCCATCTATAGTTCCAGGAAGACCTCATGCCCCACCATCCTTCCCCTTTCCATCAATAGTTCCAGGAAGACCTCATGCCCCATCATCCTTCCCATTTCCATGGAGAGTTCCAGGAAGACCTCATGCCCCATCATCCTTCCCATTTCCATGGAGAGTTTCCAGGAAGACCTCATGCCCCATCATCCTTCCCATTTCCATGGAGAGTTCCAGGAAGACCTCATGCCCCATCATCCTTCCCCTTTCCATGGAGAGTTCCAGGAAGACCTCATGCCCCATCATCCTTCCCATTTCCATGGAGAGTTCCAGGAAGACCTCATGCCCCATCATCCTTCCCATTTCCATGGAGAGTTCCAGGAAGACCTCATGCCCCACCATCCTTCCCATTTCCATGGAGAGTTCCAGGAAGAGCTCATGCCCCACCATCCTTCCCCTTTCCATGGAGAGTTCCAGGAAGACCTCATGCCCCACCATCCTTCCCATTTCCATGGAGAGTTCCAGGAAGACCTCATGCCCCATCATCCTTCCCATTTCCATGGAGAGTTCCAGGAAGACCTCATGCCCCATCATCCTTCCCATTTCCATGGAGAGTTCCAGGAAGACCTCATGCCCCACCATCCTTCCCATTTCCATGGAGAGTTCCAGGAAGACCTCATGCCCCACCATCCTTCCCCTTTCCATCAATAGTTCCAGGAAGACCTCATGCCCCATCATCCTTCCCATTTCCATGGAGAGTTCCAGGAAGACCTCATGCCCCATCATCCTTCCCATTTCCATGGAGAGTTCCAGGAAGACCTCATGCCCCATCATCCTTCCCCTTTCCATGGAGAGTTCCAGGAAGACCTCATGCCCCATCATCCTTCCCCTTTCCATGGAGAGTTCCAGGAAGACCTCATGCCCCATCATCCTTCCCATTTCCATGGAGAGTTCCAGGAAGACCTCATGCCCCACCATCCTTCCCATTTCCATGGAGAGTTCCAGGAAGACCTCATGCCCCACCATCCTTCCCATTTCCATGGAGAGTTCCAGGAAGACCTCATGCCCCATCATCCTTCCCATTTCCATGGAGAGTTCCAGGAAGACCTCATGCCCCATCATCCTTCCCATTTCCATGGAGAGTTCCAGGAAGACCTCATGCCCCATCATCCTTCCCATTTCCATGGAGAGTTCCAGGAAGACCTCATGCCCCACCATCCTTCCCATTTCCATGGAGAGTTCCAGGAAGACCTCATGCCCCATCATCCTTCCCATTTCCATGGAGAGTTCCAGGAAGACCTCATGCCCCATCATCCTTCCCATTTCCATGGAGAGTTCCAGGAAGACCTCATGCCCCACCATCCTTCCCATTTCCATGGAGAGTTCCAGGAAGAGCTCATGCCCCACCATCCTTCCCATTTCCATGGAGAGTTCCAGGAAGACCTCATGCCCCATCATCCTTCCCATTTCCATGGAGAGTTCCAGGAAGACCTCATGCCCCATCATCCTTCCCATTTCCATGGAGAGTTCCAGGAAGACCTCATGCCCCATCATCCTTCCCATTTCCATGGAGAGTTCCAGGAAGAGCTCATGCCCCATCATCCTTCCCATTTCCATGGAGAGTTCCAGGAAGACCTCATGCCCCATCATCCTTCCCCTTTCCATGGAGAGTTCCAGGAAGACCTCATGCCCCATCATCCTTCCCATTTCCATGGAGAGTTCCAGGAAGACCTCATGCCCCATCATCCTTCCCATTTCCATGGAGAGTTCCAGGAAGACCTCATGCCCCATCATCCTTCCCCTTTCCATGGAGAGTTCCAGGAAGACCTCATGCCCCATCATCCTTCCCATTTCCATGGAGAGTTCCAGGAAGACCTCATGCCCCATCATCCTTCCCATTTCCATGGAGAGTTCCAGGAAGACCTCATGCCCCACCATCCTTTCCATTTCCATGGAGAGTTCCAGGAAGACCTCATGCCCCATCATCCTTTCCATTTCCATGGAGAGTTCCAGGAAGACCTCATGCCCCATCATCCTTCCCATTTCCATGGAGAGTTCCAGGAAGACCTCATGCCCCATCATCCTTTCCATTTCCATGGAGAGTTCCAGAAGACCTCATGCCCCATCATCCTTCCCATTTCCATGGAGAGTTCCAGGAAGACCTCATGCCCCATCATCCTTCCCATTTCCATGGAGAGTTCCAGGAAGACCTCATGCCCCATCATCCTTCCCATTTCCATGGAGAGTTCCAGGAAGACCTCATGCCCCATCATCCTTCCCATTTCCATGGAGAGTTCCAGGAAGACCTCATGCCCCACCATCCTTCCCATTTCCATGGAGAGTTCCAGGAAGACCTCATGCCCCATCATCCTTCCCCTTTCCATGGAGAGTTCCAGGAAGACCTCATGCCCCATCATCCTTCCCCTTTCCATGGAGAGTTCCAGGAAGACCTCATGCCCCATCATCCTTCCCCTTTCCATGGAGAGTTCCAGGAAGACCTCATGCCCCACCATCCTTCCCATTTCCATGGAGAGTTCCAGGAAGACCTCATGCCCCACCATCCTTCCCATTTCCATGGAGAGTTCCAGGAAGACCTCATGCCCCACCATCCTTCCCATTTCCATGGAGAGTTCCAGGAAGACCTCATGCCCCACCATCCTTCCCATTTCCATGGAGAGTTCCAGGAAGAGCTCATGCCCCATCATCCTTTCCATTTCCATGGAGAGTTCCAGGAAGACCTCATGCCCCATCATCCTTCCCATTTCCATGGAGAGTTCCAGGAAGACCTCATGCCCCATCATCCTTCCCCTTTCCATGGAGAGTTCCAGGAAGACCTCATGCCCCATCATCCTTCCCATTTCCATGGAGAGTTCCAGGAAGACCTCATGCCCCATCATCCTTCCCATTTCCATGGAGAGTTCCAGGAAGACCTCATGCCCCACCATCCTTCCCATTTCCATGGAGAGTTCCAGGAAGACCTCATGCCCCACCATCCTTCCCATTTCCATGGAGAGTTCCAGGAAGACCTCATGCCCCATCATCCTTCCCATTTCCATGGAGAGTTCCAGGAAGACCTCATGCCCCACCATCCTTCCCATTTCCATGGAGAGTTCCAGGAAGACCTCATGCCCCATCATCCTTCCCATTTCCATGGAGAGTTCCAGGAAGACCTCATGCCCCATCATCCTTCCCATTTCCATGGAGAGTTCCAGGAAGACCTCATGCCCCACCATCCTTCCCATTTCCATGGAGAGTTCCAGGAAGACCTCATGCCCCACCATCCTTCCCATTTCCATGGAGAGTTCCAGGAAGAGCTCATGCCCCATCATCCTTCCCATTTCCATGGAGAGTTCCAGGAAGACCTCATGCCCCATCATCCTTCCCATTTCCATGGAGAGTTCCAGGAAGACCTCATGCCCCATCATCCTTCCCATTTCCATGGAGAGTTCCAGGAAGACCTCATGCCCCACCATCCTTCCCATTTCCATGGAGAGTTCCAGGAAGACCTCATGCCCCATCATCCTTCCCATTTCCATGGAGAGTTCCAGGAAGACCTCATGCCCCACCATCCTTCCCATTTCCATGGAGAGTTCCAGGAAGACCTCATGCCCCATCATCCTTCCCATTTCCATGGAGAGTTCCAGGAAGACCTCATGCCCCATCATCCTTCCCATTTCCATGGAGAGTTCCAGGAAGACCTCATGCCCCATCATCCTTCCCATTTCCATGGAGAGTTCCAGGAAGACCTCATGCCCCACCATCCTTCCCATTTCCATGGAGAGTTCCAGGAAGACCTCATGCCCCATCATCCTTCCCATTTCCATGGAGAGTTCCAGGAAGACCTCATGCCCCATCATCCTTCCCATTTCCATGGAGAGTTCCAGGAAGACCTCATGCCCCATCATCCTTCCCATTTCCATGGAGAGTTCCAGGAAGACCTCATGCCCCATCATCCTTCCCCTTTCCATCAATAGTTCCAGGAAGACCTCATGCCCCATCATCCTTCCCATTTCCATGGAGAGTTCCAGGAAGAGCTCCAATTTGTTTTCCCATCTTCCTCTCTTCCCTCCCCCAGAGCACTGAAGTGAAGTTTTTTTTAGCTGCCAAAGCAAGTGTATTACCAGTAGCTCAAATTTAGTCAGACATTGATTCCTCTTTAGACTTTGTCGTAACTGAAAGAGAAGATAGGTACAGCACAGTGCACAGCCAGTTCTGTGGGGAAGAGAAGTCGGACATTGATTCCTCTTTATAGTAACTAAAAGAGAAGATGGGTACACCACAGTGCACAGCCAGTTCTGTGGGGAAGAGAAGTCAGACATTGATTCCTCTTTATACTAAAAGAGGAGATAGACAGCACAGTGCACAGCCAGTTCTGTGGGGAAGAGAAGTCAGACATTGATTCGTCTTTATAGTAACTAAAAGAGGAGATAGGTACACCACAGTGCACAGCCAGTTCTGTGGGAAGAGAAGTCACGACATTGATTCCTCTTTATAGTAACTAAAAGAGGAGATAGGTACACCACAGTGCACAGCCAGTTCTGTGGGGAAGAGAAGTCACGACATTGATTCCTCTTTATAGTAACTAAAAGAGAAGATGGGTACACCACAGTGCACAGCCAGTTCTGTGGGGAAGAGAAGTCAGACATTGATTCCTCTTATAGTAACTAAAAGAGAAGATGGGTACACCACAGTGCACAGCCAGTTCTGTGGGGAAGAGAAGTCAGACATTGATTCCTCTTTATAGTAACTAAAAGAGAAGATGGTACACCACAGTGCACAGCCAGTTCTGTGGGAAGAGAAGTCAGACATTGATTCCTCTTTATAGTAACTAAAAGAGAAGATGGGTACACCACAGTGCACAGCCAGTTCTGTGGGGAAGAGAAGTCAGACATTGATTCCTCTTATAGTAACTAAAAGAGAAGATGGGTACACCACAGTGCACAGCCAGTTCTGTGGGGAAGAGAAGTCAGACATTGATTCCTCTTATAGTAACTAAAAGAGAAGATGGGTACACCACAGTGCACACAGCCAGTTCTGTGGGGAAGAGAAGTCGGACATCGATTCCTCTTTATAGTAACTAAAAGAGAAGATGGGTACACCACAGTGCACAGCCAGTTCTGTGGGGAAGAGAAGTCACTGCACAGCTTTGTTGGTGCCACTGCCGCAGGCTTCTAAAACCCTGAGCGTTTACAAACTGTGCATTTTAGCTGCAAGCAAAGAATCTGCGATGAAAAGAATATTTCAGAGGATGAAATACATCAGAGATGAGGAAGGCAGTGCAATCCACATAGTGATGGTTTCTTTTTTGTGGTATGTCGGCAGACGAGACTGGCCTCACGGAATCACTTGGAAGGCTTTTTTTTTTTTTTTTTTTTTTTTTTTTTTTTACCAGAGCAGGTAGTTGGTGTCAGGTTTTTGTTGTGTTTTTTTTTTTCTGGAGGGGGTAGTTACCATTTTCTCAAGAGGATTGAAGAGGTCAAAGGCAAACTAATGCCACACTTGGCATCAGCACGCAGAAGTGAAAAAAGATTGTCAGAGAGCTCTGTGAACTAATAGCCCTTCTTGCAGCTGGATGGAAGAATGGACAATACTCGCCCCGATTCTCACGTTTACATTAGACTGCACCTTGTTGAAAACAAGTTTAAGATATTTTCAAGTATGCATGGGACAGCATGTTGACCCATTCCATGTGGAATTTCAGGGATTCTTGGTTTTTGTTTTGTTTTTGTTCGTTTGTTTTGTTCAGTTATGAGCCTTGCTAACTGCAGCTTACAGTGTGCTACACATGTTGACTAGACCAGTGTGAACAGCACTCTACGAGCAGTGATAATAGAACGCCCCCACCCACCACCACCACCACCACTACTACCTCTCCCAGTGATCCACCAGCCTCCTGTCCCCATCTCTATTTTGGCTTCCTCCAACATTGTGTTTAGGAGATGAAGTCTGTTGGAATACCTGTTTGGTGGTGTATCTGTAGTGAAGTGTGTTCTGTTTGGCTGTTGATCTCTAAGTTGGTAATGATCTGTTCTTGCGTAATAATCTGTTCTTTCCTTCCGGCATGGAAGAACTTTGTTCTGCTCTGTGTGCTCCAGTCATTTGTTTGGAACATATGAAATGGTTTCATCACATTAATGATTTGCTTAGAACACATGAAATGGTTTTATCACATTAATGTTTGACTTGAATGGAGTGGGAAATGAAAAGCTGGCAGTTGGAAATATAGGCTGCAATTTTTGTTAATTTTTCAAGGGTGTAGCAGTGGGGTTATTTATTTGAAGGGTTTTAGCAGTTGGGTGATTTATTTGAAGGGTGTAGCAGTTGGGGTTGTTTATTTGAAGGGTGTAGCAGTGGGTTGTTTATTTGAAGGGTGTAGCAGTGGGGTTATTTATATGACGGGTGTAGCAGTTGGGTTATTTATTTGAAGGGTGCAGCAGTGGGGTTATTTATATGACGGGTGTAGCAGTTGGGTTATTTATTTGAAGGGTGTAGCAGTGGGGTTATTTATATGACGGGTGTAGCAGTTGGGTTATTTATTTGAAGGGTGTAGCAGTGGGGTTATTTATATGACGGGTGTAGCAGTTGGGTTGATTTATTTGAAATGTGTCTGTCTCCTGTCGTCCTAATCAGGTTTGTCATTTCTGGGTTTTCTTTTTGTTCATGGTGGTTTTGTTTTGTTTGTTTTTGTCTCTTTGTTTTTTTTTGTCTCTTTGTTTTGTCTCTTTTTGTTTTGTCTCTTTGTTTGTTTCTTGCAAATCATTTGGTGAAAATTTTTAAAGTCCGAAAAAAATATTGATGCTAACTTTAAAAGGAGCATGATCGAAAACCTTGTGAATACCTTTAGAAGCAGTTTGCATTGTGTGTTTTGATTAAAGTGAAGGAAACACAAGTGGAGAGTTAGAATGTTTTGAGAGCAGAGGTAGGTACTCGACAAGATGTGTTTGGGAACCAGCCGCCGTGGCAAAGTGGTTAGTGTTGCGGACTCCCGGCTGGAGGTCGTGGGTTCGATTCCTATGGGAGTCATGTGGATTTTTCTGCTCCGACCAGCTCTTTCCCAGGGTTGAGCTTGCTACGGGCTTAGTTGGAAAGACTGGGACCACACAGTCCAGTTTCATCCACTCAATGGATGTGTCTCTGAGAGTGTTGCTCAGATTTCCTGACCAACACTGCAGGTGTCTGTATCTCTCGGGCCAGGTTGTTGCCGGGATATATCATGCAAAGATGCGTAGAGTACAGCCCATAGCATCACCTTAATCATCTTCATTCTCATCGATCAGCATTAAAAAAAGTCTCAAATTCTGTTGCCCTTCCTGCCCTGCTCTCATGGTGACTTCAGTTTCGATGTCGTCTCCACGTCTGTGGCCTTGATGTAGTTCGGTCAGGGTCATTCAGTGAGTCCATGGGGCTGTCGTTGGATGGATGTGGTGGCGCCCTTTGGAGGGAGAGCTGACGCGCGCCGGCTCCGTGACTAAGCAATTATTGTCGTCAGTAGAGGGCGGGTGATGTCCTGCGTGTACTGGATCAGAACAGGCGCCGCTGAACACCACCGAAGTGACTTGGCAGCAGTGCAGTGTCTCCTCCGGTGAGTTGCCTCTTGACGACTTGACATTGACTGCTCCCTGTGGATTGCTGGTGCAGGGGCTGTGGCAGGACTCGCCGGGCTGTGGCTGGGGTGTCGGAATGAGTGCAATGCCACCGAGGTGGCACAGAAGATGGGACAGCAAAACAAGAAAGGAAAAAAGATGTGTTTGGGAATACAGATTTTTGTTTGATGGGCCTCACAAGTCTGACACATTTGCAGAAATGATTAGAAAGCCGGGGGGGGGGGGGGAAGGGGGGGGGGGGGGTGGGGTTGGTAACGGACGGGTGAGGAGACACGAGTAAGCATGGAAAGGTGTAGGGATGGGTTGAAGTGTCCTGCAACATACTGACAGTGTGGGACAACTGAACAAGGTGGACAGACTGAAATCAACTGAGGCGTTAAGCCAGACGGATTGACAGCCTCCAGACTTTAAACGGGTGAACCATCTGAGCAAGACAGATTGACTGAGCGAAATTTGAGTTGAACCGTGTGTGACTGAGGAACGTTGAGTGAGCAGAGATCAAAGGGGAGGAGAGAGAGGAGACACCAAGATCTGTGATATGACCTGTCGGAGGACGTGAAGACAAAAAACCCAACTAATCATGTCCTTTGTGGAAATAAAGCTTTTTATACATATCACACACAATTGTCGTCTCTTTGGTTTTTCATGTTCTTTCCCGGCTTTTGTCTGTGTTTCCGAGTTCTTTGCTTAGATCTGTTCTGTTTATCTTTTTTCTTTTTCTCATTTCCATCTGTCGGTTCTTTCTCCACCCTTTTTGGCCTACGTTTTAAACAGTGCAAAATTGTAGTCACTCTGTGTGTGTGTGTGCACCTTCGCTGTAAATTTCAACAGTGACTTTTTTTTTCTTAGTACTTAAAAGCACTCCAGAACACTTGGCAGAATAATGAATAACTTACACCTTTCCAGCCATATGTCCAGAATGAAAACGGAAAAAAACAAAAAAAAATAAAACCGGCAAATCTGCGATGAACGGTTTCAGCAATATGACCGACATTTTCTTAGAAATTCTCACCGGTTTCAAATATACACTAAAAAATGAAAGATGTTTGAAAACATTGTAACATATTCATTTACATCTGATCAGTATTAGACATTAAATGTAATGTGCAGCAAAGAAGAAACAACCAGCCAAAGTGGAGGATTAAGAACACAAAGTTTCTTATTTTTGTGAAGCTACACCTAGATGACCTCATGAAATTTAAAGCACCAAACACATTAGTTCTGACAATAACATTGCCAAGAACATCGAAATGTATGACTACGTGGATGACAGCCCTGATGTGCCCCTTTGCGGTCGCTGGGCTATTAAGCACACATTATTTAACTACTTATGTCAGATTGCTTTGTGATGGGATCAAACCAACAAGTTGATGTGGGAAACATCAAATCGGAAGCACCAGATAATACGCATACGGCTAGATGCATGAACCGAGATGAAGTTGAGAGTTGATTATTTGAAAGAGGGCAGGGGAACTTCTTCTAGTAACATGCTGCCTTACCAGATCGTTATCTCTTAGGCAATGTCAATTGATACCCAGGTGCTTTTCAGGGCACGTCTCCTCTTTCGATGATGTCCATTTTGTCAATTGGATGGCCTCTTCTTTTTTCTATTTGGGTATGCGAATCTTGGAACACCCATCCGATCCAGGATAATTTCTTTCCTAATAACAGACTTCAGAATGAAGCCTCTTGAAAGTGTTATTTGTGATGTGAAACCATGCCTGTAGATCATGTACTGCTCGCACCCCCACCGGCGACCCACCCATCCACCCGAAACCTCACAACCAACACTCCCTGCACGGACAGATGAAGAAGTGCATCCAGCACAGCCAAGCTTTCGCCATAGCGTCTTATGTGCCCTCAAGAGAGAATCCAAAGTTGTAGTCTTTCCACTGTCAACAGGACTTTCCCTGTGTCAGTGGGCTTTCCTCACCGTCACTGGACTTCTCACCGGTTTCAAATATACACTAAAAAATGAAAGATGTTTGAAAACATTGGTAACATATTCATTTACATCTGATCAGTATTAGACCTTAAATGTAATAGTGCAAAGCAAAGAGCAGACAAGCCAGTCAAAGTGGATTAATGAACACAAAGTTTATTATTTTTGGTGAAGCAACAAAATGAACCTCATGAAATTTTAAGCAGCAAACACAAGTTCTTCACAATAACAGTTGCCGAAGAACATCGAAATGTCATGAACTTACGTGGTGACAGCCTGATGTGGCCCTTGCGGTCGCTGGGCAATAACCCAACATTATCTTATCTATTTATGCATGAATTGCCTTTGTGATGGGATCAAACAAGTTGATGTGGGAAAATAATGGAAGCACCAATAAATTACCATCGCAGATGCATAAACCCCGAATGAGTTGAGCATTGTTTTATTTGAGAGAAGGGGAGGGGAACTTCTTTGAACATGCTGCTTACCAGATCGTTTTCTTAGGCTGTCAATTGTCCTCTTTTCAGCGGGTCTCCTCTTTTCGGACTGATGTCTCATTTTGTCAATGTTGCCTCTTTTTTTTTTTTTTTTGGGATTGGAATCTGGGAACACCAATCCCGTCCCTGATAAATTTTCTTTCCATAACGGGACTTCAGAATAAAGGGCCTGTTGAAATGTTATTTTGTGATGTGAAACATGCGTAGATCAGTACTCCCCCCACCCCCACCCCCGCCCACCCCATCTCTCTCCGTGTTTTGCACCTTGTGTTACAAAATTGTTTTACCAACTACCTGATTGGAAGAATTTCCTTTGATTCACAAGGAGGGAGTTGTGAAGATGATACAACGGTGGGTTATGTTTCATGATACTCCCTTCGTCCTGTTTTGGATTACCACAGTGATGAAAATATACACGCAGCAGGAACTGGCCAACTGTCTATCGGGGTTTTTCCTCTTCCATCTTCCTCAAAATATAACACGCAGCAGGAACTGGCCAACTGCCCTATCTTGTTTTTTCCCCTTTCCATCTTCCACAAAAGAGAACCCACTCTTTAACATGTATCGTGCGATTTTTCTTTTTCTTTTTTTTTTTAAATTTTATTTTAAGTTTTAATTGTGTATGTGACACACGGGTGCACGTGATGAGCAAGCATTAACACTCTCACACCAATTTCAAGAACCACTCGCATCCAGGCGGTGTGGTATTTACACATGTTTTATACTCATGATGCCAACATCATAATGTCCTGTAATGGAGACATTGTGGGGAACAGAAAGTGATGAATGTCCTGTGAAAGGAGACATGTTAGGGAAGGAATGAATGTCGTGGTAAAGGAGACATTGTGGGGGAAAAGAAAGTAAAGAATGCCTGGTAAAGGAGCATTGTGGGGAACAGAAAGTGATGAATGTCCTGTGAAAGGAGGACATTGTGGGGGAACAGAAGTGTGAATGTCCTGTAAAGGAGACATTGTGGGGGAACAGAAAGTGATGAATGTCCTGGTAAAGAGGCTTGTGGGAACAGAAAGCGATGAATGTCCTGGAAAGGACATTGTGGGGGGAAAAGAAAGTGATGAATGTCCTGTGAAAGGAGTGGGTGAACAGAAAGTGATGAATGTCCTGGAAAAGGAGACATTGTGTGGGAACAGAAAGTAATGAATGTCCTGTAAAGGAGTGGGGGAACAGAAAGTAAAAGAATGTCCTGTGAAAGGAGACATTGTGGGGGAACAGAAAGTATGAATGCCGTAAAGGAACTTTGTGGGGGAACAGAAGTAATGAATGTCCTGTGAAAGGAAAACATTGTGGGGAAACAGAAGTGATGAATGTCCTGGTAAAGGAGGCATTGGGGGAACCAGAAAACGATGAATGTCCTGGTAAAAGGGACCATTGTTGGGAACAGAAAGTAATGAATGTCTGTAAAAGGAGTGGGGGAACAGAAAGTAAAGAATTCCCGTTTAAGGAGACTTTGGGGGAACAGAAAGTGATAATGTCCTGTAAAGGAGATGTTGGGAACAAAAGAAAAGATGTCCTGGTAAAGGGACACTGTGGGAACAGAAAGTGATGAATGTTCTGGTAAAGAGGCATTGTGGGGACAGAAAGCGAGAATGTCCTGGAAAGGAGGCATTGTGGGGGAACAGAAGCGTGAATGTCCCGGTAAAGAAAAACATTGTGGGAACAGAAAGTGGATGAATGTCTGTGGAGTGGGAAAGAAATAATGAAAGTCTTGAAAGAGAACATTGTGGGGAACAAAATGATGAATGTCTGTGAAAGAGACATTGTGGGGAACAGAAAGTAATGAAGCCACATCCATAACTTTTTGTCTTGCCTCCTAGCAACCGTTTTCGCTCTGTTCGTTTCTTAGTTACCTCCCCTAAGAAGTACGTGTCACCGCGTCTGTTGATTGATGTTTCTTTCAGTGGCATAAACAGAGCAAGTGAACCTATTTTATTATCCCGTAACATTCCCGTAACATAGGAACTTTTCAAACAATCTGGTCAATAGAATGGGTCAGACTATCCATTTAATTGTTGCACGGTTGAAATAAAAAGGCTGTCCAACGCTGGAAAATTGTGAAAATTACACGCGGACGGAAACGAGTCACCAGGAAGGGATCATGGAGAGGAAATGTGGAGGGGGGGGGGGGGGGGGGGGGGGGGGGGGGGGGGGGGGGGGGGGGGGGGGGGGGGGGAAAGGAGGGGGGAGGAGATGAAAAAAAAGGGGGTTTTGGGTAGCTTTTTTTTGTGTTCACCCTCAATTTCCCCAAAGAATTAAAGGACATTCAACACTGGAAAGCGCCCGGGAATTTAGTTTTCCCCCCTTTCCTTTTCAAATGAAAGACACTAATCTTTTTTAAAAAAAAATTTTTTATAGTTTTCCCCCAGAAAATACGCTTTTTTTTCTTTCAAAAATAACATGGGGCCAGAGGGGTTAAGGGATATTCTACCCCCAAAAAAACATGGTGCCAAGTTGAAGGGAAATTTTCAACACCCAAAAATAAAAAAGGTCCCCTTTTTGACCCAAACATGATGCATCGTGTTCGGGGGTGTGTTTTTCCCCAAATCGAAAAAAAATTGCATTTTCACTGCCCAGATTATCGCGCTATTTTCCCCCCTTTTCCCCCCCAGACATGACAATGTGAAATAATTATTCTTACTTCTCACATAAGGGATGGGGGCATGGGGGACATCACGCCTGAATGTACCCATCCAAACAACTAAACCCCAAATAAACCCCCCAATACGGTCAAAAGTACCCAACCAAACCCTGTTAAAAAAGGGGCAGCCCTAATACGGCCATTTTACCAAATTTTAACAACGAAAAAAAAGACGGGCCTGAACTGGCCCGTGCAACTCTCCAAACAACCCCAAAATGGGCATCCCCGCATCACGACTGCAAAGGGAAAATAAATACAACATCAAGGGGGGGGTAATAACAAAAAGCAACATCAAAAACTTTAAAAAAAAAAAACACAACAGAAAAAACGACAAACATGAAAAAAAGGAAAGATAAAGCACCATGGGGGAAAAACGACAGATCGAAAGAAAAAAAAAAGGGAAAAAAAACACCCAAAAAAAAAAAAGGGTGTGGCATCAGGGGTACGGAATCATAAAGAAGACAAAAACATGAGAAAGAAAAGAAAGGGAAAAAAAAAGGGGCCCCCCCCCCCCCCCCCCCCCCCCCCCTTTTTGCCCCCTTGCAGAGAAATCAACATACAAAGGATCGTCGGACATGATCACAAGGGAAAAATGGATATGGACATCCCTGAGGGAAAGGGCAGATGGAAGTGACATCATGAGAAAAGGGCAACTGGCGGGGACATGGAGTTTGGACAAAAAGGGCAGTTGGCGGGCATGGGCAGAAAGGAAGACGGCGGGGGGCATGGACAAAAGGACCCGGGTTGGGGGGGGGCATGGAGAGAAAGGAAAAGATTGGCGGGACATGGGCAGAAAGGACAGATGGGGGGGCATGGGGAAAGGACAGAATTTTGGGGGGGACAAGAGAGAAAAGGGCAATTGGGGGGACATGGGGAGAAAGGGCAATTGGCGGGGGCATGGGGAGAAAGGACCGATTGCGGGGCATGGAGGAAAGGGCAGATGGGGGGACATGGAGAAAAGGCCCAAAATTGGGCCGGGGGGAAGGAGGAAAGGACCAATTGGCGGGGCCTGGAAGAAAGGACAAAATTGGGGGACAGATTGGCCGGGGGCATGGAGAAAAGGACAGAATTTGGGGGGACCTGGAAGAAAGGACAGATTGGCGGGGCTTTGGGGAGAAAGGCCCGATTTTGGGGGGACCTGGGGAGAAAACAGATTTGGGGGGGACATGGAAAGAAAGGCAGATTGGGGGGGGCATGGAGAAAAGGACAGATTGGGGGTCATGAGGAAAGGGGATGGTGTGGCATCATGAGAAACCCGGATGGACCCTGGCCCCCCTTAAAGGGGAAAAAAAGGGCAACATGAAAAAGTAAAGGAGGATATTAAAAGGAAAGAAAACACACGACTGCATTAAAAGACAGAAAACGGATTCCTAAGAACACCACGTGTAAGAAAGAACATAGTAGTTGAGAATATGACAGGGAAGGACAGACTATATGAGACATGGCGAAGAATGAAAGGACGGATTAGAGATGGTGAGGGGGAAAGGGTGAACGAGGACGCCACAGTTAAAAAAACAAAACATGAAGAGGTTAAACGGCATGGAAAGAAAACGATGGATGAAGAACATGGTAAGCACGGACGATGAGGACAATGTGAGAAAGGCCAGTGACGATGAGGACAATGTGAGAAAGGTCAGTGATGATGAGAACAATGTGAGAAAGGCCAGTGATGATGAGAACAATGTGAGAAAGGCCGGTGATGATAAGGACAATGTGAGAAAGGCCAGTGATGATGAGGACAATGTGAGAAAGGCCAGTGATGATGAGGACAATGTGAGAAAGGCCAGTGATGAGGACAATGTGAGAAAGGCCAGTGATGATGAGGACAATGTGAAGAATGATGAGGACAATGTGAGAAAGGCCAGTGATGATGAGGACAATGTGAGAAAGGCCAGTGATGAGGACAATGTGAGAAATGATGAGGACAATGTGAGAAAGGCCAGTGATGATGCGGACAATGTGAGAAAGGCCAGTGATTATGAGGACAATGTGAGAAAGGCCAGTGATGAGGACAATGTGAGAAAGGCCAGTGATGATGAGGACAATGTGAGAAAGGCCAGTGATGATGAGGACAATATGAGAAATGATGAGGACAATGTGAGCAAGGCCAGTGATGATGAGGACAATGTGAGAAAGGCCAGTGACGATGAGGACAATGTCAGAAAGGCCAGTGACGATGAGGACAATGTGAGAAAGGCCAGTGATGATGAGAACAATGTGAGAGAAAGGCCGGTGATGATGAGGACAATGTGAGAAAGGCCAGTGATGATGACAATGTGAGAAAGGCCAGTGATGATGAGGACAATGTGAGAAAGGCCAGTGATGATGAGAACAATGTGAGAAAGGCCAGTGACGATGGGACAGTGTGAGAAAGGTCAGTGATGATGACAATGTGAGAAAGGCCAGTGATGAGGACAATGTGAGAAAGGCCAGTGATGAGGACAATGTGAGAAAGGCCAGTGATGAGAACAATGTGAGAAAGGCCAGTGATGATGAGAACAATGTGAGAAAGGCCGGTGATGACAATGTGAGAAAGGCCAGTGATGATGAGGACAATGTGAGAAAGGCCAGTGATGACAATGTGAGAAAGGCCAGTGATGATGAGGACAATGTGAGAAAGGCCAGTGATGACAATGTGAGAAAGGCCAGTGATGATGACAATGTGAGAAAGGCCAGTGATGATGAGGACAATGTGAGAAAGGCCAGTGATGAGGACAATGTGAGAAAGGCCAGTGATGATGCGGACAATGTGAGAAAGGCCAGTGATGATGTGGACAATGTGAGAAAGGCCAGTGATGATGAGGACAATGTGAGAAAGGCCAGTGATGATGAGGACAATGTGAGAAAGGCCAGTGATGACAATGTGAGAAAGGCCAGTGATGATGAGGACAATGTGAGAAAGGCCAGTGATGACAATGTGAGAAAGGCCAGTGATGATGACAATGTGAGAAAGGCCAGTGATGATGCGGACAATGTGAGAAAGGCCAGTGATGATGAGGACAACGTGAGAAAGGCCAGTGATGATGACAATGTGAGAAAGGCCAGTGATGATGACAATGTGAGAAAGGCCAGTGATGATGAGGACAACGTGAGAAGGCCAGTGATGATGAGGACAATGTGAGAAAGGCCAGTGATGATGAGGACAATGTGAGAAAGGCCGGTGATGATGACAATGTGAGAAAGGCCAGTGATGAGGACAATGTGAGAAAGGCCAGTGATGATGAGGACAATGTGAGAAAGGCCAGTGACGATGAGGACAATGTGAGAAAGGCCAGTGATGAGGACAATGTGAGAAAGGCCAGTGACGATGAGGACAATGTGAGAAAGGCCAGTGACGATGAGGACAATGTGAGAAAGGCCAGTGATGAGGACAATGTGAGAAAGGCCAGTGACGAGGACAATGTGAGAAAGGCCAGTGACGATGAGGACAATGTGAGAAAGGCCAGTGATGATGAGGACAATGTGAGAAAGACCAGTGACGATGAGGACAACGTGAGAAAGGCCAGTGATGATGAGGACAATGTGAGAAATGAGGACAATGTGAGAAAGGCCAGTGACGATGAGGACAACGTGAGAAAGGCCAGTGACGATGAGGACAATGTGAGAAAGGCCAGTGATGAGGACAACCTGAGAAAGGCCAGTGACGATGAGGACAACCTGAGAAAGGCCAGTGATGATGAGGACAACGTGAGAAAGGCCAGTGACGATGAGGACAATGTGAGAAAGGCCAGTGACGATGAGGACAATGTGAGAAAGGCCAGTGATGATGAGGACAACGTGAGAAAGGCCAGTGACGATGAGGACAACGTGAGAAAGGCCAGTGACGATGAGGACAACGTGAGAAAGGCCAGTGATGATGACAACGTGAGAAAGGCCAGTGACGATGAGGACAATGTGAGAAAGGCCAGTGACGATGAGGACAATGTGAGAAAGGCCAGTGATGATGAGGACAATGTGAGAAAGGCCGGTGATGACATTTTCAGAAAATGAAGAACGAAGACCGGAAAGGAACGGATGAATAAAGGGGAAGATTTTCCTTCGTATTCCTCTGCTCTCTACAGTAAAGAACTTCGCGGCGTCAAAGACCCATAGAGCATAGGTATACAGACAACGTTCTTAAATGATTTGGGAGCATTCCATTCTATGACCATTCAGGGCAACAGCTTCACATGTAACAGGAAAAAGCTCTTGTACATGTGAAGAACACGAATTATTTCCAACATACATCTCGCTTCTCATCTAAATTCAATTTCATTATCCTGCTTTGGAAATAATACGTCTGACAGAGGGGAAGGTTAGGAAATCTTGCCAAAAGGGATCTCGCAGTTTGCGAGTCTTTCTGTATATTACAGTGGTTGTTCTGAAGTGCGTCGTTTTATTTATTTATTTATTTATTTATTTATTTTAGCTGCTTACGACAGCATGAACTGTTTCAAGTCGCCGCAAGAGAAACTATGGACAGATCTTAAGTTCCATTAATGAGTGAATTAACGAGTATCCAAGTGACTAATTATCAAACTACTCGACTGACTGACTGATCGATTGATGTTTTTATTTACCTATCTATTATCTATATAAATCGCGACTATTTTTCATTTGATTGATGAATAGTTTTCCTTAAATCAAGGAAAAAATCGATTTACTAATCTTCTACTGTAGAAAAAGGACATTCCGAGAAATCGCGGTCCACAAGCCCATATGTGCGTGTGTACCACACACACACACACACACACACACACACACACACTAACACACGACAAACATAAACACAACTGGAAACAAAACAGTGTAGTTCGAAAAAGAAAAACACATGCACACGAACATAAGCGCGCGCACGCGCACACACACACACGCACAGAGTAGCTAGAGGAGGTGCAGGACAAAGAATTCGTTGTGAAAACGTTCATATTCCTTTGTCTGTAAAGGAATGCTATAATCTTTTAGAAAAAGACACCAAAGCCCGTGTGGGTTATAATGTAAATCGGCACACCTCTTACAGCATGTCTTTGTTGAATGTTTTTCCGAGGGAAATTTCAGTTTGTGTTTTAGACTTAAATATAATTCATTAAAATGTAAATATGTTGATACTGCAAAATGCATGTGGAGAAAAAACTTTTGACATCTCATGTACTATTTAATTGTCCCACTATGCAGCAGTACT
>CM031627.1:25070990-25080990 GCA_018398815.1 Conus ventricosus
GTACAGTAGCATTTACTAACTAAGCTTAATAGCGAACCCCCCCCCCCCCCCCCCCCCCCCTCCCTGTAATTGTCAGTTACTGTTTTGTCACCTTTTTTAAAAATTGGAATTTATGATTGCTTTAGTCCATTCTTCGGATACGAACCTCTGTCGAATAGCGCATTAAATAGTTTAGATAAAAAAAACGACCGAAAAGTTGCTACTAAATTTCAACATTTCTGCAGTGATTCCATAAATTTTCCACATGCGTTTCCTTTCTTTAAAGAATTAATAGCTTGAAGTACTTCACTTTCAGTTATAGGTAAGTTCAATTCATTGCAATCAGTATTAACATTTTCGGTGCTATTGTCATGTACTTTGATCTTCTGCACATTGAACAGGCTTTTTAAAATGATGGTACCATTGTTGATCTGATATATCAGGGCAAATTTGAGACTTTTTTCCGCCTGTCATACTTCTTACTTCTCTCAAAACCCCTCACTATCTTTACCGAAAGAAGCAGTCTGTTAGCTTTTCACGTTTAAAACAGCCTCTTTTCTTTTTAATGAAAGACTTATAATATTTTCGATGCTGAACAAAATCTTTACGTTTGTCAGATTTAAACTTTTTACAATACGAAGATTGTTAACGACTGCCTCACTTTGCTCTTTAACTGTGCGCAATCCCTGTCGTACCAGTCTGGTATTCGTGGCTCATTACTAACACATAATAGTTTTCTTCATACAATCACTACTACTAACCAAAGCATTAGAAAACAAGTTTACAGCTTGATTAACATCTGTATCAATTAGCGTCAACGCCCGGGAATACAATCTCTTAGTCTCCTCACTGTTTAAAGCCTCTACAAAGTGTGGTTCTAAGCTTGTATTCCAAATGCGTTTTTCAATCCATTTCTTTTCTTTTCTTCTAAAATGATCGAAATCAACATCCACGTTCAGTGTAATACAAACAGGGAAATGTGCGGAGTCCACAGAGGACAAGACACGCAGTGACGTAATAGAACCCTGCAGACAGAGATCACCAGATGCTATAAATAGTCAATGGTGCTGCCCCTGAACTGGAAACAAAAGTCAGTAAATCATCGAAACCCAAATGAATTAGACCGTTCATGACAACACAATCAAACGTTGAACAGAAATTAATCAACTCTTTTTCCAAAATTTGTTACTACCGTATCTTCAGACTTCCTACGGAACACATAATCCTCATCACTTTCATACAATGAGTCCCATGCATTATTTTCGACAACGCATCCTTTAACAAAACATTCTCGCACCCAGTCCTCGCATTCATATCTCCAACACTATGACATAGAAATCCTCAAAAAAGTTCATTTGGGGATCAATTAAGCACTGTTCAATGATTTCAATACCAAAACCCTATTGTGATAGCCTCCATTAAGTACTGTCATAAGGGTGTATATAAATACTGACAAGAAACATGGTTTTTCAGTTCCAAATAATTCACGATCCATTTTCAAAATGATAACATTGTTCAAGTACGTATTGATCCTCTCAGTAAACCGACCAGACTTTTCCTTACACACATCATTACTCCCCCTGAGAACCGCCCTTGTTGTGATAACTTCATAGCTTTGGAGACAAAAACATCGTAATCACTAAAAGAGGTGTACGAAATACTGTCTAGATAAACAAACGTTTCATTTAAACAAAATATATCAAAATCTAATAACATCGAAACAACATCAGGAATGTCTAGTTTATTCATCCCGCCTCCACAGTTCCATGTGCCAATATTAACATGGTCGGGCCTCGGCCACCCCCGTCAAACTCTAGGCATTATTACACCTCCTCCCTGAACCCTTCCACCTCCACCCCCACGCCCAGTACCACCCCCTCTCCCCGCCCCATTACTTCCTCTCCGTTCATTTCCCTCGCTAATTCTCTTACCCGGACCGCCAACCCACCCTTCACCCCCGCCACCGCCACTCCTCCACCCCTGCTTGATGAACCACCCACCCGTCTTCCCATATCCCCCCTTGCTTGTTTCGAGATCCCGTGTTTCATCCAGTGGTGTAGAGTCGTATGTGCGCTTTCTTTTTGGCCTGCCACCCCTCTGCAGTGAGAAGCCGAGCTCGCGCGCTGTCTTGTCATCACGGGACTTGAAGGGGGAAGGTGGGCAGCAGTAGAGTTGAACTGTCGCCTTGTCCCCGGAGTTTTTTCGCGTGCACCCTGACCTGAATTCTCTCCGGCCGGTTTGTCTCTGGATTCATTTGCACTCGGGTACTCCGACGTTGGCAGAATGTATGGTCGACTTGCGTTGCCTTCATCGTGAGTGGAAAGAAGAGGGAAGCCATCTTTGGAAAGATCGTAGAGGGTCAGAGGTATCATACTGATTGTACACTGCTTCAGTATTTCCCCTTCTACATCTTGTCTCGCCTCACCACTGCTGGCTCTTCTTTCTTCTTCCGTTTCTTCATGCCTTCCTCTGCTGTTTCCCTTCCACCGACCACTCAGTCTCACTAGTTCTTCTTTGTCAGTGTCGTAAGTGTACACGCCTTCTTCTGTAAACAGTTTGTCAAACTTCATCCCTTGTCTTCTGCCCGCTGTCATAAAGTTCATTGGCTTTTCTCCTCAGTTTCCCCGCCTTTTCTTCCGCACTGTCTCAGAGAAGTCTTCTCTGATATACACATTCTGATTGCTTTTCTGAAGTTTTCAGTTTTCTGGCATTCTTGAGAATCAGCTCTTTGACTTGTGAGACAAGAACTTGACGACCACGCCTTCTCCTTTGCCCAGTCTATGAGCTCTCTCAATGGCAATCTCCTCCTGAAGACACATTCCTTCTTTGAGTACTGTGTTCACTTTCTGTTCACACTCCTCCCAGTTTTCGTTGGCCTTTTCTTTCTCAATCCCAAAGAACAGTAAGTTGTTTCGCCTACTTTGGTTTTCCAAGTAGTCACATTTACTTTTCCACCTGTCGATCTCTTTCCACAGAGTTGCATTCTCTTCCTGTAATCTCTCTTACCGTATTGTTACGCATTCCAGCTCCTCCTCTATCTTACTTTGCGTTTCTTCAATCCTTCCTAGCTGGTCAGACAGACTGTCCCTAATTGTTTCACTTGCTCTCCAAAACCTCGTGGTCTGTGTCCCTTGGTAGGACTTCAGGGCTTCCTGTTGTGCCACTTGCTGATCTTGTAATTCTTTCACAGCACCTTTCACTACTTCCCTGACACTATCTTTGACACACTGATGCAGGCCTTGCATGGAGCTGTTGTGTACGTCACTATCGGTAGGCGGGGGGTGCCAGAATATTCCCAGTCCAGAGTCTCACCTGAAGTTACATCGTTATCCGTTTTCTTTGAGGGGAGGGAGGGCCTGGATTAGGATTGACATCTCCACAGACAAGGATGGTGGTGGACACAAAAAACCCCCAGGATGGCTGTCCACACCCAAAACGACCTTGCCTACATCCGGTTCAGTTCGCTGGAATCGGACACTCTGACAACAGAACATGTCTGCAGTCAGAGTAAAAGTGAGAAAGTGTTTTTCCAAGGTACACATCCTGGCCACAACACCACAATGCCAATGAGATGTTTGACACAAGATTTCTTTCGAAGTATGTCAATAAGCACTGAATTGAACCTGCCTGTGACTTGTCGGTGCTGTTGGAGACACGATGGCATAGTGCTGGTTTTCCAAATCTCACCGGAGACAGCGCTATTTCATTAATGTTGATTTTTGAGCCTCAGCAGACAAAACACGTCGCCATCTTGTATGGTCGCGTCCTTGACCGTGAGAGAGAGAGAGAGAGAGAGAGAGACAGAGAGAAAGAGAGAGAGAGTCTGTGTGTGCGCACTCGGTGCAGATAAAGCATATTTTACGCACACGCACTCACACGCGCGCTTGCTTCACCGGTATATTTTCAAGGGGGGACAACATAAATGCACAGCTTGGCAGAACACATGTGACGGACAACCTTACAGGACGAAAACTGTCAAACTGCGCACAGTCAATTCAGGTTGATCAGTTAAAGTAGTGCACAATTTGCCTTGCAGAATGGTACGTACAGTGAAGAATGTAAACCATAATTCAGTTTTTTTTTCCTTTTTTCTTAAGTAGCCAAATTCTACTACTACAAGCAAAATGCAGGTACCTTCCAAAAGGCCACATAATCCAAAGTGAATAGATATTAAATCAATAAAAACACACTATTAAGCTTTTGTTTTCAATTTTTGTTAAGTCAGTATTTCATTTTGATGCACACACACACACACACACACACACACACACACACACACACCACACACAAATGTTTTCTCATCGCATTTCTCAAATCTGATTTGCTTATAAATCGCTTACGAAAATTTTTCTCTCCAATCGCAAATTCTGTGTATTGCTCAAGTAAGCTGAACTTCCGAGCACACCCGGTACACAAAGTGTTTTGTCCACGCGAAATTCCGTACCAGTTCGACTTATATATAAGCAGTAGAACTGACCTCTCGATTGTTGACACTTTTTACCTCCCTTGCATTCTTAATGAATCCTCAAACATAGGCTGAAAGATTTTTTCCCCACATTTATTTAATACTTTAAATGGTGACTTTAGTTTTTCAGCAACTTATTTATTTACTGCTCTTCCTTTTCGTTTTACTCTCCTACCCTTCGTTGGCTGCTTTAGGCTGCGGTTGGATTCTGTTTTTAATCCTTGGAATGAGAATATCTCAAAATTATAGACAGTTGTATGGACAGTTAATTAAGAAGAAACGAAAACGGTATACCCGAAGGTACCACCGAACTCCAGAGAAGCACTTTTCTTCTTCAACCTACAGAATACACCTGAAATATTACTAAAATAGCACCTAAAACTGCTGTCTGTCACTTGTACACATTTGCTTGTTCATCGTGTATTACAGTGTGCGTGTTAATGTGTAAGACACTATGACACGGTGTGTGTGTGTGTGTGTGTGTGTGTGTGCGTGCGTGCGCACGTGCGCGCGCATGCATGCATTTGTTCATACTTTATGAACACGATGTGTGTGTGTGTGTGTGTGTGTGTGTGTGTCCTTGTGCATATTTTGGGTACGGTGCTTCAACAGTTTGTAAACCGCCCAAAAGTCTATGTTGTTAGGATGGGGACTATGAAATTGTCATTATCATTACTATGAATATTGTTTTTTTTTTTTTTTTTGTTATCATCATTATTTTGTTATTGTTATTATCATTATTATTACTACTGCACCAACGGCCATTCACTGGGTTCTCCAGTGGGTTTGAGGAGAGGCAATCGTGGCAGGTAACTGTATGGTTCAGTGACCGTCGGCCAGCAGGTAGATGACGCTGACCATTCAGCTGTGCTTGACCTGAGGAAGGAACACCATCGGGAAGGCTTCAACCCATTATTAGGTAAGTAAACACGTGAAGCATCAGTCCTGGTTGCAGAGATGTCTGGGCTGTTAGTGCAATGGGTAGTTTCGGGGAATCGAACATGAGTTAGAATTGGATGTTGTGCATTAATCACCCGGTACCCAACATTTTTGTTTTTCATGTATAGGGGGGATGCACTAGTGATTTCCATTGGTTGATGCAATATGACTCGGAGATTCATTGGTTGAAAGTCACAGTTGTTGGTGCTAGTCGTTGTGGTGTGTGTGTGTGTGTGTGTGTGTGTGTGTGTGTGTGTGTGTGTGTGTGTGTGTGTGTGTTGTAGTGATTCCATTGGTTGAATCAAAATAACTTGAGATTGATTGGTGTAAATCGTTGTGCTGTGTGTGTGTATGCCAGTGATTCCATTGCTTGAACCAGTATAATCGGGTTTTGTTTGTTTGAGAATGGATAGAAGATGCTCAGAAAACCAAGAAGAACGTGACTCACTTAGGGAAAGTGAACTATCTCGTCATACTTAGGGCTCAGGAAAACACAGCGAGGTAAATTATCAAGGCCAAAAGACTTCACTTGAAGCGGAGGTTTGCTGTCGCCTCGAAGCCGACAATATGAGAGAATTGTCTCCTGGGTGGGGACGTAAGACAGTGGAGGTTTGCTGTAGCCTCGGAGCCGACAACGGTTAGAGAATTGTCTCCTGGGTGGGGACGGAAAACAGCAAGACATGTCAGCCTGTTGAGGCTAGACAGGGAGCTGCCAGCCAATGGTGGGATGTCTGCAGCAACAGAAGACCTGTAGAAGAGGCCGACAGGAGCCCTTGCTGTGGAGAGGGCGAAGTGCAGTGGAATCCGGGAGATTCAGACTGATGGTGCAACTAGAGCTATCTGCCGGTGTCCCCTGACAGGGATTTGGACAATCGGGAGGACACAACAGTGGACATATGTGGAGGGATCAACACAGTGTGCAGCTTTCACGATCATTAAGATCGCTTCTGAGTGATGAGACGTATAACGGGCAACCAAGGTGCGCTGTAAGTTTGAACGTTTCTTTTTCTTGATGTTTACATTAATCCTGAAGAACGTCCTTCGGTGGTGTTTCTGTTAATAAGGCATCAAGTGAAGTGAAAAGATTTGCAAATGGTATGTTTCCGTTTTGTGTGTGACCATTTTTGTAGTACAGACTGTGTGGTGTGAGACGGATGAGGGCTCAAGTGAGTGACAAAATGATTTTGATCTGAATGTAATGCGGTTTGTGCGGGCCGATGTGAGTGACAGAGTGTGAGCCAATGTGAGAGCGTTGTGCGGGCCCGATGTAGTGACAGAGTGTGTGAGCCAATGTGAGAGCGTTGTGCGGGCCCGATGTGAGTGACAGAAGGTGTGAGCCAATGTGAGAGCGTTGTGCGGGCCCGATGTGAGTGACAGAGTGTGTGAGCCAATGTGAGAGCGTTGTGCGGGCCCGATGTGAGTGACAGAGTGTGTGAGCCAATGTGAGAGCGTTGTGCGGGCCCGATGTGAGTGTACAGAGTGTGTGAGCCAATGTGAGAGCGTTGTGCGGGCCCGATGTGAGTGACAGAGTGTGTGAGCCAATGTGAGAGCGTTGTGCGGGCTCCATGTGAGTTACAGAGTGAGTGAGCCAATGTGAGAGCGTTGTGCGGGCTCGATGTGAGTGACAGAGTGTGAGCCAATGTGAGAGCGTTGTGCGGGCTCGATGTGAGTGACAGATCGTGTGAGCCAATGTGAAGCGTTGTGCGGGCTCGATGTGAGTGACAGAACGTGTGAGCCAATGTGAGAGCGTTGTGCGGGCTCGATGTGAGTGACAGAGTGTGAGCCAATGTGAGAGCGTTGTGCGGGCTCGATGTGAGTGACAGAAGTGGGGAGCCAATGTGAGAGCGTTGTGCGGGCTCGATGTGAGTGACAGAGTGTGTGAGCCAATGTGAGAGCGTTGTGCGGGCCCGATGTGAGTGACAGAGTGTGTGAGCCAATGTGAGAGCGTTGTGCGGGCTCGATGTGAGTGACAGATTTGTGAGCCAATGTGAGAGCGTTGTGCGGGCCCGATGTGAGTGACAGAGTGAGTGAGCCAATGTGAGAGCGTTGTGCGGGCCCGATGTGAGTGACAGAGTATGTGAGCCAATGTGAGACGTTGTGCGGGCCGATGTGAGTGACAGAGTGTGTGAGCTCAATGTGAGAGTTGCTTGCGATCCCTGATTTTTAGTGATCAAGTGTGTAACCAATGTGGAGGCAGATCGTGAAATTATTATTGTTCTGTCCATTCCCCCTATTGTTATTATTATTCATCATTGATAAGATGGAGTTTGAGATGTATATTATTGTTGTTATTATCTATTATATTATTGTTATTATTATTTATTATTATTATAATATTCATTATTATATTATTTAATTTGTTAGATTATTATTATTATTTATATTTTATTATTCATCATTACTATTATTATTATTATTATTATTATTGTTATTATTATTATTATTATTATCGTTGTTACTACTACTGCTACTGCTGCTACTATCACCATCATTATATATTTCTTCCCCAGCAGAGCACACACAGCAGAACATCAGGACTCTCTTCGAAGCTGCTGTCAGAAAACGTGTGATGGCTGAGAGAAGAACAGGCTGCTTGTTATCAGGTTCTCTCTCTCTCTCTCTCGCTCTCTCTCTCTCTCTCTCTCTCTCTCTCTCTCTCTCTCTCTCTCTCTCTCTCTCTCTTCTCTCTCTCTCATCTAAAGACAACCAGAAAAGAAAATAAGAAGGCGACAATGGTTTTTGACCATCTGATTATAGAGGGGAAGAAATTTGTGTTGGATCATCAACAAAACCTAAAAGCAATACTAAATAGGAATAAGGCCGGTCTAGCATACATAAAAATGGTATACATTGTTATGTCATAGCAAAGATTTTGTAACTTCAGTTGTACATAACACAGAGGGAACAAAAAATTAGTAGTATCACCATCTTCCTCTAGTTCCGACAGAATGTATTCACATGCAAGGGGCGTTATTCCCGTGAGCTTGTGACAGAAGATGGCACTGCAGCTGTGCCAGCTCCCGATCGCGTGCACGAGGATAGTGTGAACACGCTGCCTTCCATCAGTGGTGGTGATGTGTATTTTGAGAGTGGTGGTGAGAATGGTACACAGCAGGAGGAGAGCGAGAAAGGAATAACGTGTGTGTGGATGGAAATCGTTTGCCATTTTTACTTTGGGATGTCAATGGTTTGTTACCGAAGATTGGTGATCCTAACTTTTTCTCTTATATAACATCGCTTGACATAGTTTGTCTTGTTGAAACTTTCGTTGAATGTTTACAACCTTTTACTTTTCATACCCATGACATTTTCTGTAAACCTTCTATACAATTAACACGTCAAGGGAGACGATCAGGGGGAATGATTTGTCTCGTGAAAAAAAGAACTTTTGCAATATGTGAAAACAGTTTATGTTGATTACAACAATGTTATTATGTTTGTAATTTGTAGAAGTCTACTTGATTTGACCAAAGATGTTTTGTATGTATGTACATATGTACCCCGGAAAATATACCATAGTACTCGTATTTTAATGTTGATAATGCTGTGCGTGCACTAGAACAGATAAGATCTTTGAATTTCCTAACATGTATATTCTTTTAAGCGGACACCTAACAGCAGAACCTCTAACATCGGTCAGGATACAGGGGCTAATAGCACTGTTTATAGCACATGTTTAAAAAATGATTTTCTTTGTATTAAAAGGGAGTCTGAAGACAATGTATTGAATAAATATGGTAAGTGTTTACTAAGCACGTGCACATCTCGAGAATTATGCATTTTACACGGAGTATGTAATGGTGACTGCCAAGGTCGTTTCACATACGTTTCGGACACAGGTAATAGTGTTAATGATTATTTTTTGGCCTCTGTTGATCTTTATGTATACAATATGTCATCATGTTCTCTGTATGTACAAGAACGCATTAAGTTCGATCACTTGCCCATGGAATTCCATGTGAACTGTTATCAGGACGATAAGCTTCATAGGGAACACGATGATATGAATGGAAATTGTAAGTTTATTGAAAAATTTGTCTGCGGGAACCGAATGCTGAATTATTTCATGCGCTGATGACCAGTGAAGTTACTAAATCTTTACTCGAAGCAGCAATTGACCTCATAGATGTGGATATTAACTTGGCATTGAATACGTTTAACAACTGTATGAAAAACACAAGCAGAGCGTGGGAAAACAAGGATCAGAATTGACCAAAGAACACGTAACGAAGCGTGGTTTGACCTACAATGTTCAAATTTCTGCCAGAAAGCTCCCAGTTCCAGTCAATGCAGTTCATGTTGTCCACAGTCCAGCTGATGCTAAGAGTCATTTTTGGCTGTCATTTCGTCAAAGTATATCCCCTACGCTGTCGTTGAAAACACACACCACCACACACACACACACACACACACACACACACACACACACACACACACACACATACACACACACACACACACACTTCATTAAAACATGTTTCTTGAAAATGCCAAAATTAATTTAAAATTTCTTCTAGATAAAGAAATCAAACAAAATGTGATATTGATATCAAACACGAACTCCAAAATCAACATCTCTGGACAATGTCTTCATGGAAACTACTGGAAAGTATTTTT
>CM031627.1:25085990-25146965 GCA_018398815.1 Conus ventricosus
TGTGAATAGTGACTTTGTTTACTGCTGACGTCACATGGCCCGGCGCGGTAAACGTAAAAATAGAAAGGATACATACTCTTTTTAGTCAGGTTCCAGTGTTTCTGACTTGTTGCTATTGAAGGATAGTGACGAGAAAGACGGGCAGACAAGTTTCAAGAAGTAAAAGGCATTGTCGAGTTTGCAATTGGATCTATCTTAAACTATTTGTCAAGCAGAAGATATTATGGCAGCCCGAGAGGAGAAGGTAGAGAGCTCGTGTAAGACGGACTGTAACATGTCAGACATGGTTTTCTCCCCTGATCAGTCTCCAATCACCCTTGCAGATGTCATGGAGAAAATGTGTAAGATTGACAGAGAAGTTGCGAAACTGACACTTACCATTGAAGAACTTCGTAGTGGTGCCGTTTTTGAAGTTGGAGAAGAAAATAAAAAATAAAAAAAAACTAGGAAAGGAGGTGACGGAAGTCAGAGAGAGGGAGGAGGCTCTGCGACAGCAACTGACCGAGGCGAGACATCTGGTGGAGGTAGCTGATTGAGGAGCTAAGGACCGCTCGGCATATGTCAGGTTCAACAATATGCATATCTACGTGGTGCAGGAGAGCAGTGCCAAGTCTCAGCAGCAATGCGAGGACGAGGTGCTAGCTCTCTTCCCGAGACAAGCTGAGCCTGAACGTATACCGGGACGACATCGAAGCTGTCCATCGGGTTGGTCAGAGACGATCTGGACCTTCTGCCTCTTCCAGTGATGTCAAGCCTAGAGGTATTGTCATTCGATATATTTCACGCCGTGTCCGTGATTCTGTTCTGTATGCAAGGAAAGGGCTGAAGGGCACAAAAGCAGTCTTCGTCGAAGATCTGACACCAAGGGCGTACTCTCTCATGTGTACAGTCAAAGTGACATATCGGTGTGTGCACAGACATGGATGAGAAATGGACAGGTCATTATGAAGACACACAGCGGAAAGATCGTCCATGTTCAGTCCATTGCAGACCTTAAAGGAAAAAAACAACAAAAACACAAAAACCCCCCAGATAAACGCGCTGTGTGGTCAAAACGCCAGTAGATTAAGCCTCGCCTAAACTTAAACAGATAACATACCTAGCCCGATCGCGGATTTCTTTCTTTTTTTTTGTTTGTTGTTGTCATTTGTTGTCTGCTAGATTTTCTAGAAGTATTTACTGATTTAGGCCTACTCCTTACAAGGCCTAGCCTAGCACAGTCTATATGTTTGTATAGATATGTCATCTTCTTTCTAAAGCCGTACAATCACTTTTTTCTTTTCATTCATATTCATTCATTCTTCTTTGATTTTCTTTTCTCCAATATTCTTCATCTGCAAATTTTTTACATGATCTTTTGAGCCTAAGGCTGAGATTGAGGTCAGCCTTGGCCAAGTAACCTTACACTATGCAACTTGAAAGCCTCAGCCAATGAGATGTCAGTGAACCTTGAACTTTGATCTGGTAACCTGGACTGGTAATTTTGGTGCTGACGTGGAACTGTGTTGTACTTTACATCGTTGGTGGATATCTTTTGCGGTTGGAATTTCAACAGAATTCATTGAAATTTACTAATATATCCTTAAAAATATCTTGCTACTAGAATTGATAAATAGTTAGAACTCTTGAAGATTGCTCAAAGGTTGTTTTTTTTTCTCTAAGGTGGTTTGTTTGTTCCACTTCCTGTTCCACTTTGTTTTTATCACGTGACTGATAATTCTGCCTAACAGTATGTGCTTGAGTGGGTGAATGGGGAAAAATAAAAACATGCTTCTCAGAATGAGCCTTCAGCAAGGGGGAGACAATCTCCAATAGGGAGGGAAACTCACTAACGTATATATATATATATATATATTATATATATATATATATATTATATATATATTATATATATATATATATATATATATACTCAGAGGCATAAAAAACGCGAAAACAAACTGTATAGAAATTTTGATGTAATTTGGCTACCGATTCTTTGAACTGGTAATAGAAAGTGAGAGAAAAAGCAATCGAACACCGCAAAGTGTCCTTTCAAAGTTCATTCTGGTAGAAAATAAGGTCACATGAACTTGACCTTGACCCTGTGTTAACAGCAGAATGTCAGTATCTGGTGTGACCACCTCGAGCATTGATCACAGCTGTGCACCTGCGGTACATCTAGCGCACCAGAGTGTTGGTCTGCCTCTGGGGGACTTGCCACCACACCTGGCCCACAGCAACAGCAAGCTGAGCTGCTGTCTGGGGTCTGGGGTTGAGCTGGTTCAACTGCCTCTGAAGGGCATCCCAGAAATGCTCTATTGAGTTAAGGTCGGGAGAACGGGCTGGGTGAGGCAGCAGATTGATGTTGTTCTGCCTCAGGAAGTTCTGCGTAGCACGGGCAGTGTGCGGCCTTGCGTTGTCCTGCTGAAACAGGTTCTGTGGATGCCGCTGGAAATGCGGCAGGATGTGGGGCCTCAGGACTTGGTCGATGTAATGAACAGCAGTGACCCCGTTACCACGTCCTGGACCCACATTCTGGAAGATGACTGGCCCAATACGGCGATTTATGCCGATAGCCCCCCAGATCATGATGCTTTCACCACCCCATGGGTCCCTTTCGGTGATGTTGGCATCCGTGAAGCATTCCCCCGCTCTTCTCCAGATCCGGATGCGGCCATCGCCTGGGTCGACGCAGAACCGGCTTTCATCACTGAAGAGGACTCGGCCCAGTCCCGATGGCGCCAATGCACGTGGATCTGTGCCCACTGCAGACGGTTCTGGCGATGCTGGAGTGTCAGGATAGGTCGCCGGGCTGGACACCTGCATTGGAGACCAACTGTGTTCAGTCGGCGACGCACGGTCCTGTTGCTGATTGGCCTGCCATGGTTGCCGACGGTGTTCCTGGCTGTGTTGGCAGCGGTTTGGTAAGGCTCCCGTCGATGCTGACGAAGAAGATGGCGGTCTTGGGCTGCTGTGGTGACCATCGGTCTGCCGCTCCTCGGTCTGTCATCAGTGGTGTTTCTTGCTTGAAAGCGGTCCAGAAGGCGATAGACGGTGGAAATGTGGACTCCGAAAGCGATAGCGACCTGCCTCATTGGAACCCCGGCCTGCAGTTGCCCCATTGCTATGCAACGATCTTGACGAGAAAGTCTCGGCATTATGTTGGCGCCTCTGGAAGGGATGATTTGAACTTTTTGGGGTTTGGAAATTTATAGCCCCACAATGGGGGCCACATTGAGTTGCAATTCACATTGATGCACGTGGCGTTGGTAGTCCACATGGCAAATGCACTCCTCGTGCCAAAAACGCTGACCCGGCAACATTCACCCACTGTTACGAGGTTACAACCGGCCAAGACACCACGTACTGCTAATGTTGCACGTGCCAACGACATTGCTTACGTCCTGTTCACAATGTGAACAATCGTGCACTGCTCTTATTTTTTCGCGTTTTTTATGCCTCTGAGTATATATATACAACAAACTAATAAATTCCAAGGATAAGTACCGCGCACCGTTCCTGCAACTTACAGAGCAGCTTGGTGTTGCAATGACTGCAAAAAATATTGAATTATAAACAAAGCTTGCTCTTATGTCTTAGATTGACGAAATAGGGGGAAATAAGCATTCATATCTGCAGTGGTAGATGATTCTGCCTAACTAACAGTATGTGCTTGAGTGGGTGAATGGAGAAAAATAAATAAATGCTTCTAAAAATGAGACGTCAGCAAGCTTATAGCCCTCCAAGGGGGAGACATCCTCCAATAGGAAGGGAAACTCACTAACATATAACTCCTGGTCATATACCGATATTTCGAAACCTTGTTGTTTCTCCTCAGTGACCGCGGAAAGTGGTAATTTGACTCCTCTGCCTTTTCTGTTTTAAGAAGAATGCAATCCCAGAAAAGGCTGGTGTGCAATACCGTAGTATATTTGTTGAGTTTTTCACAAAACCAACCAAAGGTGCCACCTAAGAAGCAAAAGAAAATCATAAAAGAGCAAACAAGCTACAATTTGTTGTGAAAAGTAAAAAATATAAAAAGATATCATCTTAAGACACAAGTGCTGAGGGTCAGTTCTTGGAATGAATCCGCAAGGGACTAAAATACAACAAACTAATAAATTTTCCCAAAGGATAAGTACCGCGTACCGTTCCAGCAACTTACAGAGCAGCTTGGTGTTGCAATGACTGCAAAAAATATTGAATTATAAACAAAGCTTTCTCTTATGTCTTAGATTGACGAAATAGGGGAAATTTAAACATCATATCTGCAGTGGTAGATGATTCTGCCTAACTAACAGTATGTGCTTGAGTGGGTGAATGGAGAAAATAAAAATAAATGCTTCTAAAAATGAGCCTTCAGCAAGCTTATAGTCTCCAAGGGGGAGACATCCTCCAATAGGAGGGAAACTCACTAACATATAACTCCTGGTCATATACCGATATTTCGAAACCTTGTTGTTTCACCCACTCAAGCACATACTGTTGTTAGGCAGAATCATCTACCACTGCAGATATGAATGCTTATTTCCCCCTATTTCGTCAATTAAGACATAAGAGCAAGCTTTGTTTTAATTCATATATATATATATATTATATAGTATGCACAAAAGCAGTCTTCGTCGAAGATCTGACACAAGGGCGTACTCTCTCATGTGTACAGTCAAAGTGACACATCGGTGTGTGCACAGACATGGATGAGAAATGGACAGGTCATTATGAAGACACACAGCGGAAAGATCGTCCATGTTCAGTCCATTGCAGACCTTAAAGGAAAAAAAAAAACACCAGATAAACGCGCTGTGTGGTCAAAACGCCAGTAGATTAAGCCTAGCCTAAACTTAAACAGATAACATACCTAGCCCGATCGCGGATTTCTTTCTTTTTTTTGTTTGTTGTTGTCATTTGTTGTCTGCTAGATTTTCTAGAAGTATTTACTGATTTAGGCCTACTCCTTACAAGGCCTAGCCTAGCACAGTCTATATGTTTGTACAGATATGTCATCTTCTTTCTAAAGCCGTACAATCACTTTTTTTCTTTTCATTCATATTCATTCATTCTTCTTTGATTTCTTTTTCTCCAATATTCTTCATCTGCAAATTTTTTACATGATCTTTTGAGCCTAAGGCTGAGATTGAGGTCAGCCTTGGCCAAGTAACCTTGCACTATGCAACTTGAAAGCCTCAGCCAATGAGATGTCAGTGAACCTTGAACTTTGATCTGGTAACCTGGACTGGTAATTTTGGTGCTGACGTGGAACTGTGTTGTACTATACATCGTTGGTGGATATCTTTTGCAGTTGGAATTTCAACAGAATTCATTGAAATTTACTAATATATCCTTAAAAATATCTTGCTACTAGAATTGATAAATAGAACTCTCGAAGATTGCTCAAAGGTTGTTTTTTTTTTCTCTAAGGTGGTTTGTTTGCTCCACTTCCTGTTCCACTTTGTTTTTATCACGTGACTGATAATTCTGCCTAACTAACAGTATGTGCTTGAGTGGGTGAATGGGGAAAAATAAAAACATGCTTCTCAGAATGAGCCTTCAGCAAGGGGGAGACAATCTCCAATAGGGAGGGAAACTCACTAACGTATATATATATATATATATATATATATATATATATATATATATATATATATATATATTATATATATATATATATATATATCAGGGTTGACTGCCAGAACCCAGTATATCGCATTTTTGTCGATTTTCATTTTTGCACTACACTGTCTTTTCCAGTGTGATCTTTCACCTAGTAAACTTTTTTTTTTGGTCATGGCATTGATTTTTTTATTAGTTATCGATAAAACCCAAACCCAGTATATCCAAATGTAGAAGTAGCTTTCCCCCTAAAACCCATTAACTCTACATGCTATGTTCTGCCCAGTTTGTATGAGCAGCACTTTTCACAAACCATAACTGCCAGAACACCATATCTTGAATGAAGGGATTCTGGTTGTCAGAAAACACCATTGATTTGGAAGAGTAAGCTACCACTTATCTGAAGGAAGTGTATTTTTGTGAGATACTGTTAGTTAGGCAGAATTATCTGCCACTGCAGATATGAATGCTTATCTCCCCCTATTTCTTATATATATATATATATATTTTTTTTTTTTAATGTATATATAGTCTAATATCACCATCGTTGTGAACAGACTCTAAATTAAATCAATCAAATCAAATGACTTTGAGCAACACTCTCAGATACCCATCCATTAAATGGATGAAACTGGACTGTGTGGTCCCAGTCTTCCCATCTGAGCCCGTTGTAAAGTGAGCTCTGGGTAGGAGACGGTCGGGGCAGAAAAAAAATCACATGACTCTGATGGGAATGGAACCCAAGACCTCTCAGCCGGGAGTCCGCGACAACAACCACTACGCCACGGCGGCTGATGTTTGGTTTTAATATGGTGATTGGTGGTCATGCAAGGTGAGTGTAGACGTGCATCATTAGTGTGTTTGGCAGACATTTGGGGGCTGAAATTGTTATCTTTGAAGATTGCCAGTTTTACAATATTTAACTTTGTTTGACTTGCTTGGCGAAATGACTAGCTGGATAACGCAGAACTTGTTTTCCATGTTTGTGCTCATGATATAAGCGTTTGCAGAATGAGCGTCTAGTGCAAGCATCAAGGAAGACATGCTTTTTATAGAGCAGGAACCGGGTGACTGATTGAACAAAAAGGATCGGTCAAAAAGTGTAGATGTGGAGGCAATGAACAGTGGAAATTGTCAGCTATAAAGAACAACTGTAAAGTGACTGAGCGGGTGATTAGGGTCTGTTCATTTATTCATATATGTGTGTGTGTTCATATACATTTGTTTCTTTATTTATATTTCAATGAAATGTTGATGAACCACAAAGGCTAACAGATTTTTGTTTCTCTCTCTCTTTCTTTGGAGACAACAGTGCATCACCTTCAACATGTATTTACTGCCTGATCGCACAGTGGAACCAATCGTTCTATCCTTCTTTCTTCCATCTTCTGTTTATCAATCGACCACCATTAACCATTCTCCAACTTCATCTTTCAATCCTCACATTGTCATAGGTTTATATATTGATTTACCACGGCACTCTTGAAGTGAACTGTTTTGAAAACAGTAATGTATATAGCGGATACAGTGCTCTTGAACTCAAGTTGGATAAGGACTGACTAAGATTCAACTTTTGTCACTAGTCTAGGTCTGCTTCATTCTTCTTTTTCGGCAATTCGAATTTCTTTTCGAGTTTAAATCCGTCTTCATCCACATTTGTACAACATGACGACTAAACCTCTATGTTTATTGTCACCAGATTCAACAACTTGTTGATGTTGATTTGAAATTCGCGAATACAGAACTGCTTCTGGCGTTCTTTAGGTTACATTCAATGAAATCAGGCATACATGCTACAGCTGCATTTTTGTAAATGGTGTGTGTCATTGTGTGTGTGTGTGTAAACCGTAGATTAGCCTCAGAACATGAAATAAGGTTGCTTGTTAGTATATTTTGATACGTGAGTGCCTCTATGACCTTGGATTATGATTTTGCAGACAACGGATGAACAATGGAGGGTCGTGTGGAACACTGCATGACAGCACAACGGGAAACAACTCTGTGGCAGTTTAATCACGGGCCTCCAAACGATCACTGCTGTTGAATCACAGAATATGACGGAATGGCCGGACGGCGAAGGACGGACGGGAGGTGCGTCAAAGATTTCATTCATGGTTTTTTCTTCTTGTCTTCTCTCAATTTCTACTACTATGTTGTATTAAATGAAACTGCAGCTAGCAGACAAGGCTTCGTCATAATGCATCTGGCCTGAGTATGATACATTACCTTTATCTTTTTCTTTTCTGCTTTACTGTTATTGCCTCTGTATCTCTCCCTTCCTTCCATAGTCATCCCAGTATGGCGCTATGAACAGGATCTTTATTCCATGCTCTCTCCCATTTTCACCACACCCTTAGACTGAGTCCGCTCCACTTTTGACTTTGTCGACAGGATTACCGTTCCATGCCAGTCCCTGACGTTCTTTGTGTAAAATCATCCGTTCAGTCTCTGACATACTGTGATATTTATTTTATGTTGATTCTATGTACCCTTGATCTTCTTGCACAGACGTTGCAGCACGCGCTGTGTCTGGACTTGTCTACGTCGTTCTGAAAGCCACGTTCGTCACGTGCAAGACTGGATTGAGCGCCATGTTGACGGGCAGGGTGAAGGCGATGACAGCAGAGCGGATTTCTTCAGACACAAATCGCTGTGTGGGAAGCAACAAGACGAGAATAGTCACCAGGAACCAGCCACAGGCGTCAGTCACTGAGATATTGACAGTGCGACGAGCTAACTTCAGCTGCTGCAATCTTCGGGAGTCTGCAACGAACACGAGAGGGTTGGCCCGAACTGTGAAGAAGATGTAAAGTTGACCTGCTGTCGTCACGGCCATAAGTCCTGTGTTCAACGTTATCAACACCAGAGAGGGGTGGTAGTGAATGCCTGGGCTGTGAGTCAAGGGAAGAGGGACACAGAGACTGCTTTGATGGTGCAGGGTCCAGGTGGAGATATGTGGTGTGACGGATAGAACCAGACCTACTCCCCAACACAGGATGCTGGAAGCCATCACCTGTCTTCTGCCCCACATCTCCCTGTCTGGCTGGACAGATGAACACAGTGATCTACTGTCAGACACACCAGGACCAAGGTGGACACCTGGACAGAGAACACGTAGAGAAGGTTTAACAGGGAGCACCAGGGGCTGTACCTCCACCACCTGTCTACCCACAGGTATTTACCCAGGAATAGCTGGTCAGCCACACACACACCCAACAGGTACACCCCCATCACCAGGTTAGACACCGACAGCTGTGACACAAAGACAATGCTGCTGTGTTTATTCACACTCCTGTCCATAACTGCCTCACGCAGGTGGAATAAGAGGGTTGAAACGTTGCCCAGAATGGCCAAAGCAGCCAGGATGGCAGTGACAGCACGTAGAGCGGTTGATCCCAACAGATCGTTGCAGGAGGAGAAGAGAGATGAAGGGGAGTGACAGTGTTTGACGTCGAAGCCTGCAGGCAAGTTGTGAGCACAGCACAACGTGGGGCGGTCTGTGAGCACAGTGTGCAGCATGGGGAGGTTGAAGAGCCACTGACGGGGCATGTGATGAAGGTGACAGCCTGTCACATCCAGGGTCTGCAGTTGGGATGTAGGTAGACTGCCAGTCACCTGCTGCACACCGCTGTGTGAAAGGTTGAGGACAGTCAGTGAGGGAAAGGCCTCAAAGATCTTGGCAGACAGGTGAGAGATGGGAACCTGAGACAGGCGCAGAATATGCAGGCTGAGCAATGTGTGTGACTCTGAGGACCTGTTGCCTTCAAACATTCTGGTCAGTGGGTTATCTGTCAGGAATAAGATCTTGAGTTTACTAACCTGTTTCAGCTGGTTTACCATCATTGTGTGGATGCTGTTGTAACTGACGTCCACAATGAGCAAGTTAGACAGTGAAGGGAGATTCAGCATGACAAGACCACATCGTTGCAGTGCCAGAAACACCAACATGGTGTTGTTCCACAGACGTTCTGGCCTCAGTCCGCTTTCGCTGGCATCCAGATAACGTACGTCAGGAAAGGTCTCAATGCTGACCTCCGTCCAGCACTGAAAAGACAGACCTTGGCACGTGCAGTTCGTAGGACATAAGTGATGGCAGAATCGTTCATCGTCCTGCTGCTCACAGTGCATGAACCCATCACACACGTGGTCAGGATGAAGACAGACAGGGGAATTCCTGCACTGGTAGAACCCTGGACATGTGAACTGCTCACATGCTGCCTCGTCCTCATGACCTGGGCAGTCATCAATGCCGTTGCAGAGGACAAAGACTGGGAGACAGTAACCACCGCCAGGGCACTGGAAGTGGGTCTGTGGACACAGTGTGACGTCACTCCTGTGGCCATCATCAGTCGAAGAGGGCAATGGTATGACGTAAGGTCTGCCGTACATTCTTTTCACAAAGTTCACCACAGCGGGGGGCTGGACAGGCACGAACTGTAAATCGTCATCAGTGCCTGGCGAATCCAGTGCTTTTTTAAACATGTCCCGCATCTTATAGCCACAACCTTCTTCATCACTGGAATCCAGACAGTGTCGTTCTGTGTCGCACCATTGAGAAAATGAATAGCACTGGATACAAACAACAAAAACACATGTATCATAACACGTTTGAACAAGCATAGTCCCTGCGCACGTGTACGTATTTGCCGTATTACGTTAGTAAGATCTAAAAGCCCTTTGGTAACTCGTCACTTCCCAGCCTTTCTGCTTCATGGGAACCTTGCGTTGACTCATTAATAACAGTTTCGAATCATAAGACATTTTGGCAAATATATATATATATATATATATATATATATATATATTATATATATATATATTTTATATATATATATATATATTATATGTGATGAAAAATAAGTAGTCAGCACCGCCCACGGAGTTCATTTTCAAGCTTTTGCCAAAAGGCTTCTTCAGGAACCGATGCAAGTACATCTCCTTAGCAGCGATGACATCAATACTATTGACGTCATAGTAGACTACATCAATTTAAAAACGACGTCACATTTTCTTTTTTACTGTAGTTTCACCTTTCACACACCCTGTACCCATCCTTCACTACATCTTGCAGAGTCCACCTTCCACAGCACCCTGCAAAGTCCACCCTCCACTGTACCCTGCATAGTCCACCATTCACGGAACCCCATAGAGTCCACCTTCCACTGCACATTGTAGAGTCCACCCTTCACTGCATACTGCAGAGTCCACCTTTTCACTGCACCCCGAAAAGTCCACCTTCCACTGCACCCTGAATACCCCATCTTCCACTGCAATCTATAGAGTCCACCTATCACTGTACCATTCTAATACAGAATCTGTTTCTCATTCTGTGCATGCTGTTGAGTTCTGTACGGGAGTTGAGACCCTTAAAGACAGTCCCCAAATTGGCCTGCCAGTAAGTCTCTCTGTCTAGGAGTTTGTCTTCAGATGCAACTTGTTCGATGGGATGGATGGAAAGAAAAGGCAGAGCCTTGTCTTCAGGGTGCTCAGTCTGGGCGAGGTGTCTGGCAATTCCACATCGCTGGGCCATTTTCTTGTTGCAGTCTGATTTGTGATTGGCCCACCTTCTTTTGAGGTCCTTGGTGGACCCAACATACATGAGTCTGGGTGGTTCTGACATCTGATGACGTAGATGGTATTTTTGTCGAACAGGTAAGGTGCTGTCTGATGGGCCAGTAGCGCCCATCCCATGGGCTTCTTAGTCCAATCAGGTCATGGAATGTGCACAAAGGTACATCGGCGGGCACAGCATACAAAAAATCCAGGTCTGTTCATGGGTCCATGGAGAGGATGGCGACGTGGTACTGTAGGTTTGTACATTTTGCCAAGTTGCGTCTTCTCCTATCAGCACCAATGAGCATTTCTTCAGGGAAAATGGTCCTGTTTTTTGGATTGGAATACAGGATGTGTAAATTTTGTTTAATAATTTCTCTTTTAGATGGTAACCTTGGATCTACTGAGTGACCCAAGCCAATTTCTTGGGTCTGGGTTCCCTCTCTTGCTTGATGAGTATTCCTCGGTCTCTGTTAGCTCCATTTTGAGTAGTTCAAGTGCTGCCTCAAATTTCCAACCAGCGATCGTAAAATACTTGGCATACTCTGTGAGTCTCTCTGGCGTCTGTCATCTTCGCTGATAACATTCTCAGCCTGGCACCAACACCTGTTAGAAGACCCTTGAACACTGAAGGAGGGTGACAACTGTTCTTTGGAAGGTAACTATGGCACTGTTTGGAAAGACATCTGTCTTTATGACACCATCAACTATTGAAAGTTTCATATCCAGATATTCTACCTGTCTGTCAAATTTTACTGTCCACTTAATATTTGGCGGATTCATTTTCATCAGGTGTTTGCAGAATGATTCACGGTTCTCGCTGTTGGGAAGATGGTGATACCATCATCTCGATACCTGCTCCAGTCTAGGCATTTAAGCTCTTTGCGCCGTTCAGGTTAGGCCAAAGGAAAGCAAAGGGACTGAGCAATCCTGCATGAGCTTATTGTCTAAGCTGCCCATGAAGACATCAACAAGTCACAAGCATGGCAGGGTCCCATTGCAGTACCCTGGTTTGGCTTGGCGAAGACAGTCTTTCCCCCTCCATCTGTGTAGGCTGAGCAATTGTTTATCTAGGGCAATTTTTAAACCCTCAACAATGCAACTTTCAGGTACCTTTCAAAGGTGAGGGATTTCTCTCAGAGCTTCTTTAACAGCGGGAATACCCATGTTGTTGTCCACATTGGGGAAAAGGGCTACCACGTCACAGACAGCAAATGTGGCTGTCGGGGGCAGGGGGCTGTAGTGCTCGTTGATCAGATCCACCTTCTGCAGAAATTCCTTCGCATCAGTGATCTGATACGGTAGAAAAATGGGTGAGATGAGCAATAGCTTGTTGTACAAACTTAGGGCAGTGGTTGAGTAGGAGTGCCTGACCCCGAAAGCAAAATTCTATAAGGGGAAAGGTTTGGGTTTGTGGGTTTTTACGAGAGGTTTGATGTGACCCGGTACGGACATGTGAATTTGGAGTTATAAAAGTCTGCTATATCGTCAGTCAGTGCCCCTTCTCTCTTCCACTTTGTTACCCAGGGATCACTTTGCTGACAGTATCCTTGGTGGGGTTAGTTTCAACTACGTCATAGTAGTCACTGTTATTCACTTCATTCAGGATAATTTGATCATCAGCGTCTAGGGGAGTGATCACTGTAACTCCTGCTTTGTCAGCATATCTGCATGCCGCATTTTTGGTCATAGGCAAATTACGGAGCTCTGAGATGGCTTTCCGTTGGCCACTGGTGACATTGTCCCTAATTCTTCGTCTGTTGCAAGGGGCAAGAAAATGTTGTGAACAGGCTTCGATGAAGTCTTCCAAAGCTGCGTCCTTCTTAGGAGCCTGTTTTGTGGTTAACTTGTACCAAGGTCTCTTTACAAAGGTTTCCTCATCATCAGGGCTTTCTTGAGTTCCACCTTCTTTCACCCTTTCTTTCTTTTCCTGTAACGTATGGTGGCGGTGCCATCGGAGGCGTTGATTTGTCAAGAGAACTTATAATCTTTGGCATCACTTATATACCAAACGTTAGGCTAAATTAGGAGATAAAATGGAAAACATTAATGGCAAGATTAATCAGGTTTCAAGCCAAATATGGGGGGTGACTGCCAAAACCCAGTATCTCTCTCTCATATATATATATATATATATATATATATATATATATATATATATATACAGGGTCGAACTTTAATTAAGGACCACTTATACACAGTCTCACAAAACATAGTAAGAAAAACCGACAAAAGACAGAAACTTTATAAATGTTTAATTTCATTATCAGTGAACAACATTTTGTCACTTTCATCGAAAAAATCATTTTTTCTGATTAGACAGGGGAGCCTGAACGAGACTACCCCCCAAAATGACATTCACAAAAAGGGTGTTTCTTTACAGTCTGATCAAAACCGAGTGTACCCCCCTCGTGCTGCCACACAATCCACACAGCGCTGCCTCATGGTGTTGACTGTTCTTGTAATGAGTGCCTGGGGGAGGTTTGCCCACTCCTGCTGCAGGTAGTGCAGCAGCTCCTGTCGATTTGCCGGAACAGGGTGATTTTCTTGAACTCTCATCCCAAGCTTGCCCCAGATGTTCTCAATAGGGTTCATGTCCGGGCTGTTTGCCGGCCATGGCATCCTGGGGATGCCAGCTTGCACCACAAAAGTGTTCACGGCTCGACAACGACGTGGGGTGGCATTATCGTCCATGAACACAGCCTGAGCCCCAATCTGCTGGAGTGCTGGGACAACCAAAGGCCGTAAAATCTCCTGCAGGTAGCGTTGGCCGTTCAGGTTGCCATCCACATGGTACAGGGGAGTCTTGTGGTGACTGCTGATGCCCTCCCATACCATGACGGAGCCACCACCAAAAGCGACGACCTCCTGGATGACGTCATCCGCCAGCTGCTCCCTGGGACGCCGCCACACCCGAATGCGTCCATCTCGTGGCTTCAACTGGAACTTGGACTCATCGGTGAAAAGCACCATCCGCCACTGAGTCCGAGTCCATGTTCGATGAGCTGTGCACCAGGCCAGGCGACGTGCCCGGTGGGCCGCAGTCAGTTTTGGTTTCCGGACTGGGCGCCTTGCTCGAAGGTTGGCAGCATTGAGGCACCGCCGTATGGTCATCTCACACACTGCTGTGTTAGTGGCAGCTTGGAGCCGACGCCTGATGGTGTTGGAGGTGGTGGTCCTGGTCCGAAGAGCATGTCTGCGGATGAACTGTCATCTCTTGCAGTGGTCTTCTTTGGCTGGCCTGGACGGGTCTCTCTTTGACAGTTCCAGTGGCTTGAAAACGTTCTCTCAGCCGAATGATGATGGAGTGGGACACTTGTAGTCTTCTGGCCACTTCTCGAACGCCAACTCGATCCTGCAGCCATGCAATCGCCCGGGTTCGGTCAAAATCAGACAGCTTGCGTCTTGGAGGCATTTTTGTGTTATGAAGAATTATGCACGTTTGGCTGCTTATTAGGGGCATTCCAGTCAGTAAAATGCTCTGCAATGCATTGGTTTTTGCACGTGCATTTGGAATTTCAGTGCAAAACCGTTTGAAGCAGTGTTCAATTTTGACAACAATCTGCAACTTTCAACCCCCCTAGAGAACGTATAAACACCGATTCAGACTCACTGCTACTCCACCACGTTTTTGGGCGAAAGTGGCCTAAAAGCTGCTTATTCCTGTTCTCTGACAAGTAACCAAAAATAACGACCCTACAAACAAACATACTGTGTACGGTTGTCCGTTTTCAATACTAATTTACTAAAGTTTTCATATAGAGTAGCGTAGAGGAAAGTAGCCAGGACTGAAACATTCCCATAGAGTAACGCAGGGAAAAGCAGTTGTGGCTGAACGCGCCCATATACACGGTGGGTGCACCAGGCTATCCGATTACTTTGCGGTATGTTAATTACAGCGTGGGGAGAGAGAAACCCTGACAAAGTTAAGTTGCCCTCAGAACAGACAGACAGACAGACAGACAGAGAAGAGAGACAGACAGACAGAGAGGCGGGCACACAAACACACACACACACACACACACACACTAACACGAACACTAACACACACAGACACTTTCTCTCTCTCTCTCTTTTCTCTCCCCTTTTCTCTTCCCTCTCTCTCACACACACACACACACCCAAACGCAAACTAACACGGACACCTGCACACACAGAGAAACACAGGCCAAAAAATCAATACTGCCGCACCTCCTCTACCCCTCTTCCCCCCTCCTCTCCACCCCTTACTTCCTGCCTAGCATTCTAGAACGTTCTACGCTAACACTCCCGCGTGGGGCGCTGTTCCTCAGCCCGGCCAATCAGCGACTTAAGCGTAGCCTTACGGCCGCTCACGCCACACATTCTTTCACTGACTGCCGGGCAATCACGACGTGGTTACTGTGCTGTGATTTTTCATTCGACAGGCGGGCTGAGCGGAGAGAACTTGTGTGTGTTAAAAACATGGCGAGTCAAGGGAAATGGTGTTTCAATGCCTTCTACTAGCGCTGGAAGTGACACTAATATTATCAAGAAATGGATGAAACCATGGTGGAAAGCATGGAATCAGCTACAACTTTTCAACAAGCTCAAAATCTCCCATTACCGCCGCCAACACCAACGGAATTGTGACTGCTGCAAGTGCTGGAATTTGCACAGTACTGGAAACAAGATCCGCACATAACAATGACAAGCCAGCGCTAGCAATCCCCGTAATCGTTAACGGCGGAAGGCAAGACCTTAGTACATCTACTAGTATGGAGAGGAGTAGTGGGTGGCCGGCACTATCTTCATATAAATGCTCCAAATATACAATGACGGATGTACTACTACTGGCGATTAGAGCTGCCATAAAAGCTTGGCCACAGCAGTAATTGCCTTAACTCTGCCAACGCCAGTTGCAAGCCTGGTTGAGAAAAGAGGAGCACAGCAAACTAGGCTAAGTGATCATATGTGGTTGGGCGTCATGCTTCGTCGTTCACGCGGTGAACGGTGGCCTACTTGCTGGACTCCTACCCCACAAAGCCCCGGACAGTTTTCTAAAAATAGTTCTTACCTCACCTGCTTTGACGTCATGCTTCGTCGTTCACGGCGCGTGAACGGTGACCTACTTGCTGGACTCCTGCCCCACAAAGCCCGGACAGTTTTCTAAAATAGTTCTTACCTCACCTGCTTTGACGTCATGCTTTGTCGTTCACGCGCGTGAACGGTGGCCTACTTGCTGGACTCCTGCCCCACAAAGCCCTGGACAGTTTTCTAAAAATAGTTCTTACCTCACCCTGCTTTGACGTCATGCTTTGCCGTTCACGCGCGTGAACGGTGGCCTACTTGCTTAGGCTGCCTTTTTAGGCGGGTGTTACTTTATACAATTGTCTTGTTTTATTTAATCAGGCTTTGTTAAATGCACTTGGCGGCTGCTTTGAACTTGCAAAAACCAAAGCCCCTCACCAAAAAAACGCAAGCACTTTCTTTCACCAAAATTGGTTGTTAAAACATGAAAAAATTTAAAAAAGCCTGTGGAACCCCCAACACCCCCACCCCCCAAGTACCCCAATCCTTTAATTTAAATTTTTAATTAAATCCCCCAGGTTTTTTTAAAAAAGTTTTTAATTAAATTTCTTTCAAGGTTCTTAATAATTCCATTTAAGTTTTTAAATTTTTGTTTTGATCAAGTTTTTAAAAAGTTTTTTTTGATTAAGTTAAATTTTTTGTACAACCCCAAATTTTTGTATTAAAATTATCTTTTTAATTTTTAAAAAAATACAATCTTGTTTTTTTCTTAAAAAAGCAATGCCTAATATTGTACACCACCCTCCCAAAAACTCGTCCGTTGGGTTGTCTTGCCCAGCGTTTTTTTCCTAGAAACTTTTAAAGGAAAGGGCTTTCATTTCCCAAGCAACCGCATTGATTACAAATTTGGGTCTTGGAAATGTCTTTTTTTTGACTCCAGGTTTTTTATTTTTTTGACACCCTCATTTTTTTTAAAATGCCCTGTTTTTATTTTTTAAAAAAAAAATTTAAATTAAGTTCTTAAAAAAAATTTTTCCCTTAAAATGGTCAAAGTGCCATTTTTTGGCGGGTTTGGCGTTTCAGTTGTCTTTTTCCCGCATTTATGGTTCAGATTTTTTTTGTTTCTTTTGTTTCTGTTTCCCTTAAAATTTATTTTAAAAACCGCAAAAACTGCCCCCAACAGCCGAAGGCCCCAAAAATGGCAACAGTTTTAAGTTCAATTTTTTCCCTTAAGGCTTTGGGGGGCCCCCGTATAAAATGGAGTTTTTTTTAGCCGGCATTGAATTTAACTTTTATGGTGGCGTTGGGGGGGGTTATGTTTTTTTTGATGGGGGTATATTCTGTAACATTAATTTTTTTTGTCTGTTTCCCCTCTGCTAAAATTTTTTTTTTTTCAAAAAACGCCCAGGTTTTTAAATGGTTACTTTCTCCACCTGATTTTAATTTTTTTCTGGGTTCCGCTGATTTCTGGCTTGGGGTTTCTTTTTCCACCTGATTTGGTTCTGGATTTTCCAGCTCGTTCTTTTTTAAAGGGAAAAAAAAACTATATGATTAAAAGAAAATTTTTCCCCGTTTATTTGGGGATAACAATGTTCCAAATTATGAAGTATTATCACACCTAAAATCTTAATGACTTTTTTAAAACTGGATCTTGCTTAAATCAACGTAAATCTTTTTTTCAGTTTTAATTGGGGGCAAAAACTACTGGGCTAGTTTGTTTTACAAAAATAAAAAACCGTTTGCCCCAAAAGCCCTTTTTACCCTTCTAACCCCCGGGTGCGTTTATACCTGTTTTTATACTTTAAAAATTCTTTGGGGAAAAATCTTTGAAACGTTTAAAAAGCTGAAATTTTGGGTTCCAGGGCCGTTTTGTTTTCCCCCTTTCTGCCAAAGAATACAGCTTTCCCTTTTTTGGGGATAATTTTTTTGAACATCAAATTGGTATTCATAAGGGTTTTGGGAAAGGGTTTTGGCTGCCTTTTGCTGAAAGGGGATAAACCAGTTCATGTTTTTTTAAAAAAAAATTATTTTTTTTTTTATTTAAAAAGAGCCCCCCGAAAAAAAAAGATTTCTAACCTTGTATACCATTCGCTGTTATTGGGGGATAATTTTAGGTTTCCCCCAAAGCTTGGTAAAACCTTTTTAAGAATTTTAAAACCCGGAAACTTGGGGAAACTAACTTTTAGGATTTTAGCAAAACTGATTGCTACATGGGAGCTTTGGTTGGGCCCCGAAAGTTTTTTTGTTAAGGGAGGAATAATTCCAGACAAATAAATTTAAAAAAAAATACATTTATAAAAAAAGGCTTCACCAAGCAATAATGATAGGCGGGGGCGTGGGAATTTCCTTGCTTTTTGCGGCAGTTTAATTTTTCATTTTGAAACTGGGGAAAGAGGCCCAGAGAAAAAGACATAAAAAAAGGGGGTGGGGGAAATAGCACTGCACAAGAGCCTATGAAAGGCAGAGACTTTGGGGCAAAAAAGGGGGGCACCCAGGGGCTGATTTTTTTTTTTTTTTTTTTAAAAATTTTTTTTTTTTTAAAAAGCAATTTTTTTTTTTTTTAAAAATTTTTTTTTTCCCCCTTTTTTTTTTTTTTTTATTTTTTTTTTTCTTTAAAAAAAAATTTTTTTTTTTAAAAATTTTTTTTTTTTTTGGGGTTTTTTTTTTTTTTTTTTTTTTTTTTTTTTTTTTTTTGTTTTTTTTTTTTTTAAGGTTTTGGAATGGGCGGGGTTTGTTTAAAATTTGTTTGCGCATAAAAAAACTGTAAAAAATGAACCCCCCCAAAATTTTATTTTTAAAACAAAAACCAAACAAAAAAGGGATTTTTTTTTTGGAAAAGGGGAATCAAAACCCAAAAAAACAATACAAAACTAACCAACCGGCCCGGGAAATCAGTGAACCCAAAAAGCAAGGGGGTTAAACAAACCCAAACAATTTTTTGGGAAATTTATTTTTCCTGCCCCAAAACGAATACAAGACCACCTTTTTTTAAAACAACTCCAAAAGACCCCATCAAAAGGGTCTTTTTATATTTACCCCTGATTGGATTTGGGCGAAAAAAAATTTTAAATACCACCCATTTATTTACATGGCTTAAAAATACAAAGATTCGGAAAACCATTTTTTCCAAAGAGTTTTTTTTTGCTGTTGCTGGCCTATACAACTAATTAAAAAAACGAGGGCCCCTAACTTTTTCCCCCATGATTTAAATTGCGATGGAAAAAAATTTTAAAGGCCAAGTGAATTTAATTATTGTTAAAACACAGGTTACATTTAAAAAGGGATTACCGGGGGTTTTACAGAAACACAGGCCCTTTTGGGTTTAAAAAATTTAAAAAACCGTTAAGCCGAAAGGGCTTTTTTCCTACCAGTATCACAGAGAGCTTATTGCAATTTTCCCCAACACAGTTTTGGGGTTTGAAGCGCCCTCAGTTTTGCGCGCAAAGGAAAAATGAAGAATTTAAAGGGCTAAAGCCAGTACAAACAACAAAGAAAAAAAATTAAAAAGTTTCGAAGGGATTTTTCAAACCCCCAAACTATTAAACCCTTTGGGGGTTTTTAAAGAAAGGACCTTTTTACCCGGGGGGAAACAGAAAGGGGGCACCGTTTAGGGGAAAAGGGTCCCGTTTGGAGTGTTTCCCCCTTTTAAAAAAAAAGAATTGTAAAGATGAATCCCCCCCGTTATTAAATTTTCGAGAAACTGCACAACAAAAAAAACCGCTCCCCAAAGATCTTTTGTTAAAAAAAGGGCCCGCAGATAATTCCCCCCAAGGCCCCAGTTTTCCCCTTTTTTAATTTAAAGGGTTTTCCAGTTCCCAAATTTTTATATGAAAACTCTGGAAAACAAAACCCGTTTTGTGTTTCTTCTTTCTAATGCTTCTTTGTTACAATGTTGTGTTTATCTCATGTTGATTTTGATCGCAGTTTTAAATTTGTCATGATTAAAATTTTATTGCCAAAAATGCCTTTTTAGTTGGGCATTTGAAAAGTTTTTAAAGCACAAAGTTTCGAAAATATTCCCCCTTTTCTTTTTTAAAGATTTTCTCATGGCTCGAAATACTGACATTTTTTTCCTTTAAACCAACAAAATCCCTTTTTCAACCCTTTCCCGATAATTTTATCCCTTTATCTTTCCCCAAAAAACCCTTTGTTTGTAAAATTTAATGCAAAGGCGAAAACTTTTTGGGGAATTTTGGATTTTTTTCATACCATCCCCTTTACCTTTTGCTACGTCTATTTCCATGTCTTTATAGTTCTTTAGTAGGGAAAATTTTTTTTAAAAAAACTAAACTTATCTGTGTAAAAATCTTGGGGTCCCGGTACGAGGGCTTAAAGAAATTTTAAAAAGAAATCTAAAAATCAAAAGCCCTTTTTTAATTCTAAAACTTTTAAAAAAAAAAATATCAGGGTTTGGGCTTTAAATTTGCTTTCTTTTTTTTTTTTTCATTATGCCAAAAAGTGACTGAAATCTTCTGAAATTTCCCGTTTTTTAGGTTTTGGGAAATCCCCTTAATTTTCTTCAATTTTCCTGGGGGACCAATCTGACCCTTTTTTTCGCTTGTCGGATTTCCATAGTCTTTCCCAAACGCTGTTTTTTCATTTAAATTGAAAAAGTCTTTTTCTGAAGCATCTGGGGGGTTTAGTTCGAGATCAGTGTTCTTCATGATGTAAGGTTTTATGAATGGTTTTTGACAAAAGCAAATTTTGCGAAGAACAGCTTTAACTTTAAAAAAAATGTTTAAAAAAATTGTAAAAAGCTTAAAGACAACCTTTATTTTTTTGCCCCGAAGATTAGCACAATTTTAAAAGGGGCTCCTTTGGGGCCATCTTTAGACTTTCTGGGTGCTAAAGGGTAGTCATTAAAAGGAGGCATTGGAGTTCCCGGGGGGAATTAAAAATTTTAATTTAACTTCTAGAATGAAACCCCCGCTGCGATCAGGGGGGGTTTAAAAATTTTTCAACCACTTTTAAATCCCCTTTTTTTTTTGTTCGGAAACGCCGCCTGGGTACATTTTAAAGTTGCGGAATTTTAAGCGATTGCGCCCCTTGCCCCCCTTCCCGATTGTTTTTCCCTCTAAAACATTAAAAGTTAGAAACCCTTTTTCCCCGGATCATAATCGTCCCCAAAAAATTTTTGTTTTTCTTTTCCCGTAATGATGGACGCCAATATTTTTCCTCCCGCAATCCGTTTTTAATTTATCTGCTTTTGGAAATCCCACAAATTCAATTTACTCCAGTTTAAAATTTAAGAAAGCGTCCCAACCTCCCCGGGGGGGGAAAAGTAATCGCGGGGTCCGGCTAATTTAAAGTTTTTAAAGCCGGGCTTTCTTTAATTTTCAAAGGGTCGTTCCCCCCCCAAAAAAAATACATCTGCCATCAAGTATTTGTCTGAAGGGCCTCCCAATCGTTTTTCACTCTAACTTTTTGGGCCCCGCCCTCTTGAGGGATGCTGGTTAAACTGAATCCCCTGATGTCCCTTTTTCCCTAAGACTTGAAAGAACGCGCCTTTAGGGGGAAGTGTCTCTTTGGGCAAACCTTTCCCAATGTTCATGTATTCTTTTGGGGGGAAAACCCCTTTCTAACAAGATGGAGTCAAAATATTTTTCCGTTAAAAAGGGGAGGGCTTTTTAAGGGGAAAAAGCAAATGACTGAATGATCCCCCCATGGTTGTTTGAGTCCCTAAAAAAAACTGTTATTTAGAATTTTAAAAAACAGGGCTTTTCTGATGAAGTCAATTTCATGCTACCCTTTAAGGCGGTTTTGGGGACTGTTTCAATATAATTTAGAGTCGTAACCTCGCAAGTTATGAAAGAAGAGGGGAGGTTTAAAAGTCCTTAGGGTCAAACTTTTGTTGAAGATTGATTTTAAATGGGGGCTGCTCCTCAAAAAAAATTTCCCCTAATTTTAACATTTGGTTCCCCTTTCTGTCGGATTGGCTTCCCTCTTATGGGAGGCCTAAACCGCAAAATTTCCCAAAAAAGTTTGGGGTAAGGGCATACGTTGTTGGTCTTCCCGGGGGTCATCTTTATTTAAAATAAATTAGATTATTAGAACAAACATTACGCACTTTCCGGGATCGTTTTTTGAATGGGTTTTTTGGGGAGGGATTTGGGCCTCTATATAATTCTGGGGGTTTAAAGAGCGCCATCCGAACCCAACAATAATGAAGGCAAATGAAAAAAAATCTGTTTATTTTCCTTAAAACGTTTTTTGAAGTTTTGTGGGTGTGGCCCCTTCTTTAAAGGGAAAAATAACGATCAAGTCCCGGTAAAAATAACGTAGGGAATTTTGCAAAAAGTTTCCAGTTTTTAAAACAAAATTTTATTTCCCGGTGGGGGGTAGGGAAGTTCTGTATTACAGTCAAAAATTTTTCCCATTAAAAATGTTTCTTTTTTTTTGCTTTTCGGGGTTGAACAGTTTGGGAAATTTTTGTTTAAACATTTTCTGAGAATTTTGTTTTTCCCAATTTTGAAGTATGGGCCCAATAATCTACTCATTGGCTTTCAAAAGGTAATGCGGCCCCCCTGGTGGAAAACATCAGCAGTAAATTTTTCCCTGATTTTTGTCGGCCCCGCCAAACGTTGGGCTGGTTTTTGGCCAATTTTTTTTTGGCACCAAAATCGGTTTTCCCCATCCCCTGGGTAACTTTTAAAATTTGGGTTTTGGGTTTTGTTCTTCAAACTGTTTAATTTGGTCTACGCTAACAGGGGAAAAGGGGCACCCCACTTAAAATTTAAAACATTTATGTAAGGGCGGGGGTTTTGGGAAATCCTCGCGTTTTGGGGGGCGTAAAGCGCCTTGCAAGAACACAAACCCCATAAAAAAAATTTATTTCTGTATTCTTTTTGTTTTTTGAATTTTTTTTTTGCGACAAAAACTGGAGGAAATGGAAAAGTGAGACTTGCCAAAATCGGGCCATTTCTTAGACTGTTTTTTAATTTTGATCCTTAAGGGCTTGCCCCCTTTACCAACCAAGCCTTCATTTTGGCTTCTTCAAACGGCAGCGTCAAACGTGTAAGCAGTTTTGTCTTCCCCCCCGGGGGTTTTAATCTTTTTTGAGAAAGAATTTTTTTGTTTAGTGAGACCCAACTTCTAGATTTTCTTCATTTAAATTTTTTCATAGTTTTGATTTTTAAAAAAGCCCAACATTTCGTTAAATTTCGGGTTATTGTTTTTAAATTTAAATTGAGAAATTCCCTGAAAAAAACACTTGCCCTTTTTCGTTTGTTTGGGGCAATTTACTTTTTTAAAACAATTTTCATTTTTGCGCTCTTTTTCAAATTTTTTTTGCATTGCTTAAAAAAATTTTGGTTTTCCTTCCTTAAACTTAGCCAATTTTAGGTTTTATTTCTAACTCAAAATTTTTTAATTTTAATTTTAAAAAAAAAAAAATTAAACATAATTTAATTTTTCGCGGTTTTTTTGCGCTTGGACTCATAAACTTTAAAATAAAAACACCTTTTTTGGGTTGTTAATGTGAGTTTTTAGAACAAATTTTAATGTCTCCCTTTACTTTTTTTTTCCCTTCCTTTTTTTCTGCTCGGGGTCCCGGTGTTGAAAAAACTTGTCCCCGCCTTTCTGGAAAAATCAAACTTTTGTCTTTTGTAGTCATCAAAATTTGGCCTGTAAACGGGCCAAATTTTTTCTTCCCGTGTTTTTTGAGTCAGGAAACGCTTTTAAATTTTTTTTTCAGTTTAAACGAACCCAATTTTTTGCCGTTATTATTTGAAAAAATACTGTGTGCTTTTGGAGTTTAATTTTTTTTTTTTGCTAGCACACCACAGCTAATGAACCCAAACCGGGAGCCAAAAGGGCAACCTCCTTTGAGGAAAAACTGGGTGTTTCGCCTTGGGCCCCTTGTAATACCAAAACTCGTTCCCCTGATAGAGCAAATTAAATTCATTCCCCAGTTTTTAACATAGTAAAAAAATTAAAGGGGCGGAAAAACCCTTTGGTTTTGGGTTTTTCGTATTTTGAAAGGGCCGGGTCTAGTTTTTGTTGCCTTTTTGGAATTTTTTGTTAAACTGAAGTTTTTTTTGTTAGGGGTTTCTTTTTCAGGGAAAAATTGCCGCTATCTCTTCTTTTGGCGGGGCGGTAGGGACATTTTGGGTAAACCCGAACCCGACATGCTTTTTTTTAAAAAGGGAAAAAAAAATTTAGTAATTTCATCTTTTAAATCTTTTTGCCAAAATTTAGCTGGGCAAAAAATAATAAAACCCAAAAGTACATTTGCGGGTTTTAAAAAGGCTTCTTCTTCTTTTCAATTTAATTTTTTATTTTTTTCCCTAACCTTTTTTCCCCCCCTTCCATTAAACTTTATTTCCTCTGTTACCTTTGGTCCAAACCAAAAAACCGATTTTGATGTTTTAAAAAATTTTTATCAAGCCTAAAACTTGAAGGGGGATATCTTTTGACGCAAGGTTTTGCTGTTTACTTTACCCCCCCCCACCCCCAAAAAAATTTTTTATTTCCACCCCCCAAAAAGATGTTTAAAGGGCCAAGTCGCGGGATAATTTGGTTAGGGGCCCATCAATCCGGAAAATTGTAATTCGTTTTTTTTTTGATTAAAAACTTTCAATTGTCTTGCGAAAGGTTTTTCACTTCCCCACGGGAATAAAATACCTTAAGGGGATTTTTCTGCGCACTAAGATTAAAATTCCATTTGGTTTGCCCTGCCTTTTTGGATATGTTGAATGGGTTTGGGGCCCGGCTTTGTAATATATTATAATGATCATATTGGCGCCCAAACGCATGCTAAATTAGAGTTGGTAACAACAAACAACTCAAAAGGATGTTTAGAAATTGGGTGTACTTTTGGGTTCGGTGTCTTATTGTTTTGATAAACCCTTTGTTTGTCATTAAAAGTTAGTTCGTTGAAAAACTTTTTTTTTAAAAAACCCCTTGAAGGTATGGGGGGTTCGCTTTTTAAAAAACTCAAATTTTTAGGGGGGAAAAAAAAAGCGATTTTCCCAAACCAAAAACTTACGTAAAGCCTTTTTGCTGCCTTTTTACCTGAGGGGATTTTAGCGGGCCTTATTCTTTTTTTTTAGGCTTTTCTTAACCCTTTTTCCCTTTAAACGCAAGATCTTTCCCTTTTATTCGCGGTTTGCCATAGATCAGAATAGGTTAAAAATAAATTTTGCCTTTTTTAAAGAAAAATACTTTTTTTCCCCCCCAAGGTTTTTTAAAGAAATTTTTTTAAAAAATTTCCCGCCCCGATTCTGAACAACTGTTTGGTTGGGTCTGGTTTTTTTGGGAAACGGTTCAAAATTTTTAAGAAACCTTTCAGACCCCCCCCACAATCAAAACATTTCCCCCCTAAGTCTGGAAAAACTGACAGTAAGAAAATTTTATTGCATCACAAGGTAGATGGATTAAATTTGGGGCAGTAATATTCCCTTTATTTCCCTCACGCCAAGGGGTTTTTTTAGCTTTCTATGCGGGCCAAAAATCTGCCATATTTATTGGGCATTTTTTAAAAAACAAAAAAAAAAAAGTTAAAATTTTTTAAAAAAAATGGCCCCGGGGTTTGAAGGTTAAAAATTTTGAGTTTTTGATCGTGAGACACAGATTTAAATGACTCCCTTTTAACGGGATCCTTCAAATTCTCTTTAATTGGGAGCGTGAATTAACAGGGAAAAACGGGCGGGGCCTTTTACCAAAAAATTTAGGTCAAGAACCCCCCGAATTTTAGACCCAAATTTTTTTTAAATTTGAAGATGGTTTAATTTTTTTTGGAAAGGGGGATCAAGGGCAACTTGGGTTTGGCTTACAACTAAACCAGAACCCTTTAAAATTTTTTTGCCAAGAGTACAATTATACAAAACTCCCTTTTGGAAAAATCAAAATCGCCTTTGGTTTTTTGTTTGAAACCCAAAAAAAGGGGGGGGCCCGTTTCTAAACTTCCAAAAAAAAAACTGCAGGAACTCCCCAAAAGCTAAAAAAAATACAAAAAATGGAACTTGAAGAATTTTAAAACAATCACGGGAAAAATAAATGCAATAGAACAGAAACCAGTTTTTCAGAAGAAAATCCCCTTAAAACCAAAATTTTTGATTTCCCCATTGGGCCCCCCCCTTCTGAAATAACGGCCCTTGCATGCTTTAAGAAAAATTAAAAGGCGAATTAAAAACAATTTGCAAAACTAGGGGTTTTAAAATGATGAGGGTTTTAAAAAAAGAAAAAGAAAACTCCGTTGGGCTGAAAGACGGAAATTAAAGGGGCATTAAAATTAAAGAAAGAATAGCCCCAAAAACTAAAAGATCCCTTTAAAAAGAAGAACACAAGAATTAAAGTGCTGTTTTAAATAACCGAAAACAAAACTCAAATTTTGGGGAATTTAAAAGAAAAATATCCCAAAAAATTTTATTAAAAATAAAGACACTAGCAGAACGAAAACAACACTTTTTTTGAGAGCAAGGGGTCACATTATTAAATGCGTTTTAAAACCCCTTTGGTTTTTCAATTTTAAATTCCCTATTTATGGCTAATTTCAGGAAACGGGGAGGTCAAAGTTAGTGCCTCCGCGCCCTAAACCCCCACCTGATAAATCAAGGGAAAAAAAAAAGCCCATTTTATCTTGCTAATTTAAAAAAAAAATAGCCGTAAAGCCCATAGCCTTTAACCCCCATATTAAAGGGGGTATTTTTCAGCTTTGGGTTTTGCTACTGCAAGCCCAAAATAGTTGGCCCTTTAAAAGGGCCCAGCAAATTAAAGGGAAATTGTTCTCTTAATTTTTTCCCGGTTTAAAAAATTTTTTTAAAATAAAGAAACCCAATTTAACCCAGGCCAGTTAAACCAAAAACCCAAACGCTTTTCTTTTAAAATTTATGGCACGGGGAACGGGGCCGCGAGCTTTGCTGAGGCTTCAATTTACTTTGGGGGGGGTTTTGGGCTTCGGGAAAATTAAAAGGGCTTAAAACTTGGGGTTTTTTTGTTTTCTGCTTTTAATTTTTACTGGCCCCTAATTTTTGTCGTTTTTTCCCCCCTTTTGGTTTATTGCCGCTTAAGAATTTCATTATTATTGTTTTTATTATTTTCCCACCTTGGGGTTGAGGTAGAAGGCAGCAGTATAAACCCGTGCCAACAAACAAATTTTTACTTTCGGAATTTTTGCGTAATTTTTAAAAAAATTTTGGTATCTTTTAAAACTTTTAAGGGAAATCAAAATGTAGAAAAAATTTGGGGCCCTCTTAAAATTTTTCTAAGTAATTTTTTTTTGTTCTTTAAAACCTTTTAAAAGGAAACAGGGTTTTGCTTTACTTGCCCCGTGCTTGCCCCCTAGCCCAAAACCAAAAGTAATACGAATAGAGGCTTTATTCGTTTTAAACCCCCCCCCGGTTTGGCCCTTAGGGGTGTCAAAAAATGTTGTCCCCGCTTTTTTTGCTCGGGCCCATAGACCCCATTTGAAAAGGTTGCGCTTGGAAAAGAAAGATGTGTAAAAGGGGGGAAATTCCGTTTTAAATTTTAAACTTTTTTTGCATGCCCCCAAAAAAAGGGGTCCTATACCAGGGTTAAGGAAACCAAATTTTGGGTTTAAATCCGTCTTTTTGGGTTTAAAATTTTAATTCGTTCAGATCCTTTCAAAAAACCTTCCGGCTATTTGGTTGTGAATTTGGGTTAAACGGTTTGTCATTTGGCAATGGCGCCCAGTTCAGTCCAAAAAACGTCCCAAAGGGGGTAATAGAAATTTAAATCTGTACAAAGACCTCACCAAGGAAACAGGATTTTTTTAAAAGGGTCAGCCCTACGCCTCCCAACCCCGTTTAAGCACAAAAAAACGGGAAAGTTTAACTGGTTTTTTGGGAAAAAAAGCTTTGGATGAATAAAACCCCGCTTTCGCATGTAGTCTTTTTTAAAAGGGGGGGAAGATATTGTTTAATGGAGTACAACCTTTTTATGAAAAGCGGCAGCCCGGGTCCCAGAAAAGTCGAGGGGGTCCCCGTTTTTTTATTTTTTTGGATTGTAGGGGCGGCCCCAAAAGAATATTTTGCATCGTATTTTTGAAATGCACTCATTTTTTAAATTTTTTTTAAAAAATGTTTGTTTAAAAATAACAACCCCAAAACCCCCCCTTCGTTTTTAGAAAATCTGTTTAGAACGATTGCAGAAACCCAAATTTGGCGCCACCCGAAAAAATTCTACAAAGTCGTTATGGTTTTAAAAAAGAAAGCAAGGGATAAAAAAAGATTTAAAAAAATTTCCCCAAAGGGGTTTTAAAATTAGCCAGTTAACAAAACCCGATGGTTATTTGGGGTTTTCTCACTAAAAAAAGCCCTTTAGGGAACTTTTACCCTTACTTAAAAATTTAAAAATGGGAAAATTTTAAAAACAAATTTAAAATTTTAAACCTGGGGAAGCAAATTAATTTTTTTATTTAAAAAGCTAGCTAAAATGTTAGGGTTGCAAAGACAAACCCAAAAAAGAATTTAGAGTTGTGCCAGAAAAAAACTTCTTATGGGGAGAAAAAACCGCTCGGGTCTTCTTTTTCTTTATTACTCATATTCAAATTTGGGTGAGCTAAGCAATGAAAAACTTATAAGTTTGGGAAAGGCCTTCAACTGTTTTAAGAGCTCTTCCCTCCGGGGAAAAAGGGAAAATTTTTCGATTATTTAAATTATACAATTCCCTAATTTACGTTTTTTAAAAAATTTTGTTTGGGAAGGGTTTTGGGTCTTTTTTTAAAAAAATCAAAGACAAAACGGGGAAAAACCGTGAAAGGGGATAACCCGCACTTGTTTTTGGAAAAAAAATTTAAAACTTTTAAAAAATAAAGTCGCGTGGGCCAGAAAAAATCAGGATTAAAATTAGCGGCCTTTAAAATGGTTTTAACCTTGAAATTTAAAAAACCTTTCAGATGTTTCCCGGGCTTTGAACAGAATTTTGAGAAAGGCACTTTGTATGGTTTTGAGTACCCTAAAGATGGTTTATTATTAAAAGCCCAAAAAAGGGTTTACGACAACAAAAATTTACCCAAAAGAGAAAAAAAGCAAACTAGAGGGCCCAAAAAATGGTTTGGGCCCGTAAGAAAATTTTTAAAAATTCGAAAACCTGACCCAAAAGGGGACTTAGAACCATTTTTTGGAAAGGGAAATAAAATTTTTTAATTCAAAAGCCCATTTAAAAAATTTTTAAGGGCCCTTAAAAAAATTTCAGAAAAGAAATTTAAACCCCGGGGCCCCTTTTCTGTAAGTCTTATGCCCACGGGCAATATCGGAAAAAAATTGAAATAAAAAGGGGGTTTTGGGAAAAAACAGTACAACCTCCAAAAGAAAAGAAACAGTTTTTAAAAAAAAACTTCTAACAAAATTACAGGTTTTTTCCAACCGAAAATTTTGGGACAAAATTTTACAAAGATATTTGAAAAATTTTTGTCTTTAAAGATGTGGTAGGGAAAGGGGTTGTGGGCGTTAGTTTATTCCCTTAAAAAGGAAAAATTTTATTAGCTGGCAAAATTAGACCCTTTAAACCCTTTAAATTGTTTTTCGGCGTTCTTCCCAATGGTTTTTTAAGGGTTTTTTATCAAAACAACAAGAAAAAAAATCAAGTTGACTTTAAAAAAGGGAAAAACTCTTACCCGAAACTTAAATTTGGGTTAAAATTTCCCTTTTTGGTCTTGTAGGGTTTTATTATACAAAAAAGTTTTAAAAAGAGGACAAAGATAAAAATTAAAAATGGATTAGATTTAAAATTTTGCAATTAAAAACCTTGGGACATTTAAAAATTTTTGACAAAAATCCCCATTTTCTCAAATTATTTGTGGGCGATGGTTGGGGAAAAACAATTTTTTATCCTCGACCCGTTTTTAAACAGTTTATCGTTTTTTAAATTTTTTAAACATAATTTTGGTTTTTCTGTCCCAAAACTTAAAATGGAACAAAGCAAATCATGAAAAAAAAGGTTTTTTGGGCGTTTAATTTTACATTTTATTTAGTTGAACCTAAACAATAAAAGGTGAGTGTTTAGAGGGGGGTTTTATTAGCTGTTTGGGAAGGGAAACCCGAAAACTATTTATTTTTAGTTTAAGTTCGGGGGGAAAGAGACATAGTTTAAAAAAAAGAAAAAACTTTTTCGAAAAATAGCTTTTAGCGGAAAAACATGGGTGGGTTAATGTGTTGGGGTTTTTTGCCAGAAAAATAACCGGTTTTAAAAGACTTTTTTGAGAACAGTTAAAGACTGTGTTTTTTTTCACATGAAAGGACAGAGATCATTTTTAAGAAAGTTTGCGCCCAAAATTTTGTTATTGAAAATGAAACCCGGAAAAAAAGGATTTTTAAAAAAAACTGAAAACTGAAAAAATTTAGTTAAAATTTGTATTGAAAACGGTTAAAACCCCACACGTATAAATTTTTTTTTTAGGTCGTTTTTTTTGGTTTTTTGTCAGAGAACAGGAATAGGCGGCTTTAGGCCACTTTCGCCCAAAAAACGTGGTGGAGTAGCCTGAGTATAATCCGGGGTTTTTTAAAGTTTTCCCCCCCTCTTTCTGCCCACGTGACAAAAGACACTTTCGGGAAGCTTTGCGGGAAAAATCCCCTTAAACCCCCTTAAAAACCCTTTTCCCCGTCGAATTCTTTGAAAAAAAAAATTGCTTGTATTTTTGGCCCAAAATTTTAAAAAAAATGGGGCCCTTTTTTGTGTGTGGGGGTGTGTGTGGTGTGTTTTGTGTGTGGTGTTTTGGGGTGTTTTGTTTTTGTTTTTTGTGTTTTGTGTTTTGTGTGTTTTGTGGTGTTTTTGTGTTTTGTGGTGTGTGCGTTCGTGGTGGTGGGGGTGCGGGTGGGGTGCGTGTGCGTGTGTGTGGTTGTGTTTTGTGTTGTGTTTTGTGTAAGCTTCCCGTCCCTCCTAGCTTTTGGGTTTTAAAAACTATAGTTACTTTGGGCAAATAAAAACCCAAAAAAGTTTATAGTTTTGAAAAGGAAAACAATAAAAATCAGTTAATGATAACTTTCCCCCTTGATTCCCCCGTTTGAAAGCATGGACGGAGGGTGCTGAAACCCAAAAAAAAAACATTTTGGAATGCAGCAAGATAATTATGTGCCCTTTTTTAGAGGAAGAAATAAGTTGTAAGTAATGCCAGAAAAAAGGAATTTGTCTTAAATTTCCCAAAGGAAAGCCCCGGAAAAACGTCTGGGGTGGAGAGTTTTTAGGTTTTTGGGGTTTTTCCCGGAAAACCCAAAAAAAATTTACTTTGTTCATTTGGGAAAAAAAAAAGTTAAAAGTGGTTACCGGATTTGGAAAAAATTTTTTCCCTTTTTCTTTTTTCATTCACAATTTTAAAAAAATTTACATACTTACAGCATCACGTATTTGTTAGTTTTTAAATTTCTTTGAGGTTTGCTTCAAATACAAAAAAACAAAAAATGACAGATTTTGCATCGTCCCCTATGTCCTACCCGTCCCTTTTTTGGCGACTGCATGTCGGAGTGAATGGGCATGGCCGGGGACGTTAAAAGAAGCCTTTATCCCACGGTTAAACGTCCTCGTGACCATCGCACAACCCGCGTGAAGGGGGAAAGCGCTGTTTGGGCCCGCCAAAAAAGAAAATATAACCCGGGGGGGACCGTTGCCAGCCCTCCCCCCCAAGGGGCCAAGTTGGTAACTCCATTAAAATCTGTGACGTCTTTGCTTTAACCCCGCAAGGGGTTTCCTTTCACAGGCAAAAAAAACAAGGTCCGTGTTGGCCTGGGCAGTGAGTGAAAGACACAGGGAGGGGGATGGAGGGTTTTGGGAAAAACTTGGGGGTTCCCCCAAGTCTTGGAGCATCGTTTGTGGAAATCCCCTTCAAGAAACCCTTTGGGGTTTTTGAAAGGTTTTGTTTTCTAATGGAAATCCCCTTTGGTTTTACTTTGGGGCCTTTTTTAGGGGGTTTCCTTTTTTTGATGGGGAGGGCCCGTCCCCATCCAAAAATTTCCTGTGGTGTTTTTTCGGAATTCTGTTTACCCCACAAAAAGTCCCTCGAAAGGCCATGGTGCCACAGAAGGGGAAAAAGTGCCCTTGGAGGAAAAAAAACCCGGTTTAAGAAAATGTAAATTTTGGGAAACTTGTTATAATTCAAAATTATGCAAATTAAAAGTCTTTTTTAGACTCAAAATTTGCATATTGTTAAAAAAAACGGGCGGACAAAGGGTTTCCAATGCAAAAAATATCCCAAATTTCTTTCCCCTTCTCTCTCTTTCCCTTCCTCTCCCTCTCTCTCTCTCTCCAAACCTCTCTCCCCCCTTCTCTCTCCTCGGGCTGTCCCTTTAAAAAAAATAGATTTATTGAACTCGTGGGTTTACACCCACAAAAATAAACGGGGAACTGTTCAAGGATTTTTCCAGGACGTAAAAAAACCACTGTCACGAGAACGCCAAAGGAAAACAAAAAATCTTTAAGATAAAAAAGATAAACCCTTTTTCTGCAATCAGAAGGAAGGGGGAGAGTTTAGAACCCTTGGGGAAAAGAAACTCTTAACCTCTAGCTTGAAATCCCAAACCCATCTGTACTCCAACCAAAAGAGCAAAAGAACCCCTCTTTTATCGTTCAGTCTTCAAAGGGGAGCAAATTTGGGCCCCTGCAGCAAAATGGGTTGGTCTAACCCCTAAAACGGCCCCGGAACCCCTAATGAATTTTTAAAATGAAACTTTTTTTTTAATTCAAACCCTTTTTCTTTAAAAAAATCATTTAACCCTTTTTGCGATGTTTAAAAAAAAAGTTTGGGGGAAGGAAAAAAAAAACAAACCCCAAAAAAAAAAAACAAACAAAAAAACAAAAAAACACAAAAAAAAAAAAAACAAAAAAATTACCCCCCTACCCCCCAAGAACAAATTCCCAAATTTTTCCCAGCCCCCCTTCCCCCTTTACACCCATTCCCCCTTTTACAAATTTTTAAAACATGCCATCCCCCCTTTTTCTCTCCCTTCTGTTTTCGCAAAACAAACATAAAAGATTTCAAATCTATGCCATCTTTACCTCTCAAACCCCCCCCCCCCTCCCCCTCCCACCTTTTTCTCCCCTTTTTAAACGGCATTTGTATCACAGTTTGTGACTGCGTCGACCGTTTCCCCTCCGTACCTCTCTCTTTCATCCCCTCCCTTGGGACCGAAAAATTTTGTCAGTTTCCCCGTCCCTTTGCTCGCCTCGCTCCCTCTGATCCCCCCTTTTCTTGAGATTGTTCAATTGTATCTTTTTGCTTAATTTTCGAAAGAAGCCAAACCCCCCCCCCCTCCTCCCACCCACCACCCTACCCTCCCCCCTTCTCCCCCTCCCCCCCCACCTAAAATCACCCACAAACGGACAGCCACAAGAAAGGGTTTTTAAAGGTGATGCAATTTGTTGGGCGCCATAGTACGGGGTGTAAGTTAAAGCCCAAATTTTGTTGACAGCCAAAAGTGGGGGTTGGGGAATGATGCCCAAATTTTGGGTTTACCGCCATTCCTTTCGGATGTGAAAAGATGCCCAAATTTTTGTTGACAGCCCTACGGGGCGGCCCTGGGGGTGATTTCAATTCTGTTGACAGCCAAACGTGCGGGGATGTGAATGATGCAGTTCGTTGACATCCATACGTGCGGGACCCGGGAAAGATGCAATTTTTTTGACACCCCTTTCGGGGCGACACGTGAAAGATTCAATTCTGTTTACAGCCATTCTGCGACATGTGAAAGTTTCAATTCTGTTGAAAGCCAAACGTGCAGCAAGTGAATGATGCAAATTTTGTTTTAAACAAAAAGGCCCTTTTGGCCCAAATTTCATGCACATTCCACAAATTTTTTAAAAAAGTCACCCTTTGCAGTTGCAGGGGGGGGACAACCCCCCCCCCCCCTTTTTTTTTGTCTTTTGTGACACAAAGCCAACCAAAAGGAACGGAAATAGGTCAAGGCCCAATTTAAGAGAAACTACCTTTCAAAAATTTTTAATCTAAAAATTTTTTAAATTTTTGGAAAAACAAAAAGGGACAGTGTAACCCTTTTCACATGCTTTTTGACATTTATCAAAATGAAGAATTAGAAAACTTTTGCAATTTGTTGTTGCCACCAGTTTGGGAAAAACTATTTTCCCCTTAATTTGGTTTTAAAAATTTTTTTTTTTTTAAAAAATCAAAACCCCTAAATTTTTTTGGGAAAATTTTGGACTTTTGCCAGAAAGCAATTCTTTTCTGTTTTAAAACGAAAAAAATTTAAATTTCAGAAGCAGTATGCCGGGACTTTTTTGAAAACGTAAGTTTTATTTTAAATACCGGGATTTTAAAATTTTTTTTGGGGGCTTGGGTTCAACTTTGGGCAAAGTGTTTCTAAGTTAAATTTTTAATTTAAAAACATTAAAGGGAAAAATGAAAAGTTAATTTGGGCAAACATTTTTTCACATTTTTATTTCTGCCCCCTAACCTTTTTTAAACCCCCACTTTTAAAAAGGACAGAAGTGGTTCGATAATCAGGGAAAAAATATTCATGCATTTTTAAAACCTTTTTTGCTGAGATTTCACGATTCCCCGGGAAAGGGAAAAAGGGGGAAATGTGTGAACTCAAAAAGCCAGCTCTCAACTACTTAACTACAAAAACCCGGCCCATTTGTTACAAACTAGGCCCTTTCTACCCCGGGGATTTCCTGATAGTTTACCACACACCACAGGCCAGCCCTTAAGCAGCAGGTTTTCCATAGAAGCGGATTTTGTCTCCAGCCACAAAAGAGAAAATTTAACCCCTCCTCTTTTGGGCAACAGGGAAAAACTGATATTCCAGGGGATTTTAAAAATCCCCCAGAACTCCCCCCCTCACTAAATGAGGGAACCGTGAGGGGGAAACAAAAACCCGTTTGAAAAAAACTGATTTTTTTTTTTGTGAAAATAGTTTAAAAAGTTCAAACCCTTTTTGTAAAAAAGTAAAGTCGTGTTTGAAGGGGCCTTAAATAGTGTCATTTCTTTGGTTTTTCAATCCCCTATGGAATGTTTGAATTCTCTCCCACTTCTGTCTCTTTGGAAAATACAAGTTCTTTTTTGAGTACAAGCCTAAAAACAACATGAAATTTCAATGATTTGTACCGGGAAGGTTTTTTCCCCTTTAATCACTTTAAAAGAGGGGGGGAAGGGAAAAAATTTTTAACCCTTAAAACTTCACGAAAATAGTCCCCATCCCTTTCCCCAGAGGGCACTCTGGGCCGACCCCCCCAAAAACCCCCACAAAGGTTTATTAAAAAAAAGAATTTTAAAAATTGAAATTTGGTTTAAATCAACGAATTTAATCTAAAAAGTGCCGCCCGGGGGAAAAAAGGCCCGGGTTTTTATTTAAGGAAAGGGGTAGGCTTTTCTGGCTTTTTAAAAACCCACATGCGTATCCTCAAGGGCCCAAAAAGGAAAAAATAGAGGCTGTGGGGCTTTTTTAAAAAAAAAAATAAAAAAGCCCCAAGCCCCATCCTGGTCCAAATTCCGGAAAAGTGAGTTTTTTTTATTTTTGACATTTTTTTCTATCTTTGTCTGAAGCTAACGACCAATATTTTTGTGATCTTAAAAATTTTTTTAGGTTGGGGTTGTTTTTGAGTGTCAAGGCACGATTTATGGCGGTTTTGCACTTTTGCTGTGTCTTGCCAGAGGGGATTTTTTTTTTAAATTCCCTTTCCCTGAGTATTACTCCAAAGGGGGAAAGCTGAAAAAATTTGAAAAAGGGGATATGCCACAGATCGGGGTATGGCTTTGGTTTTCCCCCCCCAAACTGTACGGGTTTCTCTCCGTCCCCGTTGTTGGTTGGTGTGCCCGTAATCCCCCCGAGGGTTTAAAAATTTTTTTTTCCCCTAAAACCCTGTGATTCGTTGAAAGCAAACCCTATTAACTGTTTTTGCTTTAATAATTTTTTTTTTGATCGAAAAATTCAGATTTGTAATGTTGGATTGTTTTTGGGGGTGCTCTGTTCAGTTTGCTCTTCGTGTGTTTTGCTGAGTTTTACAGGGTTTTTTCATTTCGGGGTCTAAATCTTTTTTTGTATCGATGGGTTTTTATGTTTAATTTTTGGTAGACCCGGGTTTTTTAAGGGGAACTTTACTTTGTTGGGATTCTTTTATTAGGGGGGCTTTTCTGGTGGCTGTGTGTGCTCTGGTTTGGGGGGCCTGAGTTTTTTTCTCCCCCCCTTGTGGTGTGGACCTTCTTGGAGGCCAGGAACCTTTTTTTTTTTTTTACCCCAGTTTTCCCTTGTTTCCAAGCCAGTTTGGGCCTTTCCCAACCCCCTTTTACTGCTGTTTCTTCCTGGTATTCCCCCCCCCTGGGCGACTGACCGGGGTTTGCTCAACGTTCCAAAATTAGTTCCCCCTGTGCCCCCGTCCCCAGGTTGGGGGGACCAATTTTCTTCTTCGGCTTTCAAACAGTGGGATTGTGGGGATGCCTTCAACGGCCCTCCCCCAAAAATTTAGGGCAGGAAAGACTACTTTTTTAATTTTTGGGGTTTTTGTGTGTTTTTGTGGTGTGTTGTGAAAATTTTTACCCCAGCTTGCACAAAAAACACCTACCAGCGATTTAAAATACCGGTATTTCCCAAACCCATTATTTCTCCTCAGTGACCCGTGACCACGGGGGAAATTTGGGAACTTGATTCCCCTTTCCTTTTCGGTTTTTAAAAGAAGCCCGTCCCCCAAAAAAAGCTGGTGTGCAATTTTCCCGGTTTTTTGGGTGGGTTTTTTGAGTTTTCAAAAAAAACAACCAAAAAAAGGGCCACCTAAAAAGCAAAAGAAAATCATGAAAGAGCAAAACAAGCTACAGTTTCTTTGTAAAGTAGAAAATATAAAAAAGATAACCTCTTAAGACACAAGTGCTGAGGGCCAGTTCTTGGAATGAATCAGCAAGGGACTAAATTTATAATAGACTAATAAATTCCAATGATAAGTACCGAGCACCATTCCAGCAACTTACAGAGCAGCGTGATGTTGCAATGACTGCAAGAAATATTCAAATATAAACAAACTTGCTCTTATGTCTTAGATTAAAGAAATAGGGAGAGAGAGCTATCTCCCCCTATTTCTTCAATCTTAGAGACACACACACACACACACACACACACACACACACAACACACACACACACACACATACATATATATATATTATATATATATATATATAATATTATATAATATATATTATATATATTGTTTTGTTTTGTTTTTTGTTAAATATTATTAAAATGAAGTATTAAATCAACAAGCTTGTTTCGAGCCTCTTGCTCTCCTCAGGATATCCTTATTGGGCACGCTGTCGGTCTTTTATAGCGTGCGAGACCTGATTTCATTTCTGCATGTGTTGGTACTCATTTGCTGCACGTGTGGTCTGTGTTTCTTGTTGGGGTTGTTCAGGTGGAGTGCACTAACAAAGATTTCCATTTGTGCCTGCAATTGTTTACTATTCTACTTTTGCATTCAAAGTTGCTAGGTGGTATTTATATATAAAATATATAATATATATATATATATATATATATAAATTTTATATATATTTTATACATACACAAAAAAACCTAATAAATTCCAAAGATAAGTAACGAGCACCATTCCAGCAACTTACAGAGCAGCTTGGTGTTGCAATGACTGCAAAAAATATTCAATTATAAACAAAGCTTGCTCTTATGTCTTACATTGAAGAAATAGGGGGAGATAAGCATTCATATCTGCAGTGGTAGATAATTCTGCTTAACTAACAGTATGTGCTTGAGTGGGTGAATGGGGAATAATAAATGCTCTCCAACTTGAGCCTTCAGAAGCTTATAGTCTCCAGTGGGAAGGAAACTCGCTAACAATAACTCCTGTCAGATACGGAATTTTGAAACCTGATTGTTTCTTCTCGGTGACCACGGAAAGTGAACTTGACTCCTCTGCCTTTTCGGTTTTAAGAAGAATGCTTTTCCAGGAAAAGGCGGGTTTTGAAATATCGTAGTATGTTTGTTGAATTTAAAAAAAACAACAACAACCAAAGGCATATATATATATTTTTTATATATATATATATATATTTATATATATATATATAATATATATATATATAATAAAAAATATATATATAAAAATCAGAGTTAAAAAGCCACTCAGAACGCCAACAGTGTAAAACCACGTGGGGAGCGAATACCAGTCTAAAAAGGTTTTTTTAAAATGAAGAGTTTAAAACCTACAAGCTTGTTTCAAGCTAAAAACGATCTCCTCAGGGTATAATACAATTTGGGCACGCCACCGGGGTTATATATTGTGGTGTGTGGGGGTGTGAGTTCCGCGGTTGGCACGTGGCCTGCCGGTTTTTTCTTTTTTTTGGGGGGCGTTCAGGGGGGATGTGTTACGGAATGGTGCATTGACAAAATTTCCATTATGCCCGCAGTTGTTTATCATTTCTACTTTAAGTTCAGGATGCTAGTGGGGTTACATAATATCAGCCACTTTTCTGTAGTATAAGATGCATTTTTAGAAATTTGTTGTATGGTGTTGCTCTTTTTATAATTTTCCATGATAGTTGTAATCTATTTTCTTATTTTTCAGCTTCCAAATATATTTACTTAATTCTGTTTGGTTTTTATATTTTTCATTTTTGAAGGACTGTTTATGGTTTGCATATCTGGTTTTAAAATGGTTTTTCCGTGATTCCTATATAGTTTTCTTTACCACTGTCTGTTGTTACCGTAGCTTGGTACACAATATTGTTGTAGAGACATTATTATTCAGAGGGCACTGGTCTTTTTTGTGCAATTACCAGATATCCTTTCATCACCCTACTTATTCGTGTTGTTTTTGGTTTTATGGAAGAATCATTATATTTTTAAGGTTGGCATACACGAGTATGATAGCTTGACGGTATTTTTGTTGAATATTTTAGATAGTACATGTTCTTTGGGAATGATGTTTTAAGGATTCTGAGAATTCTTTCCTACCATTTTTAAAAGCAGACATGCAAACCATAAACAGTCCTTCAATATATTCCAAGGATAAGTACCGAGCACCATTCTAGCAACTTATAGAGCAGCTTGGTGTTGCAATGACTGCAAGAAATATTCAATTAAAAACAAAGCTTGCTCTTATGTCTTAGATTAAAGAAATAGGGGGAGATAAGCATACATACTGCAGTGGTAGATAATTATGCCTAACTAACAGTAATGTGCTTGAGTGGGTGAACTATATATATATATTATAATATATATAATATATATATAAATATATATATAATAGAGAAGAGAGAGAAGAGAGAGAGAGAGAGAGAGAGAGAGAGAGAGAGAGAGAATAGTAATAAGAATCAACGTTATTTTAAAAGAAGTGCTCAACCACAGTGGGAGCAACATTTGTCACATTAAAGCAAACTAAAAACAAGCTTAAAACATCAACAGGTCTTTTTCTTGCATGTGCAGTCGTCAGGATGTAGGGGGCTTGTGCTGCCAGTGTTCTATATAGCTTGCGGTTTTTTTCCACGTGATGCATGTGCTTCTCAGGTGTTTTTGATTTTGTTCACTGATAAAACGTCCATCTGTGTCTGCAATTGTTAACCATTTCTGTTCTAATATTTAAAGTTGCTAATTGTGGTTTACATAGTATAATGTATTTCTCTGTTAGGCATATATTACATCTTTTTGCAATGTAATATATATGGTGCTGCTCTTTTTAAGATTTTCCAAGATATGTTGTAGTCTGTGTTTTTATCTTTAAGTTTCCAAATGTATTTACTCAGTTCTGTTTGGTTTTTGTATATTTCTTTGTTGAATGATTGTTTATGGTTTGCATATTTAGTTTTAAAATTGATTTTCAGTGATACCTACACATGTTTCTGCTGCATTCTCTGATGTTACAGTGGCTTGGTACACAATATTGTTGTAAAGACATTTGTTGTTTAGGGGACACTGTTCTTTTTTGGTACAGTTACAAGATGTCCTTTCATCACCCTCATTTTTTCTCTGTGCTGCTTTTCATTTTATTTGCTGAATCAATGACATTTTTAAGATTCGGCATACATGAATATGATAATTTGATGTTTTTGTTGAATATCTTAAACAATTTTGTGGTCTTTTGGGAAAGATGATCTCAAGATTAAAAAAATTCTTTCCCTACGTTTGTCTTGACTCTTCATCATATGGGGATTGTACCATATAATTTTCCTTTTCCTGTTCTTTCTGTATCTGTTTGTATCATTGTCTGGGTTGAATAGTAATTCACAATTGTAGCCACTTTTATGTAACGCTTCTTGGTATTCAGCTGTAGCATTGTGAATGCTGTCTCATTACATGACAAATTAGATAGTCTTTTATTTATGCCTCTGGGTATTGTTTTCAGTATGAAAGTGGGTGATTGCTTTTGATGTTTACATAAACGGGTGTATCATTTGTTTTTTTTTGTATGGTTTATATGTATGTTGGTTGAGGTCTAACGTTATGTCTAAATAATTCACTATCTTTTTGTTTGCTTCTTTGGTGATTTTTAAGTTATGGTGTGGAACATTTTACACAATTCTTTTTTCTTATTTTCAATATTCCTAGGGTTGTCATTCAGAGCGGCAAGGCCGTCATCCCTGTACAGTCCATTTGTTTTTCAAGTTTGTTTTTGAATGTTGGATAACATGAATAATCCGACAAGTTCGCAAGTTTCGGCACCATCATATGATCCCGTTGTAGCATCAAAAGTTGAGTTCCTGCTTGTGCTCTAATCCAGGTTTCATTTTTACTGTGCAGTTAAGGTTTCTTTGTATGGAAAATGATTTCCATTTCTGACCCTGATATTTTTGTGTGTACTTGTTAACAAATTTTATAGCTTTAGTAAGTAGCTTTTTCATCTACAGATGGATAGAATCTACAATGTTAAATGTTATAAAAACTGTATTTTCTTGTTTATTGGGTTTTTTGAACCATTGTATGACTTCATATGTGTTTTTTTCAGGAGATTGAGTTCAGTGTTTTCTTTTATGTTTTTTATGCTTTTCTCTAAGATTTTGTTACTAACTTTCCCTAGTTCAGATGTGGAAGGGTTTATCAATCTACATGTTGGGTTATTCAAGAAATTAGGTTTGTGGTCTTTAAGTGTTATAAAAGCTCTCTAGCTGCTGTGGTTTCTACTCTGTCACCTAGGTCCATTTGGTGTACAAGTTCCTTTTCTTTCTTTCTGATGTGATCATATGTAGCCTTCTAAGTCTTTCTGTAATTGTTTTGAATATTTTTGTCAAGAAGTTGTGAGTACTCTTCAGGTTCTATTTTATAAAAGTTGCTGGTTTTATCCGCTTCACAAATATATTTTTTATCATTTTGAATTTGTTTATTTCCTTTTCTAACACTGTTTGGAATTTATTATTTGGTTTTTTGAATTCTATGTTGGCTAACAATCTTTTCATTTTAACTTCAAATGTTTTCATTTCTTCAATGGCTGGTGGTACTCGCCATGATTTGAAGTCATATGTATTTGTATCTTCTTTTTTAGCATTGGGGTTTAAAAAGAAAAATGCTTTCCATCTCACATTTTTGATGAACTTTTCCGTCTGTCCTATCATTTTCTTCATGTAGCACTGGGTTTAGCGAACGGAATGTTTTTAATGGATTGTTTGAAGTTGATTTTTTTTTCCATTTTAAAATCTGCTGATTCAAAGTGCTCAACGTAGGAGCAGTTAAGAGAATAGTAATAAGAATCAACGTTATTTTAAAAGAAGTGCTCAACCAGAGTGGGAGCGACATTTGTCAAATTAAAAGAAAGCTAAAAACAAGCTTAAAACATCAGCAGGTCTGTTTCTTGCATGTGCAGTCATCAGGATGTAGGGGGCTTGTGCTGCCAGTGTTATATATAGCTTGCGGTTTTTTTTTTCCACGTGTTGCATGTGCTTCTCAGGTGTTTTTGATTTTGTTCACTGATAAAAACGTCCATCTGTGTCTGCAATTGTTAACCATTTTGTTTTAATATTTAAAGTTGCTAATTGTGGTTTACATAGTTTAATGTATATCTCTGTTAGGCATAGATTACATCTTTTGGAAATGTTATTATATGGTGCTGCTCTTTTTAAGATTTTCCAAGATATATTGTAGTCTGTGTTTTTATCTTTAAGCTATATATATATATATATATATATATATATATAATATATATATATATATATATATATATATATATACAAAAGAAAAAAGACACAAGAACAACAAGCTGTCGTGGTTATAAATGAAATTTTCGGCTTTATTTGCCTTCTTCAGCACATGACATCCTCCCTGAGTGCCAGCAGGTAAGGAAAGTGATGGAAGAGACGTAAATATTTCAATATGACATAATATAAAACAAATTAAGTACTAGAATGATACGTAACTCGGCAGACGTGTCACATGTAGTAATTTTATGAATGAAAGCTCTGTGTGTGTGCGTGCACGTGCGTCGCGTGCGTGCGTGCGTGTGTGTGTACGTGCATATATGTGACGTGTGTGCGTGCGTGCGTGCGTGGCGTGCGTGCGGCGTGGTGTGTGTGTGTGTGTGTGTGTGTGTGTGTGTGTGGTGTGTGTTTGTTCACGCGCTTGCGCGTGCGAGCACAAGTGTATGCGCTCGTGTGTGTGTGTGTGTGTGTGTGTGTGTGTGTGTGTGGTGTGTGTGTGTGTGTGTGTGTGTGTGTGAGCGCGTAGTCTTCAATTTAATGTCTATTCACGTTATGTGGTCTAGACACACAAAATAGAAGAACGCAGCAGCACTTAAAAATATACTTAGTAACGTCCAATAAAGATACAACACATCTGCATACAAATTAGACCCCCAGTCAATGCCATTGTCACAATTATTGAGGACTTGCTTAAAATTTCATCCAGGAAGATTCAGCTAAAGCAAGAAAAGTCTTTTGTTTTAAACGGTTTACATCTTAGTAGTTTCTGCATATTTGATATCTTTTTCGCATATATACGCATACATGCAATGCACATAAGTAGGTACATATGTACAAACAAACAAACGTATACACACATATATAATACAGGCATGCAAACATACATACAAACGCACACACACACACACACACACACACACACACACACACACACATATAATATAAATATATATAAATATAAATATATAATATATATATAAATATATATATATGGGTGTGTGTGTGTGTGTGTGTGGTTGTGTGTGTGTGTGTGTGTGTAAGTATTTGACATGATTACACAGTCTGTTGTCCTTGAAAATAGCAGCCGCTCGAAGTTTTGGGTTATATTTGTTTACATTGCTTGTTTGCCTTTTTTTAACATTCTCTCTCTCTCTCTCTCTCTCTCTCTCTCTCTCTCTCTCTCTCTCTCTCCAACAACTAATAAATTCCAAGGATAAGTACCGAGCACCGTTTCCAGCAACTTACAGAGCAGCTTGGTTTTGCAATGACTGCACGAAATATTGAATTATAAACAAACTTGCCCCTTTGTTTAACGAAAAATAGGGGGAATACGCCTTTCTGCAGGGGTAATGATTCTGCTAACAGTGGTAAAGGGGGAAAAATAATATAATGCTTCTCAAAATGACCTTCACAAGCTTATATTCTCCAAGGGGAACATCCCCCAAATAGGGGGGGAAAACCCCCTAAAGTAACTCCGGTCATTCCCAATTTTCGAAACTTGGTTGTTTCTCCCAGGGGCCGGGGGAAAGGGGAAATTTGACTCCTCTGCCTTTTTTCTTTTTAAGAAGAATGCAACCAGAAAAGGGGGTGTGCAATCCGTAGTAGTTTGTGATTTTCAAAAAAAAAACCCAAAGGTGCCACTAAGAAGAAAAAGAAAATCAAAAAACAAAACAAGCTACTTTTTCGGGAAAAGTAAAAGTAAAAAAATATCCCAAAGACACAATTTGCTGAGGGCCATTTTTTGGAATAAATCCGCAAGGGAAAAAATACAACAAACTAATAAACCAAGGATAATACCGAGCACCGTCCAGCAATTTACAAGCATTTGGGTTTGCAATGCTGCAAGAAATATTGAATTATAAAAAAAGCTTGCTCTTAAATTCTTAGTTGAAGAAATAGGGGGAGTAGCATTCATACTGCATGGTAGTGAATATATTATATATTAATAAATATTTATATAAATATATAATAATAATATATTATATTGAAAAAAAGAAAGGGTTTAAAAAACAACACGCGTTTCATGAAATTTAATCATCAGGATGGGGTGGGTCTTTGCCCCGGGTTTTTTAAAATGCTTGTTTTCTGTCTCACGTGCGTCTGTGTTTTGTGTGTTTCGGTTCTGTTCATGATAGGAAATTTTCCACTTTGTCCTGCAGTTGTTAACCATTTTACCTAAATTTAAATTGCCATTTGGGTTTTGCATGATTAGTACTTTCTGTTGAGCATGGGTTCATCTTTTTGAAATTTTGGTAGGTGCTGCTCTTTCTATGATTTTCCAGGATTATTGTTTTCTATCTTGAGCCCCAGATGTATTTACCAATTTTTTTGGTTTTTTGATCTTTCTTGTTAAATATGTTTGTGGTTTGCATATCTAGTTTTAAATTGGTTTCAGGATACTAATATGTTTCTTCTGCGTTTTCCTGATGTTACAGGGGCTTGGACAAAGCTTTTGTAGAGGCATTTGTTGCTCGGGGGGCACTGTTCTTTCTTGATACAGTGAATTTTTTTCATCACCCTTTTTTTCTTGTACTGTTTTTCATTTTGTTGGTTAAATCAATGTTTTTTTTTAAGGGTTTGGGCATCATGAGTTTGAAAAATTTGTGCTTTTTTTTTGTTGAATATCGGGATAATTTTTGTGCCTTTTGGGGAATGATATTTGGATTCAAAAATTCTTTCCCTTATTTTTTTTCCCCTTTCCGTCTAGGGGGGGTTGTACCAAGATCTTTTCTTTCCTGTTCTTCTTGTGTCTTAAGTCATTATCTGGGTCAATTTAGTTTGTATTTGTAGCCACTTTTGTGTAACGCTTCTTGATTTCACTCAGCTTATTGAATCTGTTTCTTTGATGACATTTAGAAAATCTCTTTTTTATGCCTCGGGGTATTTTTTTGTAGGGAAGGGGAGGGTTTTTCTTTTGATATTTACATAGCAGGGTATCATTTGGTTTTTTTTGGTTTTATTTTGTCTGGTTAGATCAAACTTTATATCTAATAGTTCACTATCTTTTTTTTGCTTCTATAGTAAATTTTAGTTTTTTGGTTTTGGAAGATTTTCACAGTTCTTTTTCTTATTTTAAATTTTTTCAGGTTGTCATTCAGCGCGCGAGGCCGTCTCCCTTACAGCCCGATTGTTTTCCCGTTTTTTTTGAATGTTAACGATGAACATCCGACAATTTTTCGCAAGTTTCGGCACCATATACGACCCATTGGACATCAAAAGTTGAATTCTTTTTTGCGCCTTGGCCCAATTTCATTTTTGCTGTCTAGAAGATTTTTTCTTTTTGGGAAAATATTTCCATTCTGACCCGATATTTCAGGTTTTTGCGCAAATTTTATAGCTTTGTGAGCAGATCTTCATCTATGATGTTAGAATCTACTATATCAAATGTTAAAAAATGTTTTATCTTGCTTTTTGAGTGTCCCAAAGCCACTGTAACATCAAAACGCAGAAAAAACAATTATAGGTACAGAAAACCAATTTAAAATAGTATGCAAACCAAAAACGTCATTTAACAAAGAAAGTACAAAAACCAAACAAATTGAGTAAATACATCTGGAAGCTCAAAGAAAAAAAGATAGAAACAATATATCCGGGAAAACATAGAAAGAGCACCCCCAACAACAACATTTCAAAAGATGTAACCTTGCTCACAGAAAAGAAAAAACTATGAAACCAAATGGCAACTTAAATACTGGGAAAAAAAGGTAACCCAAACTGCACCAAGTGGAAATTCCATCAGTGAACAAGCCCCAAAACACCAAAAAACCCACAGCAGATATGACAGAAAACCAAGCATTTAAAACCCCGGCGAAAGACCACCACATCCTGATGATTGCTTGCATGAAACGCGCTGAAAAAGTTTTTAAACCTTACTTTTAAAAAATGTTGCTCCATTCGGTTGAGATTTTTTTAAAACTCGCTGTATCACTCCCCTTTTTCTATAATAAATATTATAATAAAATTATATATATATAAGAGAAAGAAGAGAGAGAGAGAGAGAGAGAGAGAGAGAGAGAGGAGAGAGAGAAATGGTCAACATACATACTAATACGTACGACAACCCGATACTTACACACATACGACAAAATGCTAAATAGATAGAAATTAATACCCCCCTGGCTCACACGTTTTTCCCAAGTTACCTCCATAAAAAAGTAGCCCGTTAGAAGACAGCTACGAATGGGCCCACCGTCCCTCATCTTTGGGGAAAGGGCAAGCTACCTTGGGGAATGATAACGCAGACTGGGATAGACCCGTAGAGGGTATGACATCAGACACGCATAGAAGACCTATTGCACAAGAACAGTTCCAGAAGGCCGGGACCTTAGCTGCCCTGATGTGCTGATACGCTCTGTCGCAGTAATTCACTGAAACAGCGTGTACATTGCTGAGGGTCCTGCTGTTTTTGTTTGTTTGTTGGCCGTGTTAATGCACAAAAGCCGAAGTGAAACCCTTTGATTTTGGGTGGAAAAATATCATAGACCTTGTGTAAACTGGAAACAGGCAGTAATGATTATGGCATTGGGGAAATATTTGGAACGCTGTTGTAAGATCAAGACATTGGGAAACTTTTGAAACAGCTGTGGAAGTACGTAGGCCCGGTATACTATTTGGAAAAACTGTGGTGATGTATCATTGACCTTATATACTATTGGGCCAGCTGGCTAAGTTTCATAGGCCCAATACATTTTTCATTCAGCGTGTTTTTGTAAAGGGGCCCCGGGAACTAATTGGGAAAAAGCGTGTTCATGTCAAGGGCCTGGGACGCTGCTTGGGAAAAAGCATTTAATTTGTGATGGCCTTGGGTTTCTATTTAATTTTGCTGTGCTTTTGTTTCAAAGTGGATGATCTGGGTGGATTCATTTTTGTTTTTGTACGTAAGTTAAGCACTCTAGTTGGATCAGCTGGTTAAGTAGCAAGGGGTTTTATGACTTGGTTTTATTTACTGTGTTTAAGTCTATAGGTTTATGTCTCAGTTTGAATCAGCTTGTTAATGTACAAGGGTTTTATGACTCTAGGTTGAACAGCTTGTTGATGTACTAAGGTTTGATGACTCTAGTTTGATCCCGCTGGCTAATGTACTATAGGTTTTATGATCTAGTTTGAATCACTTGTCAAAGATTAGGTTTGTGACTCTATTTGAAACACTGTTTAATGTACATAGTTTTTGAGGACTCTAGATTGAATCAGCGTGTTTAATTTCTAAGGTTTTTAGGACTCTAATTTTCACGGTTAAAGTACTAAGGTTTGTGACCTAGTTTGAATCGATGTTTAATGACATAAGTTTTACGACCCATTTGTTCAGCTTGGTAATGTGTAAAGTGTGTTCAGCGTGTTAATGCGTGGTAGGTCTAGTAAATACGGTTTTATTCATGTCTGATGTGTCACACCTGACGTAGCTTATTTGTTTTGCAAAAACAATCCTTTGGGTTTCCCCTATTTTTTTCAGCTGTGTTAAGTAGTAAGGTTTGATAACTCTAGTTTTTATTCACGTGTTAAATACAAAGCCTTTTGACTCTATTCTTACAAATTGTTCAATGTATTGATCTCAGGACTTTTAAAATCGTTTTAGGGAAATGTGTTAATTGTCAATAGGCATGGGGCTCTTGTTTTGGGGGCGGTCAAGCAACCCCTGGCCCCTTTGGGCTCTAGTTTATTGTGGTATTTTTTCAAAACTTCCTCCCCCCCCCCCCCCCCACACACACTTCACACAACCAATGCACAGACGAGCCATGCAATAGAAACGCCTTTTGTTTTGGGCTTTTATTTCCCTTTACAAATAAAAAACCTTGGAGCATGCATCCTGCAACTTCAACACACACACCACACACACCACACACCACACACAAAACACCACACCACACACACCAACACACAAGAGAGAGAGAAGAGAGGAGAGAGAGAGAGAGGAGAGAGAGAAGAGAGAGCAGGACGAGACAGAGAGACAGAGAGACTGGTTTTTTGCTAGAAATACATGGCAGAGGACACAGGGGAGTTGGAGCTACAATAGAACCATAAGCTGCTTCCATTATCTTATCAGGAAGATGCCCCGTTTGCAAAGATTTAGTCCCGAAATTTTTTCCAAAAGAAAACCAGCGCCGCCCCTGTTGTCAAAAATATCCCCCCTACTGGGAACTATCTAAAAATATTTACAAGGAAACACTAGTGCCCAAATTTTTAAAAAGTTATGCAAGTAGGATATTCAATTGAAAGATTCAAGGGAAAAAACGCCACCATTAGTGTCAAAAAAAAAAATCTGGGATGTAGGATTTTCGCTTAAAATAGTCACAAGAAACTCCAAAGCCCCCATAAAGCAGATAGAACTGCAGTGAAAATTGCAGTGCGTCATAGTCAAAGCGTAAAACACGTCTGAAATTAATCAAAAAGAAATACCAACGCCGCCATATTGTCAAATTGATGCTACTACGCTAGAATATAGTCTAAAATTAATTACAAGAATACACCAACGCCGCCATATTGTCACAGAGTTACTTCAATATGCTAGGATTCTGTTTAATATTAGCCTCTAGAAACACCAACGCCGCCATATTGTCAGAAAGATGCCCTGCTATGCGAGGACTCAGTCTGAAATCAGCCACAAGGAATCACCAACGTCATCTTATTGTGAAAGAGATATCCCAGCACGATACGATTCAATCTAAAAATAGTAAGAAAAAAAAGATACACCAACCCCACCACATTGTCAGAAAGTCATCGCAGCATGCTATGAGTAAGTCTAACAATAGTAAAAAGGATACACCAACCCCACCACATTGTCAGAAAGTTATTCTAGCATGCTGCCATTTAGTCTAAAAATAGTAACAAAGAAACACTGACGCCTTCATACTGTCAGAAAATTATCCAAATGTACCAAGAGTCAGTTTGAAATATGTCATGAGGAAACACCAACGTCGCCATATTGTCAGAAAGTTATCCCGGCATGCTGCGATTCAGTCTAAAAAAATAGTAATTAAGAAAACTCTAACGCCTTAATACTGTCAGAAAGTTATCCAAATGTACTAGGAGACAGTTTGAAATATGTCACGAGGAATGACCAACGTCGCCATATTGTCAGAAAGTAATCTGAGCATGCTACGATTCAGTCTGAAAGTAGTAACAAGGAAACGCCAACGCCGCCATATTGCCAGAAAGCTGCCCCACTATGCTAGCAATCAGTCTAAAGTTAGTCACAAGACATCACCAACGCTGCCATATTGCTAGAAAGATATCCCATTATCGGATATATCTGGCAGGCAAAAAAATATTCTTGCACTCTTGAGAAGCCACAAGCCTGCCTGGCATAAGCATGAGTGCTGCCATGGCTTCCTTTAACGCCTGTCTTCAGGGCGCACCATCAGAGGCAGACAGCACATTTCTAAATGGGCAGGCTTCCCAACAGTTCGACTTTACTTCCTGTTATCATCAGTCAATTCAGATTTGCATGATTCATTTTTAATCATAACAGAAAAACATGAAGACCTGCACAGCTGCGAACTGAGATCTCTGACTGCCCACTGTCCACCGCAGAACTGACAACCTGGCACCGTGAAAGCTGAACATCAACGGACATGATACCACAAGCAACGCTCGCTATGCTGCCCGTTGGAGTAAACTGTTCGTCAGATGATGTCAACGTAACGTCACATATGTACTGTGAAAAACAAGACTTTTCAAAATTGTATTTCATGTAATAAAACGAGCTCAGACAGACACACAGATAGGTGGATAGTTAGATATGTGAATAATACGTAAATAGATATAGGTGTAGGTATAGATAAAGACAGATAAACAGACATACAGACAGAACGATTGATAGACTGATAGATAGATAGATAGAAAGATAGATAGAGATACATAGACAGATAGCTAGACAAACAGATAGATAGATATAATAGCTAGCTAGATAGATAGAAAATTTATAGATAGATAAACTATATTGATATAATAGATACATATAGATATAGATACAAATGTAGCAATGGATAGATGGATGGATGGATGGACAGAGAGATAAATAAATAGGTAAATAGATAGATAGATAGATAGATAGATAGATAGATAGATAGATACACAGACAGATAGAGAGGGAGAGAGAGAGAGAGAGAGAGAGAGAGAAGAGAGAGAGAAAAGAGAAGAGAGAGAGAGAGAGAGAGAGAGAGAGACAGAGAGACAGAGAGACAGACAGACAGACAGAGAGAGACAGAGACAGAGACAGAGAGAAAGAGATAAATAAGATAGATAGAAAGTATTACTTTCTCCATTTCGATAATTCAATTTTGAGTTGGCACTTCAGTTTGACTGACAGTGATTGAAAGTTGAAAGTATGAAGAGTTGTGTTAATCTTCTAAAGCCTTAACCCTCAATACTCTAGGTTGTAGAGCATAATTCCCTTTTCTGACAAAGCATATGAATGATGATATGAGTTATGCCTGGCTCAAGTGAAAGAAAATCAGTTCCTGCTACCGTGAAGAAAGTGACTTACATGGAATGAGCACGCATACTGACAGAGGTCAGGACCCACATAAAAATCAAAATGGCGGTTGCGAGTCCACATCATTCCCTTCAGTGCTTCCATTTCCTCCACAGACTTCAAGACACCAGGTGACCTCCCAATTGTTTTGCACTCCTCCCTGGCCTGAATGTGGTTGAGGTCCATGGTGGGTTTGACCAGCACGTAGCAGTGGGCACTCGCCTTGAACCCACCAGGGCCACAGCGTTGATACCTGCAGTGGTCCTCATCTTGTCCATCAGAGCACTGCACTCTCAGGTTGCAGGCCAGGTGTGGCTGGAAGTGTGGCCAGTGTGGCACTGAGCATTCCACTGACCGTCCTTCAGCTGTTCTGGTGTAGACTGGGGCTGTGAGAAAACAGGCACACAGACAGACAGACAGACAGACAGACAGACAGACCGACAGGCAGACTGTGACGGGCCTCCGACGCTCCCCCTCGTTATTAAAATATGATTTTCATATTCAGGATGCAGGGGGTTATAGACAGAATGTATTTACGCTTTCACAACCAAAATGCCTCTCGCATAGGCACACGCACTCTGTCACTCACATCGGGCCCGCACAAAGGTGACGGAAACCAATAACATTTCATAGAAAATAATCAACTTATATTACTTGACTCCGAGCCCCCACCCGTCACTACACAACAACAACTATCTGTATCATACAACAATGTAAACAGCATACAGACAATCTCATAAATCGCATCCCCCTTTTCTTCCATCACTCTTCATTACCAGGAAAGACAATATTCCACAGTTCTGTTTGCACACTTATAAACTTAAGAAAACATAAAAACGTCCGTAACTGCCAGCATTCCTTGGTTGATCGCCAGTTTCTCTCTCCACTGTACGACCACGAGCTGAAGCTGCCACACTGTTGTGTCCTCCCGATTGGCCAAATCCCAGTTGGGGGACACTGGCAACGTAGCTTGAGTCGCACCCTCACACCGAGTCTCCTGACTCCACCGTACTTCGCCCTCTCCACGGAAAGGCTCCTGTCGGCCTCTCCCACAGGTCTTCTCTGGCTGCAAACACCCCACCGTTTGTCTGGCAGCTCCCTGTCTAGGCCTCAACAGGCTGACACGTCTTGCTGTCGACCGCCCCCACACGGGAGACAATTCTTCTCGTCGTCGGCTCCGAGGCTACAGCAACCTCCACTGTCTTACGTCCCCACCCAGGAGACAACGAGCGACAGCTAACCCTGCTTCACGCTGTATTTTCTTGAGCCCTCAGCAAGACGGGCGAGTTCACCTTCCCTTAAGTGAGTCACACACTTCCTGGTTTTCCAAGCACCTTATATTCGTTCTCAAAGAAAGAGAGAAGCCGAGTTAACTGGCTCAACCAATGGATCACTGGCACACACACATCACACGATTTGTACCAATAAATCCCCAAGTTATTTTTATTCCACCAATGGAATCACAAGTCACCTACACATACACACACACCACAGCTGCTAGCGCAAACAAAGACTTGGGCAACCCAGTGGTTAATGCATAACCTCCTATTCAAACCATGTTCGATTTCCCCGAAGCTACCCATTGAACTAACAGCCTGGACCTCTCTACCAGCCATGACTGATGCTTCAAGTATTTACTACCTCTATAGACAACAAGGCGCAAACCACTCGATAGGCCGCAGCCTTCCATTCATTCCTCAAACAGGGACGACTGAATGGTCGCTGTACTCTGCCGGCAGGCTGACGGTCACCTACCCGTGACGGTCACCTGACACGATCGCCTTCCTTTCAGGTCCACGGGAGAGCCCAGTGAATAGCCAGTGCTCAAAGTGGACACTCTTCTCTACCCAGGACTGGCAGGTCGCCAACTCCTGTCACTATCCCTCGACATGCGAAACACTTCCCACACTCTCCCTCCTTCAGCATACGACTCGGGTATCCCCCCCTGGTGATGCCTGAATTCGCACACTTGAAGACCCAAGGAACGTGCTCTCAACAACAGCAACTACCCTTAATTTGCCTAAATGCTCGAGAACATTCGGCCGACTCATTACACAGACAAAACACACACACAACACACACACACACACACACACACACACCACACGCACGCACGCACGCACGCACGCACGCACGCACACACACACACACACACTCACACAAACACACACACACACACACACACACACACACACACACACACACACACACTCACACACACACACACACACACACACACACACACAGAGCAGAATTTTCTGGTCTACCTTCTGGATTGAATAGTGTGAAACAACTAAGACTCTGTTTAATGGTTTTCAACAGGATTTTGAAAACTGATTTATAAGGAATTTCATGTGTGCAACATTGACATATGTGTGTGTGTGTGTGTGTGTGTGTGTGTGTGTGTTTGTGTGTGTGCGTGTGTGCGTGCGTGCGTGCGTGCGTGCGTGTGTGTGTGTGTGTGTGTGTGTGGTGTGTGCTGCGCGCGCGCGCGCGCTCACCCACATGCCTGTGCGCATGTGTGATGATGGGCTCGCACTAGAATGACATAATTTTAGAATAGCAAGACAAAAAGTTTCCAGATACGGAAATTAACGAACATCTCATTTCCATTCTCTCTGATCCTGCTCGGGTCAGCTTAAATCCAATGTTTTTATCTGCATGAAACCTCAAGTCACTAGCATTTATCTGCCAAGGCTGCTGAGATGAAATTTGCCCTGTGAACATTCAAATATGGCACACAATTTCTTCAGGAGTTCACACCGTCTTCAATCACCAGGAGGTTGAGTGGCTGATGCAAGCTGTGATGTGACAAATGCAAGCCACGCCATCCTCTAACCCCCCCCCCCCCCCCCCCCCCAGCTCTACTCCCCCTGCCTTTCCCTCTCTCTTTCTCTTTGTCTCATAAACGGTAATTTAAAGAATTACAAATCTACACAGCTTTCTGTCTCTACCTCTCAACCCTCTCAGCCTCCTCTTCCCTTCACACTTCCCCCCATCTGTTGCGGTAATTAAGAATTACAAATTTTGAAAAAAGGGTTTGTTCACTCAAACGTCGAGCGGACGTGTTGTGCAGGCTCTGCATTTTTTCTGTTTTTGATCGGGTTGTCGTCGCCTTTTGGGTTGTGTGTGTGCAAGCAGATTGGTGGTGGGGTGCTCCGTATAGTGATGAAATTTGGGTTTGAGTGTAGGAAGTAAACTTATTAAAAATTTGCTTTTTTTCCATTTAATTGATTTGACTTTCTTCCTTGGCTCGGGTTTGTGTGGCACGCCATGTATGGGTCCGTGCCCTTTTTCTTATGTTGCACGGCCGTGACGTTTGTGCGGCTTGAAAACCGAGTAAGGAGCGGCCTGTGTGCGTGTGCGGAGTGCGGACGATGGCAGCCACGCACGTGGAGCCGGTGTTTTATAAGGAGGAGAGACTTACCCCCTTTGGATGCTACCAGGTTACCTATTGGCAATGATAGTTTTTACTGCTTTAGACATTTGCCTGGCAGCTGAGCGGTTTATGTGGATCTGAGACTGTTTTGGGAGCTCAGTTGATAAGGGGTTTATGGCGTGTTTATCCCATGAATCGAACCGCCAGAAATCAACTGTTGATTGAAGGCATTGTGTTAAATGGCCATACAGTGTCTCCCATGACAAGAATCCGTAATTGTCAAGGTGGTGCAGAAGAGGCGCCTGTGACAAAGCTGTTCTTTCTGACATCCCCATTTCAGTGGCGGGGAATGACATTGAATCTGCTCTGGTCAGAAAAGGTTTTGTGTTTTGAGATCTTCCCTTCTCATGGAAAAAATCCGAAATAAAGAGGGTTTAAACTTACTCGTTTTGTGACTGGAAGTCGGTTTGTCTTTATCAATACCCCGCTGTTCCTTTTGGAGCGATTTATAAAGGTCGGCTCTTTCACGGCAGACTTTACCAAAAGAACAACCAAAGGTGGTAGGGAAGCCGGTGCTCCAGATGTTTACAGCCTGGTCATTTTTGCACCAGTCCCAAAAACATGGTTACCTGCATAGAGTGTCATCAGAGTGGACACAGACGTGGGACCCGGAGTGTGGTGCTTTTTCCTGACCTGAAATCCTTGGAACCTGGTCTGGAGGAAGATGACTACAGACAGCAGTAATGCATCTTCCCCCGCACTTTAACCCCTCTGATCCAGACGTTGACCTTGCACCGTCTACCTTGATGAGACAGAGGACGTCTTTGAAGATTCTCATACGACATTGTACCTGAGACCCTAACTCACTCAGCTGCAGATGCGGATTCTCTGCTATGGAAAAGGCAAAGGCAGAGGAGTCACCTCGTCGGTGCCAGAGGACAGTAATTCAGTTACACCTCACCTTAAATCTGGCCGGGTAAACACCGTAAAAGAAAGGGAACCAGCCCGACCTGATACCGGTTTGAATCAGGAGCAAACGGACGGGGATCCCCCAACAACAGTGAATTGGTCACATCAGTTCACACCATACTCACGCATGTCGCGTGCATCCTCCCTGCCCCACTCTCAAAAAGACGGGGGTTAGGCACGCATGTGTTCAAACATGCCTTGCCCAAACGACGACCGCTTTGGCTTTACGGACTTCTGTTTTCGGATCAATTTTCGGTTAACGGACTTTGCTATCGCATTCGGACTTCCTCATGGCTTGCGATTCCAATTTGCGCCTGTTTTCGCTGAATGTAGGAGGACGGGCGGTCTCGTTTTAAAAGAAAAGCGTTGTTCAAATTAATTAAAGAGAGAAAATATGATATTATATGTTTACAGGAACTTACATCACAGAAGATGTACATGACCCAATGGAAAAAAAAATGGGGTACAGGGGAATTTCTATGAAACCCACTTTCACAGCACATAGTTGTGGACAGGTAATCTTTTTTCGTAAAAACTTATTGACAGTTACGTAATGCTACACAGCTAAAGAAGAATTTTGGCCGTAAGTGGAAATATCACAGAGAAAGACATAGTTTTAAAATATTTATGCTCCAAAATACGCTCAAGAGAAACGTTATTTTTTGAAGAATTAGAAAACGTAATGTCAAATAAATTCAGATAATATATTAGTATGTGGTGATTTTAATTGTGTGTTAGACAATGATTTAGATATTGTTCCCGGGAAAAACATACAGATAACGCAGTACAGAGATCTGTGACGGGTACCCAAACCATAACTTGTTTGAGGGTTTGGCGGTTATTCCATCTGAAGGAAAAGAATTTACCTGGAGCAAAAAAGTCACCATTTATTGCAAGAAGACTCGATTTTTCTTTATGAGTTCCGAACTTTTCGACAAAACGTTGGGAATGTAACATTCCACTCTATGCCTTCCACTGACCACAGAGCATGCTCTATTACCGTGAAATTTTCTAGTATTGAAAGAGGTCCTGGATTGTGGAAAGTTTAATAATTCATTTACAAAACGATCTAGAGTTTGTAAATGAAATGAATGCTTTAATAGATGATCACATTTCATACGTAAATGAACATTCTGACTATCAAATGGAATGGGAAGTTCTGAAAATAAAGTTTAAAAAATTTTTTTCTATGAACTATAGCAAACACAAAAGTATGGTAAGAAAAAATACGTTGATAGATTTATATAATAAAAAACGAGGTAGATGTTCAGCTTTCATCTGAGCCAGACTGTATTCTGGCTCAGAGTGAACGCACACACTGGCCCCAGAAAATTGAAATACTGGAAAATTATAAGGCACGTGCTGCACAGGTCAAGCAAGAGTAAAATGGGTAGAAAAAGGGGGAGAAAAATACAAAATATTTTCTCAGTCTTGAAAAATCAAGAGCTAATTCTAAAATAATGAAGGTGTTTTAGATAAAAATAATGTATTAAGAACTAATCAGACCGAGATATTAAAAGTTCAAAAAGATTTCTTTTTCTGATCTGTACACAAAGAAACTGTCATAAAGCTAACATGACTGAGCAAGTAATACTTTTGGCAGACCAAGTGTTCCTCATATTTCTGAGATTCAGAAAATTAGTTGTGAAGGTAGGTGACAGAAGACGAACTCCTTGATGCACTAAAAAAAATTTTAAAAAATGGAACATCACCAGGTTTGGACGGTATTACGGTCGAGTTTTTTTTACAGTCCTTCTGGCAAAACATAAAACCCTGCTCACTCTGACTTTAACGCCGCGTTTGATAAAGGATACTTTCACCTACACAAAGAAAAGCGTAATACTTTATTACATAAAGGTAAGATCCGAGGAATGAGTTAAAAAAACTGAGACCTATATCTTGGGCAATACTGAAAATAACTCTGGCCAAATGCTTAGCTAACCGTTGGGGCAGTTAATACAAGATTCGTTGACGAAGATCAAGTGGGGTATATTAAAGGGCGGCGCGTAGGGACATTAGTTAGGCAATTGATGAGTAATTGGAGAACTGAATGCAAAAATAACCTGGTGTGCTACTCATATTGACACACTAAGCATTTGATCGTATTTCAAAAGACTCATGATAACCGCATTTAAAAATTGGTTTTGGGAGGATTTTTATAAAGGGTTGAAAGTAATAAGAAAAATACTACGAGTTGTGGAATTACGTGGCTGGATAAACCGACTATTTTCCGGTAGAACAGGAATTCGTCAAGTTGTCCATTTCACCGTTGGCTTTGCAAAACTGCTATAGAAATTTAGCAAAAAATAAGAAACGGTCGGTAATATAAAGGCTTGATTTATGGAGATCTGGGAAAAATTTTTGGCAAATTTTTAATTAAACTTGCACCTTTATGCGGATGATATAACTTTATTTTTCTGAAGGATGAGCATGACTTTCTGCATGCACTCAACATATTATTTTACTTTTCATTGTTTTCAGGATTGGAGATAAATCGCACAAGACAGTGGCAATGTGGTTAGGAAGTAAAAAACATTGTGAAGATGCATGGTATGGAATTTCTTGGAAAAACAGATTAAAAATTCTTGGAGTTTATTTGTCAGTGATAGATGTGCTTCTTTGGTAATGGAAAACTGGCTGCAAAGAATCGATAACATAAAAAAGAATATTCATTCTTGGGAAAAACGAAATTTAAGTGTAATTGGTAAAGACATATTATAAAGACATTTTTGATATCTCAAATTTGTCTACGTCATGCAGGCGTTGGTTTAAATTTCCCAAAAAGTGCTTATAGAAATCAACAAATACTTTTCAGGTTTTTATGGCGTAAGCAAAACTGTAATAAAAGAGCGTATGAAAAAGTTAAGAGAAATATTATGTGTAAAGAATTTGAACAGGGAGGTTTGAAAATGATAGATGTCAGACAAATGCAGTCAGGCGTTTCTTCTGCAATGGGTAATACGTCTGTGGAGAGCCGGGGAAAATGAGAAAGTGGTCCTTTATTCCGAAAAAGATTTTTGCTCCCTTTTTGGGAGTAATTACGTGTGCTTTTATGCAAAAGTTAATAGTGCTGTTCTTAAAGGTTTTTTTTTTATAATTCTTTTTTCTGGAAAACAGTGTTAAAAACATGGTTGGATCTTAATAAGCATGGTGGATCTTAAACATGTTCTTCTCTTTTGTGGAACAACTGTGGTATTATATATCGAGGAAATGTTCTTTTCTTTCCCGTTTTGGGTACGAGGTTTGGGATACTGATAGTTCAGGATATGTTTGGTGCCAATGGAATGTTATCTTTGCCTGAAATATGTAATAGGGTTGGAGACTCACCCTCCAGAACACTCGAATATAATGTAGTAACCGCTGCTGTCCGACACTATGTTTTCAAGTATAAGTAAGAAGATCAGTGTAACAGTGGTTTTTTCAGATCCCCCTCTTTTGTGGTAAGAAATTGATAACCTGTAAAAAATTTCGGAAAACAATAGGTAAAGTTGCAAAAATCGGAACCCTGTGCCTTTAGCTTTTGGAAAAACAAATTTGGTATAGAATTAAACAAGAATAAATTTGGGAGATCCCTCGCTTGTGTACAAAAGAAACACGACTGAGAGTGCTGCAGTGGGAAAAATTTTTCATAACATTATCCCACTAAATTATGTTATGCAAGATGAAAATACGTAATGATAAAAATGTTCTTTTTGCACTGACGAAATCGATTTTTATCGAGCATTTCTTTTATGAATTCCAACTGTTAGATATTTCTGGAAATACATTTGTCAATATATACTAGTACATGCGACATTAAATGATCCTTATCTCTGGTTGAGTTCTGTTTGGAAAGCAAAAGACATCGATATCAAGCAGTGAACCTAAGAAAATTAATTATATAATTTTGATAGCAAAAATGTGTGTAGTATTGCTAAAAAGACTAATCAAAATTACCATGTCCATGATATTTGAAAATCATTAAGATATCGAAAAATTTAGCATAAAATCACATACAAAGGGGAAAAAAAACCCAACTGCGAATGCCTTCTGGAACAGAAAGTTTGGGATTGACTTAGACAAAAACCACATGGCGTCTTGCCACAGACGTTACAAAAGAGGTAAGACTTCGAGTTCTCCACTGGAAAATATGACATATATAATCCTACTAATATCATGCTAGTAAAATGAAAGTAAAAGAGTCAAACAAATGCTCGTACTGTCCTGACACAACTGATTTCATTGAACACTTTTTCTGTGAGTGTCTAATCGTCAACAATTTTTGGAGATTTATTGAGCAAAAAAAATTACTTAGAAACACATGCTCATATTAAATTATCAAACACAGATGTATTGTTTGGCATCAGTAAATCGATTGTTTTCGAAGACAAATTATCAATGTATCAATTTTATCATATTATGAGTAAAATGTGTATTAGTATTTTCAAAAAGACGAACACGGGTATCCCTCTGCAACTAATTTTTGAGAAAGAGTATAAGTCCAAAGGGGGTGTAAAAGGAAACTTCCTGGGTGGGCAAAGAGGTGTAAGTTCAATATGCTTGGTGGGAGGAGGGGGGGGGGGGAGGGGGAGGGGGGGAGGAGAGAGAGGAAAAAATTACATTGTTCATGCGTTTGATATGAAGAGAGGTGTGGGGGAGGGGGGGGGGGAAGGATCTCTGCGGGAGAGTTGCGGAGTAGGGGGGAGGGAGGGTCCGGTTATCTAGGGCGGGGGGACTGGAGAGGGGAGGGGGAGTGAAGGAATACAAATATGCCTGTTGTCTCACTTCCTGGATTTCCTCGTGTCTTCCTTGCGGACCTTTCATTTCGCTGTAAGGTTGGCTTCATCGGGGAACATCCAATTGGTGAGATGACACATAACAGGCTTCTTAATTTCATCTCTACCACGCCGTTTCTTCCTACCTGTCTGTCTGCTCTTTGTCTGTCTGTACGGTCTGTCTGTCTGTTGCTCACCACCGCCGCCACCCCTCTTTTTTTCTTTTCTTTTTTTTTTCTTTCTTTTTTTTTTTTTTTTCTCGGGGGATGGTGGTGGTGTGGTGTGGTGTGTGGCGTGAGATAGTGCTTATGCACTTCGGTGGAGAGATTGAGGGGAAGGCCGGAAAATTTGGACCCAAGATATCCTTTCAGGTGTGCACATATACGGATGGGGGGGGGGGGGGGGGGGGAGGGTGATGGACGTTTGGGGAGGGGGGGGGGCGATAGGGAGAGGGAAAGAAAAACTCCAGAGAACAGGAAAACCTTCATTCTGGGCCACTTTCGCCCTCAACCAGTTTTCGGGCGAAAGTGGCCAGAATAAAGGTTTCTGTTCTCTGCCAAGTAAGACTTCAATACCCAAAAATAACGATTATCTACAAACAAACATACTGTGCAGGGTTATCCGTTTTCAATACTAATTTACTTAAACTTTTCAGATTTCAGTTTTTGTTTAATCCTATGTTTTTCCTGGTCATTTTCAATAACATCATTTTCGCGCAAACTATCTTCAAATGAGTCTCTGTCTTTCATGTGAAATAAAACTACAGTCTTTAACTGTTCTCTAAAGCTTTTAAAACCGAGTTATATTTCTGGCATAAAATCCACACACTTATCCCAGCATGTCTTCCGCTGAAAGCTAGTTTCGACAAAGTGTTTCTCTTTTTAACTATGTCTCTTCTGCCGAACAGTCATCTATAATAAATAGTGTCTGCGTTCCTTCAAACAGTCTATAAAACTGTTCTAAACACTCACTCAGTTTATTGCTAGGATTAACTAAATATATGTCATCATCTGTCCATATAAACCTTCTATCATGATATGCTTTGTTCCATTTAAGTGTTGGACAGAAAACCACAATATGATTAAAATTATAACGATAAACTGTTTGTAACAGGTCGAGGATAAATATTGTTTTTCCACAACCAGTCTGCCCACAAATCAATGACAATGAGGAGTTTTTGTCATAAGTTTAACTGCTCCATAGTTTTATAACAGACTTAATCTAATCCGGTTATGTTA
>CM031627.1:25147065-25167065 GCA_018398815.1 Conus ventricosus
TAGGGCCCTATTCTTAACCCTGTTTCCTTTTGGATCTTTTTGATTTTAAAAAAGGGAATTTTAGGATTTTCGGGAAACAAATTTCCCCATTGCCTATGCAAGGCCCCCCCTGTAAAACAGGGGGCCCTAAAGTTTTCCTTTTCCTTTTGACGGGGCAGTTAAAAGGGGTTTTTTTCGTCGGGGTGTTTCCCAGTTTTAAAACCCCTTTTTGGGTTAACCGGATGATTTTTTTAAACAGAAATTTTATGCTTAACTGTAAAATTTTACATGTATGCCCTTGTAAAAGCCGGGTGGCTGTTAAGGGGGCCCTAATGGTTTTTTTCTTTTCGGGGGGCCCTTTTTAAGGACGCGGCCCCCACCAGCAGGCCCTTTTGGGGAACCCCCCAAAAATGGAAAGGGAGGTTTTTAACCCTTACCTGGGAAAGGGGTTACCCCGACTCCGGGGGAATTCCCCAACCCGGCACACCCGGGGAAAGGCCCCCAGGGTAAATGGGAGGGTTTTTCCCCAAGTTTTAACACCAGGGGAAGGGGCTAACCCTCCTCCCCCAGGGGAAAACCCCCCCCCCCCAACCTTACACCATGGGGGGGGTCCCCCACCGGCAAAAACCAGGGGAAGGGTCTCCCACAGTCAACCAGGGGGAAAGGGGTCTCCCCACCTGACTACACCAGGGGAAAGGGGTTCCCCCCACCCTGATTTCACCAGGGGAAGGGTTCCCCACCCGGGTACACCAGGGAAAGGGGCCCCCACACCGGGTACCCCATGGGGGGGTCTCCCCACGCCTGCTACCCCCCTGGAAGGGTCCCCCAGCCTGACTAACCCTGGAAAGGGTCTCCCCACAGCCGGGCAAACCAGGGGAAGGGTTTTCCCCACACCTGGCTACCCCATAAAAGGGGTCCCCACACTGGCTACACAGGGGAAAGGGGGTTCCCCAACCCTGGACACCTAAAAGGGGTCTCCCCACAGCTGGCACACCCCAGGAAGGGTCCCCCCACACCTGGCTACCCCGGGGGAAAGGGTCTCCCCCCCGCCGGGCTACTTCCCTGGGAAGGTCCCCCCACAGCCGGCTACACAGGGGAAAAGGGTTCCCACAGCCGGGTTTTACACCAGGGGAAAGGGGTCTCCCCCACAGCCTGGCCACAGGGGAAAAGGGTCCCCCCAGCCTGGTACCCCCAGGGGGGGGTCCCGCCTGGTCCTTGGGGGGGAAGGGTATCGGGGTGGAATTGGGGCCCCCCGCTTTTAAAGGGGAAAAGGGTCCAAACTAAAGGAGTTTAAAAACCGAGAAAAAAGGGGTACGGTGCTGAAAATATGTTTAAAGGGAAAGAGGGGGGGGGAGGGGTTTTAAAAACTGTTTTAAAGTAGGAAAAAAGGGCAAAAAAAAAACCCCGGGGGAAAAAACACAAAGTCTAAAAAACTGATTTCAACCGTGGAGAAAAGGGGAAGAGTAGTTAAAAAAGCAGATTTAACATAGGAGGAAAAGGGAACAAGTGCTGAAACAGCCCAAAATTTGGGGAAAGGGAAATTTGGCGAAACAGCCAACAGTTGGGGGAAAAGGGAAAATTGGTCTAAAACAGAAACATGGGGGAAAAAGGGAAAGTTGGTCGAAAAAACCCAACATTTTTTAAAGTAGAGGAAAAAGCACAAGTAACCGAAAAAAATAAAATTTTCCCTAAACAAAAAACACGATTAAATAAAATTCCAAAGCCAAAACCAATTTCCCAAAGGGAAAAAAAGCGGAAGCCTGAAAACTATCCCACAAGCAAAAGCCCCCCCCCCCCCCCCCCCCCCCCCCCCCCCCCCCCCCCCCCCCCCCCCCCCCCCCCCCCGCCCCTATGGTAAAAAAGCAATCTAATTCCTGCTGAGTTTTTGCTTAAGTTCCCGAAAAAAACCATTCTCCAAAACAGAGTCGGATGCAGGTTCTTCGCGTTGCGGGCTCTGATTTTAGGCACCAGCGATTTAGGAAAAAAGAAATCAGCCAAGAAAATGAACAAGGAAAACTAAGCTGAGGATTTTTTTGTTTCCCCGGACCAAACAACCCCGTGGCCCCCCTTTGTCTTCCAGCACAGGCCTGCCAAATAATCTGCCGTCTAGTACGTTTCAGACCTAAAAAGGGTAATAGAAATGCTATGTTTGGGGGGGGAGAAAGGGGAAAAAAAAGGAGAGGAGAGAGAGAGAGAGAGAGTGGTTGGTTGTGTTGGTGTGTGGGTGGTGTGTGTGGTGGTGTGTGTTTGTGTGGTGTGTGTGTGTTGTGTGTGTGTGTGTGTGTGTTTGTGGGGTGGTGGGGTTTTTGGTGTGTGTGTGTTGTTGGTTTTGTGGTGTTTCTTTTCTTTTTTTATGGTTTTTTGGGGGTAGGTGGGGGGGTTGTTTTTCCTTTTTAAAAGTCACTCAAACGTGGCCCCTTTAAAAAAATTTAACAAAAAGTCGACTCGATATTTTAAGAAGTTAAAAGAATGGCCCCAAAATTTGCCCCGGTAACAGTAAAATTCTGGGAAAGTTAAAATGAAAAAACGCCAAATTGCAGATCTCAAAACTTGATTGCTTTCTTACAAAATAAGTTGAATTTTTACATACTAAATTGTAATGGTCTTTTCCCTTTGAGACGACATCTATAATCCGCCTAAATATTTTTTAGAATTTGGTTTCTTTAAGAAAAGATTTTGAAAAGAATAAAATTTATTATTGGTGACGTTTGTTACAATAGCAACACTTGGGATTTTGGGGGGTGAAAGTCCATTTTCCAAGTTCTTTCCCACCTTTTAAAGCGTTTAGGATCTTCTTTTAGAATGCGTGTATCTTCTTGCTTTGATTTTCATTACAAGTTCATCTGCAAAAAGCCTTATAGTAGTTCAGGAGAGAGATTTCTACTTATGTCATTTATATAAATAAGAAAAACAAGGGCCCCAGAACAGTTCCATGTGGTACACCTGACAAGACTGGTTCACAATGGGATGACGACCCTTCCACAACAACTTTCTGCGTTCTCCCAATGAGGAATGATCTAGCCCATTTTAGCAAAGAACCGCCAATGCCGATGTGTTCTAATTTAGCAGCAGGCCTCATGGTCAACTTATCAAAGGCTTTTGAAAAGTCTAATAAAATTGCATCTATTTGCTGTCTGTTGTTTAAGACAGTTATTAAAATCATTGAGAGTTGTTATAAGTTGAGTCTCACAACTCCTTCGCTGTCTAAAACCATGCTGGGCGTTATTTAAGAAGTCATATTTTTCAAGATGGTCCATTATGCTACTAACTATTATGCGTTCAAGTAGTTTTGCTGATATGGATGTAAGAGATACAGGTCTATAGTTCTCTGCTTTTGTTTTGTCACCCTTTTTGAATAAGGGAACAATGCTCGCATCTCGCCACTCATCAGGTATTACTCCTGGTCCAGTGAAGCTTGGTAAAGTAGTTGGTATACCTCACTCAATTCATTGGCACATAATTTTAAGAGCTTACCAGGAACGCCATCGGGACCAGTAGCTTTGTTTCATTGATGTTGGTCAGTAACTTATAATATCCTGCTTTGTTTACTTTGTGTGTAGCGTGTTGGTGGAGTGTGTGTGTGTGTGTGTTTGTAAAAGAGAGAGAGAGAGAGAGAGAGCGCAGATGAGAGAGAGAAGAGGAGAGAGAGAGAGAGGAGAGAGGAGAGGGAGAGAGAGAGAGAGAGCGAAGACAAGACAAGACAAGACAAAAGACAAAACTTTATTTACGAGGATAATATACAATGTCAATGACATTTGTGGTCAAAGGGAAGCAACCTCACATATTAGCTCTCGAGTTGGCAACCAGACACAGGGGTGTTATTTCCCTTCCAGAAATGACCCGGTTGTTTTTCTACTTTCGTATTCGGTCTAGTGAGGGCTCTTCGTTCTGGCCATTGGTAGTTTATTATTGGTTTATTAGAGATATTGATAGTAATAACGAATACAGAGTAGTGTAGGACTGTGAGTAAAGAGTAAGTACAAAATTTTCAAACTAAAAGGAAGCTACCGTTCTGGATGATGAGAGTTGCTAGCGATTGGCTCCTTCAAGAGAATGTCATAACCGATGCAGACGCGTCTCCTGCAGTTTGGCGCCACTCAGAAGGCTCCTGATCCCCCTCAGATCAGACGCACATCATATCCAGTCCGTCGCTGCCTCCAGATAGCTCGATGTTTTTTGTTTTGTTTTTGTTTTTTGTTGTTGTTTTTTTGTAGGGAATCTTGAGGGGAAAATTGGAATTAATTGGCTTAGGTTAGGGAATTTTAAAGGGGGGGGGAAAAAAGGGAAGGGGGGGGGGGAAAAGGGGGGGGGGAAAAAAGGGGGGGTTTTGGGGGGCCTTGGGGGGGGAAATTTTTTTTTTGGGGGGGGGGGGGGGGGGTTTTTTGGGGGGGGGTTTTTTTTTTTGGGGGGGGGGGGGTTTTTTTTTGGGGGGGGGGGGGGGTTTTTTGGGGGGGGGGGGGGGTTTTTTTTTTGGGGGTTTAAAATTTTTTTTGGGGGGGTTTTTTTTTGGGGGGGGGGGTTTTTTTAAAAGGGGGGTTTTTAATTTTTGGGGGGGGGGAAAATTTAATTTTTTAAAAAAAGGGGGGGGGGTTTTTTTTTTTGGGGGGGGGGAAAAAAAAAGGGGGGGTTTTTTTGGGGGGTTTGGGGGTGGGGGGGGGGGGGGGGGGGGGGGGTTTTTTTTTTTTGGGAAAATTTTGGGGGGTTTTTTTTTTTTGGGGGTTTTTTTTGGTTTTTTTTTATTTTTGGGGTTTTTTTGAAAAATTTTTTGGGGTTTTGGGTTTTTTTTAAAATGGGGGGGGGGGGGGGGGGGGGGGAAAAAGGGGGGGAAAAAAAAGGAAAAGGGGTTGGGGGGGGGGGGGGGGGGGGGGGGGTTTTAAAAAAATTTTTTGGGGGAAAAGGGGGTTGGGTTTTGTGGGGGGTTTTTTTTTTTAAGGGGGGGGTTTTGTGTTTTTGGGTTTGGGGGGGTTTTGGGTTTGGGGGTTGGGGGGGTTTGTGTTTTTTTTTTGGGGGGGGGAAATTTGGGGGGTTTTTGGGGGGGGGGGTTTTTTGTGTTTTTTTTTTGGGGGGTTTTTTTTTTTTTTTTGGGGGGGTTTTTGGGGTTGGGGGGGGGTTTTTTGGGGGGGGAAAAAACCCCCCCTTTTTTGGCCCCCCTTTTTTAAAAGGGGGCCCCCCGGGGGGAAAAAATTTTTTAAAAAAAAAAAAATTTTTTTTTTAAAAAAAAAAAAAATTTTTTCCCCTTTTTTTCCCGGAAAAAAATCCAAAAATTTTAAAAATTTTAAAAAACCCCCCCCCCCCGGGGGGGGGGTTTTTTTTTTTTTAAAAAAAAAGGGTTTTTTTTTGGGGAAAAATTTTTTGGGGCTTTTTTTTTTGCCCCCCCCCTTTTTGAAAAAAAAAATTTCCCCCCCCCTTTTTTTTAATTTGCCCCCCCCAAAAAAAAAATTTTTAAAAAACCCCTTTTTTTTTCCCCCCCTTTTTTCCCAAAAATTTTTTTTTTTGGGGGGAAAAAATTTTTTTTTCCCCCCTTTTTAAAAATTTTTTAAAAGGGGAAAAAAGGGGGTTTTTTTTAAAAAGGGGAAAAAAAAAAAAAAAAAGGGGGGGGGGGGAAAAAGTTAAAAAAAACCAAAAAAACCCCAAATTTTTTAAAAAAAAAACCTGAAAAAAAAAAAAAACCCCCCCAAAATTTTTTAAAAAAAAAAATTTTATTTTCCAAAAAAACCCTTTTTTTTTTTTTTTTTTTCCCCCCCCCCCCCCGGGAAAGGGGGGCCCTTTTAAGGGATTTTTTTTTTAATAAAAAATTTAAAACCCCAAAAAAAAAAAGGGGGGAGGGTTTTTTTAAAATTTTTTTAAAAAAAAAAGGGGCCCCCGTTTTTTTTAAAGGGGGCCTTTTCCCCCAAAAAAAACCTTCCCAAGGTTTTTTTTTGGGGGGGAAAAACCCTTTTCCCCCCCCCCAAAAAACCCCCCAATTTTTTTCCCCTTTTTTTTTTTGGGTTTTTGTTTTTTTTGGGTTTTTTTTAAAAATTTAAAATTTTAAAAATTTTTAAAAGGGCCCCCCCAAAAAAATTTTTTTTTTTGGGGGCTTTTTTGGGATTTTCCCCCCCCAAACAAAAAATTTCTTAAAAAAGTTTTAAACCTTTTAAAATTTTTGGAAATTTTTTTTAACCCCCAAAAAAATTTTTGGGGGGGGGGGGGGGGGGGAAAAAATTTAAAAAATTCCCCCCCCCCCCCCCAAAAAAAAATTTTTTTTAAAAATTTTTTAAAATTTTTTTCCCCAAAAAGGGAAAATTTTAAAAAAAAACCCCAAAAAAAAAAATTTAAAAAAAAAAGGGAAAAAATTTTTTTTTTTAAAAAATTAAAAAAAAAAATTTTTAAAAAAAAAAAAGGGAAATAAAAAAAAAAAAAAAAGGGGGGGGGGAAAAAAAAAAGGGAAAAATTTTTTAACCGGAAAAAAAAAAGGGGGGAAAAAAAAAGGGGGGGGAAAAAAAAAGGGGAAAAGAAAAAAAAAAAAGGGGGGGGGGGGAAAAAAGGGGGCCAAAATTTTTTAAAAGGGAAAAAAAAAGGCCCCCCAAAAAATTTTAATTTTTTTTAAAAAAAAAAGGAAAAAAAAAAAAAAAAAAATTTTGCCCCCCCCCAAAAAAGGGGGGGGGGGAAAAGGTTTTTAAAAAAAAAAAACCCAAATTTAAAAAAAAATTTTTTAAAAAGGGGGGGTTTTTTTTTCCCCGGGTTTTTTCCCCTTTTTTTTAAAAAAAAAAAATTTTTTTTTTTTGGGGTTAACCCCAAAAAACCCTTTTTTTTTTTTAAAAAAATTTTTTTAAAAAAAAGGGGGAAAAAAAAAAAAAAAAGGGGGGGGGGTTTTAAAAAAATTTTTTAAAAACCCCCCCTTTTTTTAAAATTTAAAGGGGGGGAAAAATTTTTTTTTTAAAAAAGGGGGGGGGGGGGGGGTTTTTTTTTCCAAAATTTTTTTTTTTTTTTTCAAAAATTGGTTTTTTTTTTTTTCCCCCCCCTTTTGAACCAAAAATTTTTAAAAAAAAAATTTTTCCAAACCCCCCAAAAAAAAAAAAAAATTTTTTTTTTTTAAATTTTAAAACCCAAAACCCTTTTTTTTTTTCCCTTTTTTTGGGGGGGGTTTTTTAACCCAAAATTTTTTTTGGAAAAAAAAAAATTCCCTGGAAAATTGCCGGAAAAAAAATTTTTTTTTAAATTTTTTTTTTAAAAAAAAAAAAAAAATTTTTTTTTTTAAAAAAGGGGTTTTTTCCCTTTTTTTTAAAAAAAAACCCCCAAAAAAAAAAAAAACCCCCCCCCCCGGGGGTTTTTTTCCCCTTTTTTTTTTTTTAAAAAACCTTCCTTTAAACCCAAAAAAACAAAGGTTTTTTTTTTTTCCCCTTTTGGGATAAAATTAAAATTTAAATTTTTTTTTTTTTAAAAAAAAAATTTGCCCCTTTTTTTAAAAAGGTTTTTTTTTTTTTAAAAAACCCTTTTTTTAAATCCCCAAAAAATTTTTTTTTTTTTAAAAAACCTTTTTTTGGAAAAACCCCCTTTTTTTTTTTCCCCCTTTTTTTTTTTAAAATTTTTTTTTTTAAAAAAAAAAAAAATTTTTTTTTTTTTAAAAAAACCTTTTTGGGAAAAAAACCCCTTAAAAAAAGGGGCCAAAAACCTTTTTCCTTTTTAAAAACCCGGGAAATTTTTTTTTTAAAAAAATTTCGGTTTTTTTAAATTTTTAAAAAAAAAAAAAGGGGGGGGGGTTTTTCCCCCCCTTTTTTTTTTTTAAAAAAACCCCGGTTTTTTTTAAAAAACCCCCGGGAAGGGGGGAAATTTTCCCCCCCCTTTTTTTCTTTTTGGGGTTTTTTTGGGAAAAAAAAAAAAGGGGGGGGGGTTTTTTTTGGGGGGGGTTTTTTGGGGGTTTTTTTCCCGGTTTTTTTGGGGGGTTTTTGGGTTTTTGGGTTTTTCCCCGGGGGGGGGTTTTTTTTTTGGGGGGGTTTTGGGGGGAAAAAAGGGGGGTGGGGGGGTTTTTTGGGGGGGGGGAAAAAAGGGGGGTTGGGGGGGGGGGGTTTTTTTTTTTTTGGGGGGTTTTTTTCCCTTTTTGGAAAAATTTTTTTTTAACCCCAAAAGGGTTTTTTTTTAAAAAAAATTTTTTTTTTTTTTTTGGGGGGGGGGGGGGGGGTTTTTTTTTTTTTTTTTTTTTTTTTTTTAAAAATTTTTAAAAACCCTTTTTTTTGGGTTTTTTTTCCGGGGTTTTTTTTTTTTCCCCCCCCCTTTTTGGGGGGCCCCGTTTTTTTTTTTCCCCCCTTTCCCCCTTTTTTTGGGGAAAAATTTTTTTTTTTAAAAAAACCCCTTTTTTCCCCAAAAAAGGGGGCCCCCTTTGGGGGTTTTCCCCCAAAATTTAAAGGGGCCCCCAAAATTTTTTTTTTTTTTTTTCCCAAAAAAAATTTTTTTTTTAAAAAAAATTTTTTTAAAAAAAAAAAAAAATTAAAAAAATTAAAATTTTTTCCCCCTTTTTTAAAACCAAAAGGTTTTTGGGGGTTTTTTTTTTTTAAAACCCCCCCCCCCCTTTTTTTCCCCCCCTTTTTAAAATTTTTTTTTTTTAAAAAAAAATTTTTAAAGGCGGGGGGGGTTTCCTTTTTTTAACCCTAAAAAAATTTTTTAATTTTAAAAAATTTTGGGGGGGGAAAAAGGGGGGGGGGGGGGGGAAAAAAAAGGGGGAAAAAATTTTAAAAAAACCCCTTTTTAAGAAAAATTTGGGGTTTTTTTTTTTAAAGGGTGGGGGGGGGGGGGGGGGGGGGGGGGGGGGGGTTTTTGGGGGGGGGGGGGAAAAAACCCTGTTTTGTGTTTTGGGGGGGGGGGGGGGGGGGGGGGGGGGGGTTTTTGTTTTTTTTTTTGTGTTTTTTTTTTTGGGGGGGGGGGGTTTTTTGGGGGGGGCGCCCCCTGGTTTGTGGTGTGTGTTTTTGTGTGTGTGGGTTTTTTTTTGGTTTTGGTGTGTTTTGGTTTGTTGTTGTGTGGGGCGCGCGGGGGGGGGGTGTGTGTGTTTGTGGGGGGGGGTGTGTGTGGGTGGGGTTGTTGGGGGGGGGGGTTTTTTGGGGTGGGGGAAAGGGGGAAAAGGGGTTTTTGGGGGGGGTTTTGGGGGGGGGGTTTTTTGGTGGTGGGTGGGGGGGGGGCGTGCGGGGTTTTGGGTGTGTTTTGGGGGGGGGGGGGTTTTTTTTTTTGTGTGTGTGTGGTGTGTGGGGGGGTGTGTGTGGGGGGTGTGTGTGGGGGCCCCCGGGGGGGGGGGGTTTTTTTTTGGGTTTTTTTTAAAAAAATTTTTCCTTTTTTTTTTTTGGGGGGGGGGGGTTTTTTTTTGGGGCCCGGGGGGGAAAAAAAAAAAAAAAAAAAAAATTTTGGGCCCAAAAAATTTCCTACACACCCACCCCCCAAAAAACCCAAAAACGCTGGCAAAACAAAAAAAACCCCCCCACACACACCACAACCCCCCCCCAAAAACACAAAACAAAAAACCCCACACACACACACACAAAAAAAAAACCACACACACAAAAAAAAAAAAAAACCCCCACACACACAAAAAAACCCCCAAAACCCCCCCCCCCCCCCTTTCCCCCCCAAAACCAAAACACACAAAACACACACACCCCAAAAAAAAAAAAAAAAAAAAACCCCCCCCCCAAAAAAAAAAGGGCACGCCCCCCCCCCAAAACAAAAAACCCCCCCCTTAAAAAAAAAAAAAAAAAATTTTTTGCCCCCCCCTTTTTTTAAAAACCAAAAACCCCAATACAAAAAGGCCCCCCCAAACCCCTTTTCCCCCAAACACACAAAAAAAACACACACACACACACACACACAAAACCCCACACACCCCCCCCCCCCCCCCCTTGAAAACCCCCCCCACCCACACACACACCCCACACACAAAACAAAAAAAACACACACACACCCCAAAAAAAAAACCCCTTTTTTTTGGGGGGCCTTTTTTTTAAAAAATGCTTTAAACCCCCGGGGGGGTTTAAAAAAACCCCCGCCCCAACCCGTTTTTTTTCCGTGGGAAAAAAAAAAGGGGGGGTTTAAAAAATTAAAATTTTTAACGGGAAAAATTTTTTTAAAAAAAAAAAAAAAAAAAAAAAGGGGGGGGAAAAAATTTTAAAAAACCCCAAAAAAGGCAAAATTTTGAAAAGGGGGTTTTTTTGGGTTTTTTTTTAAAAAAAATTTTTTAAAAACCCCCCTTTTTTTAAAAAAAAAATTTAACAATGAAAAAAAAAACCCGGAAAAAAAAAAAAAAATTTTTTTTTTTAAAAATAAAACCGGGGTTTCCTTTTAACCATGCAAAACCCTTTTGGGCCACACGTAAAATCCCATCCCCAAATTTAAAAAAAGGGGGGGGGGGGTTTTTTCCCCAAAAAAACCCCCCAAAAAAAAAAAAAAAGGGAAAAGGGAAAAAAAAGGAAAACTGAAAAAAAAAAAAAGGGGGAACCCCCAAAAAATTTTCCCCCCCGGAACCCCCCCGGTTGGGGGTTTTAAAAAATTCCCCTTTTAAAACCCCAAAAAAATTTTATTTTTTTTTTTTTTTTTTTTTTGGGGGGGCCCGGGTTTAAAAAAAAAAAAGGCCCCAAAAGGGAAAAAAATTTTTTTTTTGGGGTTTTTTCCGGGGGTTTTTCCTTCCGAATTTTTTTTGGTTAATTTTTTTCCCTTTTTTTTCCCCCCCCCACCTTAATTTTTTTTTTTTTTTTTTGGGTTTTCCCCAAAAAACCCCAAAAAAAAATTTTTAAAAAATTTAAAAAAAATTTTTAAAATTTTTTTAAATTTTGGGAAAAAAACCCAAAAAAAACCCCAAAAAAAAACCCCTTTTTAAAAAAAAAAAAAAAAAACCCCAAAAAATTTTAAAATTTTGGGTTTTTTTTTTAAAAAAAAAAAAATTCCTTTTCCCCCCCCCCCCGGGGAAAATCAAAAAAAAAAAAGGGGGGAAAAAAAATTTTTTTCTTTTTTTTTGGGGGGAAAAAAAAAATTTTTTTTTTTTTTTTTTTTGTTTGGATTTTCCCCCCGGGGGTTTTTAAACCCTTTTTTTTAAATTTTTTAAAACCAATTTTTACTTTTCAAATATTTCTTTTTTTAAACCCAAAGGGGGGGGAAATTTTGAGCTTTTTTAAGGATGGGCCCTTTTTCAAAATTTCCCAATACATCATGTTTGACAGAAAAAAAAATTTTTTTGGAAAATTTTTTTTTTTGGTTTTAATTTTAAAACCCTTTTTTAAAAATTTTTTTGGGGTTTTAAATTTTTTAAAAATTTTTTTTTTTTTTTTAAAAGGGGTTTCTGGGGCATTAAAAAAATTTTTCCCAAAAATTTTTGATCGAACTAAACTGTAGAAATGTAAAGAGTTTTGGTATCCCCCCCCCGGGGGGGCCTTTTTTTTTTTTTGGTTTTGGGGCCCCCAAAAATAAAACCCAATTTTTTTTTTTTAAAAAAAAAACCCAAAAAAATTTTTTTTTTAAAATTTTAAATTTTTTAAAAAAAAAAGGGGAAAAATTTTTTTTTAAAAAAAATTTTTTTTTTTTCCCCCCCCCCCTTTTTTTAATTTTTTTTTTATTTTTTTTTTTTTTTTAAAAAAAAATTTTTTTTTTTTTTGGTGCTTTTTTAAACTGGTATTCAACCAAATGGCTAATTTATCAGGGATATTTCATAAATGTATGTTATTGGAAATGATCTTCAAGACAGGGGCTAGGGCGGAACCTTGTGGGGGTTCCCATTTAAAGTCTTTAAAAAAAAGAATAGACTTTTCCTTTTTTGTGCAAATGATCTTCCACTTAAGAAAAATTTTATATACGGAAAATAATAATCCCCTTACCCAAAAATTCTTTAACTTGTAAAGCAGACGTTCAAACAAACACTGCATACCTTTTTTATGTCGAAAAAAAAGCCCAATGTGCTTTTTTTTGGGCGCGCAAAGTTTTTTTTAATGTGGTTTAAAATTTACAGATGACTATCGTTGGCCCCCTAAACCCTTTTTGGAAAAACCCGTTGGGGTTTTTTGGGATTAAGTTCCCTTTTTCGCAAAATACACAAGACGCTTTTCAATAATTTTTCTAACAATTTTTCCCCGCATGCGAGGGTTAAAAAATTGGCAAAAAACTTTCAACCCAAGCCCCGGTTTTTCCCTTTTTTTGGTATAGGTATCACAACCGGGCCTCTTTTCCCGATTTTGGGAGAGTTTCAAATTTTGGGCCCAAAATTTTTTTAAAATGAGTGAAGTAACAAATTCCAGGTCTCGGGGAAGTGGGTTTTAAAAAACTGGGGACTGGTATGAGTACCATCAAAACCAACGGGGCCCTTTTTGTGGAAGAGAAGGTTTTTTTTGAGTTTTTACAGAATTCTTCCCTAAGGGAAAAGGGGAAAAAAAAATAGTGTTGTTGGTCGGAAAAGGATCTATATAGGGGGTTTTTCCTCTTTTTTTTCTTTGTAAAACTGGGTGTCTGAACTTTGATTAGACAACAAATTATTTTCCCCGGGAAAACCCTTTCCAAAGCTCTGTTTGTCCCCTGATGTTTGGGACAACATTGTTTTAGTTTAATTTTAAGGGGGAAATGATGGCCGATTTAAATTTTTTTCTTCATTTCTTTTACTTTTTTTTCCACACCTTATGTATTTTCTTTTTAATCCCGGGAAAATTTTAGATAGACAAAAACCGGGAAAAAAAAGGACCCCTTTGGGGTTTGCAATCACCCTGTTGGAAATTTTTTTTAGCCCCCCCTTAATTTTTTTATGAAATGTTCATCTCCTCGGGCCCCCGCCCTATTTTATAAGCTGTTTTCTTAAAAGACACGGGTTCTGCACATTCTTCCTTCCCCATCCATTACCAGAGTATTTTTTTTTTTACATTAAATTCTAACTTAGGAAAACGATTTTTTTTAGCGCTAATAAAAAACGTGGCTCAGATTGTCGTAAAACACATCACTTTTCGCTGTTTACTGTTGTGATCCAAATTTTTAACAACGAGGGGGCTGTTGGAACCCAATCCCCTTTGTTGGGAAAAATTTTGGGGAAATTTTTTCGTCAATATCCTTACTTTACCCTTAACCCTTTTCATTCAATTGTAAAATTTTAAAAAAAGATCCCCCTCCAAGGTTTTCTTCCCTGTTAGCCAGCATGCATTGATTTCTAAAATTTGGGGTTGATGCCAAAGTCAAAAACCAAAAGCATGGTTTTATTTAGTGACACATTTTTCCGGGACTCTGGTAAAAGCTTTCCATCATTTAAAAAGGACTAAGCCCCGAAACACTATATTTTTAACCAGAGATTTCCCAAATTTTTTGAGACTCCAGGTTTTCCCCAAAAAGGAGCCCCCCTGCGCCCCCGGAAATTCCTAGGGGCAAAAAACTTTTTTTTTTAGTCAAGGGAAAGATGTTTTATTCAATCTGAACTGGCAGCAGTTTGGCCGTTTTGGATAATAAACAGAGATAACAAAAAAAACTGGGTTTCCCTTTTTAATCTTGATAAAAGGGGGGCATAGAAAAAACTCTTTTAGTTTTTTTGGGGAAAACTAAAGCATTATACCCGGGGAGTAATTTAAAAACCCGTTCCTTTTTGTTAAATAGCAGTTTGAACCTTTTTTAGTAGATTTTTTACAAATGTAAAGGGGGGGGGGTAAATAAAAGTTTCTGGTTTTTTGGGAAATTTTGTTTGGCCAACGTTTTAAAAACGAAAAGAAGAATGTCATAATAACTTGAAAAAAATGTGGTATTCAAAAATGAAGTAAGTTTTTTTTAACACAAAAATCTACAGTTCCCCCTGGGAAAATAAAAAAGACTGTCATATCTGGCTTCATGTTGAAAAATAAAACCCCAAAAGTTCTAACTTTAAATATTGTCACCCAAACCGGTTTTTTTGAATCGTGTAAATTTTCCCCCTAAGTTGATGGAGCTGCCCGGGAGCGTGAGGTCTTTAGAATGGTTTCGAAAGGAACCGTACTGATTATGGTCCACTTTAAGGGTTTTTCTCCCTGCCTCTCGTCCCCAGGGGCCCCCGTCGGGAAAAGGGTTTTCTGGTGGGGCGTTCCCAAAAGAGGGCCCGGGGGACAAGTCGCCCCAAATTTCTTGGGGCCCGTAAAACTGGTAAACCCTTTTTTGGATGGGTGGATGGGGTCTCCCCCGAAGGTTTTGTTCTAGGGTGGAAAGTTTTTAAAGGGGAGAGGGGCCGATTTCAAATTTTTTTTTGGTAAGTCCCGAAAGTGGGCTGCGTTAACCCTTTCCCTCAAAATTCAAGAGTCTTGTCTTTAAAGGGGCAGTTTCCCACCACCACAACTTGGTCTTTGGGAAAGGGTTTGATCGGGTTTAACAGTACTGACCAGTTCTTTCCCCCTCGGATCGGTTCCTTTTATTTTTGTTGATACCCGAGTGAAGAACGACACAGCCCTAATTGGGGCATTGCGGCACATTTTGAGGGTGTTCTTTAAAATTGAGGAAAATTTTTTGTTTTCTTAGATGAATGCCAAGGGCCCAAAAGATTCCCAAACGGAGCACAACCGGGCCCTTGGGGTAAAGGAGGGAAAAAGGGAAAGTTTTTAAGCTGTTCTGAATGCGATGTTTTTGACGCCTGACGAGGAGAAATTTTCAGTTTAGTTGAAAATGACGGTCATTTTTTTTTTTCTTTGCCCCAAAAAAAGCAGGGGGTTTTGGTGGGTTTTAATTTTTTCGTCTTTTTATCCCGGGAGATGATATTGGGCGGGGGAAAAAAAAAAGGGGGGGGGGGGGGGGGGGAAAAAAAAAACAACAACCACCCTTAAGTATTTAACACATAATCTGCATACACTTATGAAAAGGGAAAACAGCATATCATTAAAACCTTTATAATAGTCTACTCATCAAAAAAACGGGTTTTAAATGGCCCGGGAAACCCCAATTATGCATGGGCAGGGCAGAACTTGACCCATTTTTTATATTTTTCAAGATTTTTACCCCTTTTGCCTTTTTACATTTTTTTTTTAAAACTGGAAAAATCTAAAGAAGGTGGTTTCACAGAATGAATTTTTTCCCCAGAAAACACCAACTTCAAAAGGGGAAAAATTTTGGGCTTCCATGTGTTCAGCCTTAAAATTTTTGATAACTTGCAAAAAGGGGTGGCAGCTAGGGGGGTACAAATTTTTTACAGAAAAAAATTTTGTAAACGTAGTGTTCCAGGGTTTAATAGTATTTTACATTGGAAGGTGAAAAGGGGAAAAATTTTGCACACTTCAGAAAAAAGTTTTGGCACCCAATTTTTTCCCAGATTATCTGCTATTTTATTCCCCCCTTTAACCCCCAAATTTTGGGGGAAAGGGGAAAAAGAAGATTTTTAGGGGGGGGGGGGGTTTATTTTTTAAAATTTTTTTGGAAACCCCAAGGGGTTTTAAGGGCCCAAAAAAGGATTAAATTAAAAACCCAGACATAAAAAAGGTATTCATACTTTTTTCAAAAAAACCGGGCCTTCAATCCCAAATTTGCAGTTGAAAAAACCCCTTGAATAAAACCAAACAGCCAAATAAAAAAGGGAATTGGGTCCAAAAACTAAACCCCTCAGTATAGATTTTTAAGGGGTTTAAAAGGGAAAATTTTTAAACCCCTTTCCGAATGAAATTTTCCCTTTTTTCCCTTTTAAACGAAACCAAACCCTTTCACTGTGGTTCCCCAAAAAACTTTGGAAAGTGGGGGGAAATTGGAAAATGAAATTTTTTTTTGCCCTTTCAAAGTTGGGTTTTTAAATTTTTATTGGGAAAGTTAAATTTTCCCTTTTTTCTTTTGGGGAAATCCTTTAATTTAAAAATTTCCCAAAAATTTAAACATCAGAAACCTGGGGGAATTTTTTGGAACCAGTTAAAACCCCAATTTTTCACTTTAGACATTTTCCCGGTATAATTCCCCTTTTGGCCCAATGTTTTGTTTTCCGGCTCCCAAATTAAAATCTTTATTCAATTTTCTTTTTCTTTTTTAAAAGTTTTTGGCGCTTGAAAAAAAACTTTTGGCCTTTCTTTAACTTTGGTCCGGGAAAAGGAAGAAGTGCAAAAATTTTAGTATTTTTTTTACCCCGGGTTCCTTAAAAAATTTTTAAAACTTTTTTCTGTCCTTTCTTTTGTAACTTTTTTAATTAAAGGTTAATTTGGGTTAAAAAACCCTTTTGCCGATTTCTGGAAGCAAAAAAGGCCAAAATGACGGTGGGAAAGGGGGATTTTCCCCAATTGCAAATTTTAAAATTTTTTAAAAAAATTTAGCCCCCTTTTTTTGTTTTAGCCTAAATTGTCCAAATTTTTTATTGATTTTCCAGTTAAGTTTTTTTTGTTTTAAAAAGGATCCCCTAAAATTGGGGTGTTCAGATATTTAAAAAAATTGGAAATTTTTAAGGGAGGGGGAAAATAAAGGGAACCCCGGAAACAAAATTAAAAATTTTTTCCCAATTTAATTTTTTAAAAAACCCATTTTTTAATTTTTAAAATTTTGCCAAAAAGAAACCTTTTATTTTAAGACTTTTGCCTGAAATTACCTTTATTTAAATTTTTTTAAAAGGCCCCCTAGCATTTCCAAAACTGCCTAAAATTTTTTTTAAACCCAAAAAAAACATGTGGCCCCCGAAAAAAATTTTTTGGGGGAAATTTTTTTTTGAAATTTGGGGAATTTTAAAAAGGGCCCGAGAGGAAGAAAAAAATTTTAAAACCCCCTTCTTGGAACAAATATTTGTAAAATTAAAAAAATTTAAAAAAAAAGAATAAAATGTTGCCAAAACCCCCTTTTTAAAGGTAAAGCCCCAACCCAACCCGCCAAACAAGGGAGGTTTGGGGAAAAGAAAAAAGAATGGGGACAATTTTGGGGCAAAAGGGGTTTTTTTTTTTGATTTTTAAGTTTTAACAAGGGGGGTTTTAAAAGGATGATTTTTAAAACCAAAGGTTCGGGGGGGGGAAAAAAGTTTTATTTTTTAACATAAACAACAGGGAAAAAAGGAAAAAGAAAAAACGGTGGGGGTGCCAACAGGGGGCCCTGTTTTTACCCAATTTTGGGAAACCAAAAACCCAAATTTTTTTGGGGAAAAAAGGGGAAGGAGAGAGAGAGAGAGATTTAAAAAGGGGGGGGGAGGGGGAAGAGGAGAGGGGGAGAGGGGAGAAGAGAGGAGAATTTTTACAAAGGGGTTTTTTAAGGACCCCGGGGGGGAAGGGGTAAAAAGGGGGGGGGGGGTTTGTGTGGGTGGGTTTTTTGTTTGTTGGGTTTTGTGTTGGTGGGGGGGTGTTGGCTGCGTGTTTTACAATTTTTGGGGAAGTTGGTTTTGTTGGGTGGGGGGGGGGGGGGGGGGGGGGGGGGGGGGGGGGGGGGGGGGGGGGGGGGGGGGGGGGGGGGTTTTGGGAGGGAGAGAGAGAGAGAGAGAGAGAGAGAGAGAAGAGGGGAGGGGAGAGAGGCCTGTTTTTGGTTTTATTGAGGAAAAATTTTTGTCCCGAGGTGGTGGGGTTTTTTGGTGTGTGTGTTGTGGGGGTTGTTTGTGTTGTGTGTGTGTGGGGGGGGGGGGGGTGGTGTGTGTGTGTGTGGGTGTGTGTGGTGTGTGTGTGTGGTGGTGTGTAAAGTGTTAAAGTTTTGTGGTGTGTGTGTGAAAGGGGGGGGGGGGGGGTGGGGGGGGGGGGTTTTGTATTTTTGTTTTGGTGTTGTGTGTTGGTGTGGTGGTGGTTGTGGTTGTGGTGTGTTTGTATGGGGAAGGAGGGGAAAAGAGGGAAGGAGGTTTTGCCGGGTTTCTTTTTTTGTTTTGGGGTTGTGTGTGTGCGTGTGCGTGGGTTTCAGGTTGGGGGGTGTGTGTGTGTGTGTGTGTTGTGTGTGTGTGGGGTGTGTGTGTGTGTTGTTTGTGTGTGTGTTTGTGTTGTTGTGGGGTGTGTTTGTGTGTGTTGGGGTGTGTGTGAGGGGGGGTGTTGTTTGGGGTTTTGTGTTATGGGGTTTTTGTTCGGTTGTTTTTGCTCTCTCTGGGGCTTCATACAGCCGGTCGTGTGTTTTTGCGGGTTCTAAAGGGGGGGGGGGGGGGGTTTAGGGGGCACCTTCTGCTGCCGGGGGTTAATTTTTTTTTAGGGGATTTTTTCCTTTTGGGTTTTGGGACCACGTGTTTACCCCGCCCGGCGGATTTTTTTAAAAAATTTTTTCGGGAAAACACCCCCCCCACACACCCAAACAAAACACCCACCAACCCCAAAAACAAACACCCCCAACAAAAAACAACAACCAAGAACCCACACCCACCTTTTAAAACACACACCCCACCCAAAAAACACATGAAAAACCCCCAACACACCACACCCCACACACACCCCACAAACAAAACAACAAACAAAACACACCCCACACACCCACACACACACACAAAACCAACACACACACAAAAACACACCACACACAAACACACACAAAACACACACACAACCTACCCCACGGCATTAAAACACACACACAAACCCCCACCCCCAACCCCCACAAAACACACACACAAAACACACCCCCACAAAAAAAACACAAAAAAACCCCACACACACAACACAACACACCCCCAGGGCTAAACAAAAAAACACACCAAACAACACCCTTTCACACACACACCCACACACAAAAACACACACACAAAAACACAAAACACAAAACACACACACACACAACAACCCTTTTTTCGCCCCCGCAAGCGCATTCCCCCAAAACAACACACACCACCCCACACACCACACCCCCACCCACACAAACAACCCCACAAAACAACCCCCCACAAACACACACACACAAACCAAAAACCCCCCACCCCAAAATTTTTCTTGGGGGCCCCCGGGACCCCCCTATTCAAGTACAAACACACAGGGTGGGGGTTTTAAAACAGAGAACACGCCTCCCCACCTGGCACTTTTTTAAGTTTTTCACAACCCCCAAAAACCAAACAACAAAAAAAACCAACAAAAACCGTTGGACCAAAAAGCCCACCGGCATCCCCGCCAACACCACCACCAAACCACCAAAAAAAACCCCCCCAAAAAAATAAGAAAAAATCAACAAAAAGCGAAGGGGCAAAAGTTTTTCACGCAGATATTCCCGGAGCCCAAAATTTAAAAAGACATTCAATGGTGGGCCAAATTTTTTTTGGGACAAAAACAGCCCAAGGAAATTTTAATGCACTGGGGTTTATTGTTTTGGCGGGTTTTTCCATGGCCGGGGACCGGAAAAAAACCCTTTTAAAAGGGGGGGAAGGAAAAGAGAAAAAAGAAAAGAGAGGAGGGGAGGAAAAGGAAAAAAAGGGGGAAAAGGGGTGGGAAGAAAGGTGGAGGGGGGGGAGGGAGAGCGGGGAATTGCGGTGGATTTGGGGGGGGTGTTTTGGCAAGGACTTGGTGTTTTGGTGGGGAGGTGTTTTGGTGGGTGTGGGGGGGTTTTGTTGGGGTTGTGTGTTTTTGGTTGGGGGGGTGTGGTTGTGTGTATTGGGTTGTTTGTTTTGTTGGTTGGAGGGGGGGTTGGGTTTTTGGGGGTTTTGGGGTGGGGGGTGGTTGGGTGTGGTTTGCCCAAACCTGCCCCAAAAAATTTTAATGTGGTGGTGTGGTTGGTGGTGTGTGTTTTTTTGGTGTTTTTGTTAAAGGGGGAAAAGAGAGAAGAGAGAAGAGAAAAGAGAGAAGAGAAGGGAGGAGAGAGAGGAGGGTTTTTGGTTAACGGTGTTTGGGCCAGTTTGTACCGGCCAGTTGGGGTGGGTGTTTTTGGTGGTGTTTGGTGTGTGTGTGTGTGTTTGGTGTGTTTGTGTTTTGTGTGTGGTGTGTGTGTGGTTGGGTGTGTGTGTGTGTGTGGTGGGTTGGTGTGTGGGGTGTGTGGTGTGTGTGTGTGTGTGTGTGTGTGTGGGTTGTGTGGGTTGGGGGTGTGGGGTGGGGGTGTGGTGTTTTGGTGTTTGTGTGTGTGTGTGTGTGTTTGGTTTGTGTGTTGGTTGTGTTGGGGTTGTTAGTGTGTGTTTGGTTCAAAAGAAGAAGAGAGGGGAGGGAAAGGGGGGGGGAAAAAGGTTTAGTTTTTTTTTGTCGTTTAACCCCCTTTGC
>CM031627.1:25172065-25179565 GCA_018398815.1 Conus ventricosus
TTGAAACATGTAGGCTTCTGGCAACATATTTAGCCGTTGCCAGTTTTCGTTGATCTGACAGTGGTAATAAGTTCGCTTCTTTTATAAGTATTTAAGGAATTCGTGTGTACGGGGACACCGAGTGCTACCTTAACAGTTTTACTGTCAATTGACTGTAATTTCTTCAACAGGGTTTCTGTGGCATTGAAATAAACCTCTTGCCCGTAAATAAGCTTTTGATCGAACTAAACTAGTAGCTAAATGTAACAGAGTTTTGGTATCCTGACCCCATGGGTGTGCACTGATTATTTTTTAGTAGATTTAGCCTTTGTCTTGCGTCATTGACCAATTTTTCAATGTACAACCGCCAGTTTAATTTACAAGTTAAGGTCAAACCCAGAAATTTTACATTTCGTGAATATTCTAATATTTTGTCATTTTAACACTAGCTGAGGCAAATGCTTAGGATTTTCCCCGTTATTGAAAAGAACTAATTGTGTTTTTTCTCCAGACAATGAAAGCCCGTTTTCAGTCATATATTTGTTGATTTTATCTATTTCCAGCTGATATATTTTTTTAACATAATTTATTGCTCTCTTTTTGTGTGCTTTCTAATACTGGTATTCAACCAAATGGCTAGATCATCAGCATATTGCACTAAATGTATGTTATTGGATATGATCTTCAAGACAGGTGCTATGACGGAACCTTGTGGAATTCCTATGTTAATGTCTTTAAAAGAAGAATAGACTTTGCCTATTTTTGTGCAAATAGATCTTCCACTTAAGAAACATTTTTATATACTGATATAATAATCCACTTACTCCAATATTCTTTAACTTGTAAAGCAGACGTGCATGCCAAACACTGTCATACGCTTTTTATGTCGAAAAAAGTAGCTAATGTGCTTTTTCGTCGCGCAAATAGTTTTTTAATGTGTGTTGTAATCTTTACAAGATGATCTATCGTGCACCTACCTTTTCGAAAACCTGATTGGTTATTTGGGATTATGTTCCGTTTTTCGCAATAATACACAAGACGCTTTTCAATAATTTTTTCTAACAATTTCCCAGCATGCGAGGTTAGAGTATTGGTCTATAACTTTCAACCGAAGACCTAGGTTTACCTTTTTTAGGTATAGGTATCACAACTGTCCTCTTCCAGATTCTTGGCAGAGTTTCATTTTGCCAACATTTTTGGTTAAAATGAGTGAAGTAACACCTTCCAGGTCTCGGGCAAGTGGGTTAACAACTGGTACATGGTATGAGATACCATCAAAACCAACGGCCGTTTTGTTGGAAGAGAAGGATTCTAGAGTTTCACAGAATTCTTCATAAGAGATAGGAGAATTTAAATAGTGTTGTTGGTCTGGAACAGGATCTTCATATATGGATTGTTCCTCTTCTTTTTCTCTGTAAAACTGGATGTCTGACTTAGATTAGACAACAAATTATTTTCCGGAATACCTTTACAAACGCCTCTGCTTTGTCCATGGATGTTGGTACAACATTGTTTTCTAGTTTAATTAATGGGAAATGATGGCAGATTAAATCTATTCTTCATTTCTTTGACTTTTTTTCCACACCATTATGTATATCTTTTGAATCCGAAATTTCAGATAGACAAAAACCGGAAAAATAGACCCGTTTGGCTTTGGCAATCACCTGTTGGAATTATTTTTAGCACGCTTCATTTCTATGAAATGTTCATCTCCTCGGTCCCTTAGCCATATTTTATAAGCTGTTTTCTTCAGAGACACTGCTTCTGCACATTCTTCATTCCACCATCCATTACCAGAGTATTTATTTTCTTTTACATTATTACTACACTTAGGAATCGATTTTTTCAGCTGCTAATAAAATAGCGTGGCTCAGATTGTCGTAAAACACATCACTATCATCATGCTGTATACTGTTGTGATCCATTATTAACAACGAGGACTGATAGGCAACCCAATCAGCTTTGTTGTAAGAAATTTTGGAATTATATCGTCAATATCCTTATCTTCACCAATAACCTTTTCATTCAATTGTAAAATATAGGAAAATGATCACAATCCAAGGTATCTTCACCTGTTAGCCAGCATGCATTGACTGCTAAATCTGGTGATGCCAAAGTCAAATCAATAGCAGTGGGTCTATGAGTAGACACATCCGGTACTCTGGTAACGCTGCCATCATTTAACAGGACTAAGCCAGAATCCACTATATTTTCAACCAGACGATTACAAGTTGTTTGAGAACATCCAGGTTCCCAAAACGGAGCATGCGCATTGAAGTCTCCTAGGACAATAACTTTTTTGTTAGTCAAGGAAAGATGTTTTATTCAATCTGAACTGTCAGCAGTTTGGCCGTTAGGATAATATACAGAGATAACAATAACACTGGTTTCCTTATTAATCTTGATAAATGCGGCAGTAGAAAAAAGCTCTTCAGTTATTATTGGGGATATCTAATGCATTATACGGAGAGTAATTTAAGTCAGTTCTTATGTAAATAGCAGTTTGAACCTTGTTAGTAGATTTTTTACAACTGTATAGGGGTGGATAGTAAAAGTTTCTGAGTTTTGGAAGTTTGTTTGGCTCAACGTTTAAAGACTGTAAAGCAAGAATGTCATAATAACTTGAAGAAATGTGGTATTCAAACTGAAGTAAGTTTTTTTTTAACACAGATCTACAGTTCCACTGGAATATAGAAAGACTGTCATCATCTGGCTTCATGTTGAAAAGTAACTCAAATGTTCTAACTTAAATATTGTCACCAAACCGGTTTTAGAATCTGTGTAAATTCCACTATGTTGATGGAGCTGCCAGGGAGCGTGAGGTCTGTAGTACTGTTAGTCGAAAAAGGAACTCGTACTGATTATGGTACCACTTTAAGGGTTTGTCTCGTGCCTCTCGTCCCCATGCCTCGTCGGAAAGGATTTTCTGGTGGGTCGTTCCAAAAGAGCCGGTGGACATGTCGCCCCAAATTTCTTGCCAGTACACTGGTACCTTTGTTGGATGGGTGGATGGGATCTCTCATGAAGGTTTTGTTCTGAGCTGGAAAGTTTTCATGTGAGAGGACCGATACATTGTTTTGTGGTAAGTCAGAAAGTAGACATGCGTTGAACATTTCCCGTCTACATTCAAGAGTCTTGTCTTTAACAGGGGCAGTCCTACTCACCACAACATTGGTCTTTGGAAACTGATTCTTGATCTGTTGAACAGTACTGACCAGTTCTTTTGAAGCCACTCGTGGATCTGTACCTTTGATGTCGTTGATACCAGAGTGAAGAACGACACAGTCGTAATGGTCATCTGCGGCGACATTTTGAAGCTGTTCTTTACATTGAGAAAATTTTGTGTGCTTCTTAGATGAGATGCCAAGGCCATATGAATCTCCCAAACGCCGAGCATCAATCCTGGACATTGTAGTCATGGAGAAAGAGAACGTTTGGAAGTGTTCTGAATGCGATGTCTTGACGTCATGACGAGGAGATTTGCAGTCAGTTGAACTGACGTCATTTTTTTTATCTTTGCCCAATAAAGCGGGAGGTGGTGGTGGTTTAATTTTACGTCTTTTCATCCGGCAGATGATATTAGACGGGGGAAAAAAAAAAGGGGGGGGGGGGGGGGGGACAAAAAACACAACAACACTTAAGTCATTTCAACACATACATCTGCATACACTTATGAAAAGAAAACAGCATATCGTTAAGGACCTTCATAATAGTCTAGCTACATCAGAACTGGCTAAAGTGGCGGCAAACTCAATTATGCATGAGTCAGACAGAACTTGACTCTCATTTTCATATTTGTCAAGATTGATACCTTTCGCCTTATACATTTTAGTTAAAACTGGACAATCTAATTAGAAGGTGGTGCACAGAGATGAATTTTCCACAGACACACACAACTTCAGGAGAAAATTTGGTCTTCCATGTGTTCAGCCTTAATTTTGTGATAATCTTAGCAAGATGGATCGTGAGCAGCTAGGCAGTGTGTAGCATTTTTCACAGAAAAAAGGTTTTGTAAACGTAGTGTTCCAGGTTGAATAGTATTTCACACTGGAAGGATGTATATGGCAAATTTAGCACACATTCTGAACAGTTTTGTGCACCAAGTTTAGCTAGATTATCTGCTATTTCATTCCCTCTGAGACCACAATGTGAAGGAATCCAACAGAAGTCTACGATTATACCCTGAGACATAATACAGTGTATCAGGTACCTTATTTCATTATAACAAATCTTTTCTGGCCTTACAATCCCATAGTTTGCAGTGCTTGCAAACAGACTTGGAATCAACACAAAACAGCACACTAAAAAAGGATATTGCAGTACTATATACACAAAATTAAAGCCTCTAGTATAGCATTCAGTTCTGCAGTGAATATTGAAAATCCCTTTCCGAGATAAAAATTGTTTTCCTATATTCAGACTTGGAATAACGAAACCAGAACCGCTGTCAGCTGTGTCCATAACTGAACCATCAGTATAGATTTTTAAGGTGATTAGGATATGAATTTTCTAGGTGTTCTTTCACATCGTTCACTAGAATGTTAATATTTTCTTTTTTCTTTGAGACCGTATATCATAATCAAAATTTCACTCAAGTGTTCCCAAGGAGGCATCATCGGAACCGTGGGGAACTCTGGAATCGTTGTTAAATCTACATTGCACTTAGACATAAGTTCAGCGGTATAATTCATTATTGGCTGAATGTATGAAATTTCCTTGGCTCTACTTGGAAATCCTTATTCGAATTTACAAAAATATCATCAGTAACTGAATTTTTTACTGACAAGCTTCGAATCACTATTTGGCTACTTCTAGACATCTTTGCTCCGATAAAGGTAAGATATTCGCTGCTTTGTAGCTCTTATATGTATTTGTTTGTACAGGAACTCCTAAACCTAATTTAATAGCTTTACTGTCAATACTTTGTAACTTTTTTAAATAGGTACTTTGGCGCTGAAAAGTAACTTCTTGTCCATACTTTAACTTGGAGCGGACAAGAGCCAAAGACAGATGCAAAAGGGTTTTAGTATTTTGACCCCAAGGTTGGCAATTAACAATTTTAGAAAATTTAGTCTAGTTCTAGCTTTAGATAACATTTTTCTATGTGCATTTCCAGCTTAGTTTTGGTGTTAAAAGGACTCCCAAAAAATTGACTGATTTCTGATATTGCAACAAAGTGCCATCTATATGCAAGGATGGGAGTACAGGCGGTTTTCTCCATTGTTAAACAACATTAAACAGGTTTTTTCACCAGATAATTCTAGCCCCATTTTTCTTTATATATGCCGATAAATTGTCCAATTCATATTGATATGACTTCTGCACATGATTAATTGACCTCTTCTTTGTATGTTTTCTTAAACTAGTATGCATCCATATTGCGATGTCATCAGCATACTGAACTAAATGGATATTTTTGGACAGCGCAGAAGGAAGATCATAAAGGAGAACTGAAAACAAAATTGGGGCAATAATTGATCCTTGGGGGATACCCATATTAATGTACCTGAAGGAAGAATACATCTTACCAATTCTTGTACATATATGTCTGTCCATTAAGAAACCTTTTATGTAAGAATACATGTTGCCTGAAATACCAATCTTATTTATTTTGTAAAGCAACCTAGCATGCCAAACACTGTCGTAGGCTTTTTTAACATAAAAAATGTAGCCATCGTACCTTTTCTGTGGGCAAACTGTTTTTTTTATTTGATTTGTAAGTTTTACAAGATGGTCTGTTAGTGCATCGACCCTTTCTAAAACAGCTGCTGGACTGGAAGCAAAAGTACTATTGTGAAAATAAAGCAGGACATGGAAAAGAGAGACCAAAAAGAAAAGAGAGTGTGTAGCCAACAGCCAACCTGTCAACAGCCAACTAGCCAGCCAGCCAACCAGCAGAGAGAGAGAGTGAGAGAGAGAGAGAGAGATGAGAGAGAGAGAGATGAGAGAGAGAGAGAGAGAGAGAGAGAGATGTTATTCACAGATCAGTTTTATCAGTTAACGGAGCAGCAGGAGAGAGGTGTAACAAGATGAGTCATTCATGTCGGTGGGCGAAAGTGAGTTTGTTGTTTGCACATCAAAACATCAGCCAAGGTAAATTTGAATGTCGGACTGGTGTGCCAGTTGTTCGGGCTGTCGCTGCTTTTTACATATTAGTGGTAAGCTTATAGAAAAATATTTCTGTGATAAAAGGAAGGAGAGAGAGAGAGAAGAGAAGGAGGGAGAGAGAGAGAAGAGGAGAGAGAGAGGGAGAGCAATTTGTGTTACAGAAGGTGTATTGAGAGACGGGAAATTAGTGTACACGAGCACGTTTGTGTGGTGTGTGTGTTGTGTGTGTGTGTTGGGGTGGGGGTGTGTGTGTGTGTGTGTGTGTGTGTGTGTGTGTTGTGTGTGGTGTGTGTTGTGTGTTGTGCGTGGTGAGTACACGCTCGTGTGAAGGGTGTGTGTGTGTTGTGTTTTGTGTGTGAGAGAGAGGAGAGGGGAGAGGAGAGAAAAATGAGAGGAGAGAGAGGAGTGAGGGGAAGAATTTGCATGTATGCTTGTGTATGTGAGTGTATGTGTGTGTGCGTTTTGGGGGTTTGCTTGTGTGTGTGTGTGTGTGTGTGTTGAAGGAGGGGGAAGAGAGAGGGAGAGAGAGAGAAGGGAGAGAGAGAGAGAGAGAATTTGCATGTATCTTGTGTATTTGAGTGTATGTGTGTGGCGTGTGCGGGTTCTGGTTTTGGGGGCGGTTGTGTGTGTGTGTGTGTGTGTGTTGTGTGTGTGTGTGTGTGTGTGTGTGTGAGTGTGTGTTGTGTGTGGGGTTTGTTTTTGTGTGTGTGTGGTGTACGTGTATGTCTGTGCGTGTGTGTGTGTGTGTGTGTGTGTGTGTGTGTGTGTGTGTGTGTGTTTTGGTGTGTTGTGGGTGTTTGGTGTGTGTGTGCTGTTGTGTGTTGTGTGTCTGTGAATGTGTGCGCCCGTGTGTTGTGCTACATCGTGCATGAGTGCTGCATACATGCATGCGTGAGCGTACGTGTTTGTGCGCCGTGCGTATTTGTGTGTGTGTGTGTGTGGTGTGTGTGGTGGTTGGTTGGGTGGGGGCGTCGTGCTGGTGGTGGCGGAGTGTGTGTGTGTGTGTGTGTGTGTGTTTTGTGTGTGTGTGTGTGTGTGTGTGTTGTGTTGTGGTGTGTGTGTGTGTGTGTTCGCGAGCGTGTTTTGTGAGCGCGCGGCGTGTGCGTATTTGTTGTGATGTTATAGGGGGTTTTTGTGTCGGTAAGAAAATCTTTGCTCTCTCTGTCTCCCATGTCACAGCCTGTCAGTGTGATTGTTTGCAGAGGTTATGAGCAGCCGTCTTAGTCACCAAATACTGAAACATGCATGCATGTATAATATATGCATGTACACTCTAGATATCCGTACACACGTGCACCTTCATACACACACGCAAACGCGCGCAAAAAACACATGAACGCACGCGAACACACACACACACACACACCACCACACACACACACACACACACACACACACCACACACACACACAC